>OZ014414.1:566000-1166000 GCA_963965975.1 Xestospongia bergquistia | reverse complement strand
ATATATATATATTAATTTTAAAGATTTATTCTGCTAAACACCTAATGGATATGAAGGTCATGATGTTGAACTAGGACTGATTTGCACTCTTTAAGACAACCTTTTCTCCTGACCTAGTTGGTGGATTATCTCTATAGCATCATCCACAGATACCACTATTTGTCCTATGAGTTTGTCAGTCTGATGCCTATCTGACATCCAATGTTTTTACTTACTTTCAAGCATAGTAATTCACAAATTATCTACTAATATTATACATAATATTAATACTTTAAACATAACAAATAGATATATATATTTAATACACATAAGTACTTTTTAATAAGTCACATACACAGACACAATAGAAAACTTAGCAGATATATTACAAAGGTTTTTTAATAGGTATAAAATCATCACCTATTTAATTATGCCCTATAAAAGGTCTAATTACATTTCTTTGCTAATCTAATCATGTTATATATTACAGTATGTCATTTTTAGACACTAATATAGTCAAATGTGGGCTTTCTAATTCAATATATATATATTAGATTTTCAGTTCAGGTGTTGCAAACAACCTTTTCTTAAGGATGCCTAGCCATAAGGATGCCATGACTTAATTAACATGTTAATATATGGATTAAATGTTTACATTTGACTATGTTGGTTATTTTGTATAATGGCCAAGTAATTTAAACTAATTTTCAGTGCAACAATTGTCACACAAACTTAGAGGCTCTAAACCAACATATCCAATATATTGTGACATTAGTGAAACAGTCATTAGTTTTGGATTAGTTATCTTATACACTTTTATCTTTATAGATACCTCCACAATACACGCCTATAAGACATTTATGTATTGTCAATGAAGATGGTAAGATATTAGATCATTTTTCTCTAACTATTGACATCTCTTGTATTCTATGCAGATATAGCTCTACATGCCTTCTGTCAGGAATGTAAGTATTATAAATTTTGTTGACAGAATCAAGTATTTACTAGTTCACTATTTATCCTCTTAAGTGCTGATGAAAAAAAAACTTTCAACAGGTTTTGCTTCAGTTCTACTTGTTTATCAAAACATATGTTGTGATCAATTCTTAGTTGACTGAAACATCAACATGCCTCATATTAGGTTATAATGTATAATGTTATCTCATTAACACCCACACACACACACAATTATGCTGCTGCTTCCATAGCAATTACGCACCCATAGTAACAAAGTTAACACTTTTAAGACTTCAATCAAGCCATTGAACTGAAATATTGACATTAACTTTAAATACATTTTTACTAATGTTTTATAAATGTAGAAATTTTATTATGACATGTATGATGTAATATTCTAATTAACATGTTAATATATGCAAACCAGTTTACTGCATTGTAAATTAGAAAGAAAGGTTGAGTATATATCTTCGCTACATAGCTACTTTGTGTAGGATAATTATTAAATGTTGTATCCAAGTATCTCCTGTATACCAACTTTGGTAAAAATCTAGTGCAAACAGACATTTAACCTATAACTATTTTTGTTTCCAATTTTTCAGAGCAACAAGTGTCGTTTTCCAAAGTTTTGGTCACATATGGCTAAAATAAAGAAATTAATCATAAACTTAAGAATAGCTTTCATTCACTTTATAGACCTGGACTTTGAAGACCCTAAGTAATTTTTACATAATAGTAGAGATTCTAAACCAACATATCAGACCCAGACCCGGACTTTGATGAAGAGAATGTTGATCAGGAGTTTCATCCATTCTTAAAAAATAATGAATATCCTAAGGAAGATACCCCTGACAAAGAATCAAATGATGCATGTAAGAAATTTAACATAGGTTCTAACCCAACATATCCAATATATTGTGACATTAGAACAAACAATCATTAATGTTCCATTAGCTATTTTATACACTCTTCTCTTTATAGATATCACTGTAGTTTATGCCTATAGGACATGTGTGCATTGTCTAATGTCAACCAAACTGGTAAAGATAATAGATTAATTTCTCAAAGTACTTAAATTTTTGTATTTTATGCAGGTATACAGCTCAACTTGCCCTATGTCATCAATACAAGTATTACAAATTATGCTCGCAGACTCAAGTATTTATTAGTTCACTATTCATCCTCTTAGGCAGTGATAAAAATACTTTCAAGAGGTTTTGCTTCAGTTGTACTTGTTTATCAAAACATATGTCGTGATCAATTCTTAGTTGACTGAAACATCAACAGGTTCTTGCTCTCATATTAGGTTATAATGTACAAACATATCTCATTAACACCCACACACACACATAATTTATGCTGCTTCCATAGCAACCGAGTACACATAGTAACAAAGTTATCACTTTTAAGACTTCAATCAAGCCATTGAACTGAAATATTGACATTAACTATAAATACATTTTTACTAATGTTCCATAAATGTAGAAATTTTATTATGACATGTATGATGTAATATTCTAATTAACATGTTAATATATGCAAACCAGTTTACTGCATTGTAAATTAGAAAGAAAGGTTGAGTATATATCTTCGCTACATAGCTACTTTGTGTAGGATAATTATTAAATGTTGTATCCAAGTATCTCCTGTATACCAACTTTGGTAAAAATCTAGTGCAAACAGACATTTAACCTATAACTATTTTTGTTTCCAATTTTTCAGAGCAACAAATGTGGTTTTCCAAAGTTTTGGTCACATATGGCTAAAATTAAGAAATTAACCATAAACTTAAGAGTAGCTTTCATTCACTTTATAAACCTGGACTTTGAAGACCCTAAGTAATTTTTACATAATAGTAGAGGTTCTAAACCAACATATCAGACCCAGACCCGGACTTTGATGAAAAGATTGTTGATCAGGAGTTTCATCCATTCTTAAAAAATAATGAATATCCTATGGAAGATACCCCGGACAAAGAATCAAATGATGCATGTAAGAAATTTAACATAGGTTCTAACCCAACATATCCAATATATTGTGACATTAGAACAAACAATCATTAATGTTCCATTAGCTATTTTATACACTCTTATATAGATTATTTTATTTTATAGATATCTCTGCAGTTTATGCCTATAGGACATGTGTGCATTGTCTAATGTCAACCAAACTGGTAAAGATAATAGATTAATTTATCAAAGTATTTAAATCTTTGTATTTTATGCAGGTACAGCTCAACTTGCCCTATGTCACCAATATAAGTATTACAAATTATGCTCGCAGACTCAAGTATTTACTAGTTCACTATTCATCCTCTTAGGCAGTGATAAAAATACTTTCAACAGGTTTTGCTTTAGTTGTACTCGTCAATCAACTAGTATGTCATGAATAGTTATGATATTCAATTACATACATTTATATATATATATATATATATATATATATATATATTCATGTATACTGTCTGACGATCGCATAACGCGTGAAACTCGAGTAACAGCAACACAGCGAGAGCTCTGTTCTTTTGTCCTTTAATTCTGTTCTATATATTCATGTATGCATATTCGGAATATGCTTGAGTTTCTTGTTGACTTTTTTTTCTCTCTAGGCCTTAACATTTTTTAAAATGTAGTATGTTAATAATATCAAGTGAGCGTTAACTTAAAATATAAATATATGTATGAAAGCATAAGTTATGATTTACATACAAACATTAACATGATCTCTAATAAAGAGAATGTTCACAAATTATACAAGCTCTATACTGAGCTTTAAATAAATCTATAGCTTTATAGTAAAAAGAGAAGGAAGCAATCATATTACATTGTTGTATGCAATAATTGAAAGCAAAGAATGAATTTAAACTACATCTTTTAACTGCTAAAGCATGAGTGCTATAATGATGGGCATAACTGATTATGCTCAAAGCATCTTGCTAACTTTATTCTCTACCTATATTTCTAGCATTGTGGCTCATCAGTTAAATATATATAATAAATATGTTCATTAGAAATTATTATTATTGTTAATGTTATTGATTATTCAAAAACAAACTAATGAGTATTACAAATTGATAAGTCAAAAACATGCTATTTTATCATAGTACAATTTGTGTTACATCATGAGGCCAATGAAAGTATGGCCAAACCACACTTTTGTGTAAGAGATTAGTTGACAATTTTTTGTACATTAGTATATGAATATGTCATAATTGACAACTGGCAAGGTATTATTATTGACAACATTGATTAGTATTATAAATTAATTTTTAAATATAATGATGAATAATACAAATGATAACAAAACAATTGTGACTTAACAATTAATTAACTCAATTACAACATTCTGTAAATGATTATTATTGCAATGTAAGTGACACAATTCTATTTTCAAACTTTAATAATTGATTAACCTGATGATTATATATTTTAAATAACAATTGACTACATTCATGTTAATGATTCACACAAGTCCTTAATTAAAAAGAATTATGACATATTGTTTATGTCCAATGAACCTATAATTTAAATAAAATAATTGTAATGAGTTAGGGAGGAATTCATAATTTGTAAATAAACTTTAGCCTTTTGGTAAAAAGAAGACCCTTTTAGTTTTAATTTGCCAAATAATTGAAACCTTGAGCAAGAGATGGACTCAACTGAACGAATGAAAACATAACAGAATTGTTTTGATTATTAATTATACTATAAAATTGTATACTTTAAATTCAATAGACAATAGACAAGTACACAGAAAGACATATATGTGGTATGTAGGACTGTTCTGTTATAAATTTCATAGTAACAGCCTACACACATAGGCCCAGCATCCATTAAATACATTTTAACTAACTAAGAAGGTGTGAGCCACAATTTTTTAAAAGAGAACAACTGTTTTGTTCAGAACATTGTTTGGTTTAATCAGAACTTCTCAGATTTATTTTTCAGTGACTAAGAATAAGATTAGAGTCAGCATGGAGTCCATTCTTGTATTTGTGGCACTATTCTGCCTTGCTCATTGTGGACCAAGTCTTGGTACGATAATATATATTTTATAATATATAACTATATTATACATATACATGTATGTGTGTGTGTTAAAGTTGCATATCTAAATGCAAAATATTAATGCTCTATTTAGAATCAAGCTTTGAAGAAATGACACCTCCTGATCAAGACTTTAATAGACTTTTGCAAGATAATAAAGTCTATTAATATTTATTCAACAACAAACAACTGAACAGGAAAAGCACGTAAATTGAATTGTTTGGATGCTATAGTGTATTTCACATTATTTTTATAAAAAACTAGATAACAAGTTGGTCATAGCAATGGTACAATAATGTACAAAAAGCAGTACAATAATAACATAAATAACAAACAACATCTTGTTAGATTATATAATAAATATAATGATCATTGTTTAGTCAGTGATCCAATCGTCTACTTAGTAGCCCAATTGTCTCAAAATATAACAGTATCTACAGGAGCCATTTCTCTAAAAGAGAACAACTGGTTTCTTCTTTAGATAATAAGTGGCTTTTAATAGTCATAGCAATGGTACAATAATGTACAAAAGCAGTACAATAATAACATAAATAACAAACAACATCTTGTTAGATTATATAATAAATATAATGATCATTGTTTAGTTAGTAGTCCAATTTTCTACTTATAGTAGCCCAATTGTACTTTGATACATGGCTACTTTGTACAGGATAATTATCAAATGTAGTATCCAAGTACCTCTATATTCTGGTAAGCATCTACTGCAAAACAGTCATATAGCTTATAACAATGCTTGTGCCAAATTTTTCAGAGTAACAAGTGTAGTTTTCTAAACTTTGGTCAAATATTGCTTATAATAGAGTAAAGAAATTAATGATAAACTCATTATAGCATATAAAATGACAGCAAAATCTTTAAACCATATTATGATGGTTACATTTGAAAGAAAGTTCAAATTACAATTAACTTTGAATGATGAATTACTACTCTATAGGTAGTAATGTGATAATATGTGAAGAGAAATCATGATAGGTTACAATTATCAGCAGTATACCATCTGCTATGAAGATATTAGTGTTTCATCACCTGATCCATTGATATCATACTATATAGTAAATAGCCCTTCCTTTATAAGACAAAGCAGGCTTGTTTTTAGCCATTGCAGTCACAGAAAGCTATATCTTTTAAAATTTTTATTTGATACTTTCATTGTCAAAGAAAGCAGTTGATATGAAGATCCTTCTGGTCTTTGTGGCATTGTTCTGCATTGCTCATTGCAGACCCAGTTTTGGTATGTTCATTTTATAAGAATAGCTTTCATTTACTTTATAGAGCCAGATTTTGAAGAAAAGAATGTTGATCAGGAGTTTCATCCATTATTGAATAATAACAAATATCCTAAGAAAGATAACCCTACCAAAGAATCAAATGATGCACGTAAGTAATTTTTACATAAGAGTAGAGGTTCTATCTAAACCAATATATCCAATATATTATTACATTAGAGCAAACAATCATTAATGTTCAATTAGCTATCTTATATACTCTTCTCTTTATAGATGATACCTCTGCAGTTTATGCCTACAGGACATGTGTGTATTGCCTCTTTGGAAATGTCGACCAAGATGGTAAGATACTAGATTAATTTCTCAAGCTATTTACATCTTTTGTATTTTATGCAGGTAGAGCTCAGCATGCCCTGTGTCGTCAATGTAAGTATTATAAATTATGTTCACAGACTCAAGTATTTACTAGTTCATTATTCATCCCCTTAGGCAGTGATAAAAATACTTTCAACAGGTTTTGTTTCCGTTGCACTCGTCGATCAACTAGTATGTCACGAATAGTTCTTAGTTATGTGTACATTAATGCATATAATATTCAATTACATACATTTATATATATAAATTATATATATATATATATATATATATATATATATACATATTTAGTGGTATACATAAGATAAGGTTTTCGCTACCATTTAATACTTTATTTTTTGTTCTCTTCAGGTCAACATGAAATATTTGCTTTCTGCTACAACTGTAAGCTAAGGATATTTAATTAATTGATCTTTTATATTTATTTCTTTTATAGGTCTTTAAGTAATAAGGTGACAGCTTTGGCCAGGAATATGCTTGAATTTTTTGTTGACTTAACTTTTTATAGCCTTTTTTTTCTCTCTAGGCCTTAATATTTTAAAAATGTAGTATGTTTATAATATCAAGTGAACTTAAAATATAATTATATGAAAGCACAAGTTATGGCTTTCGTATAAACGTTAACATGACATCTAATAAAGAAAATATTCACATATTATACAAACTCTATTAGTGAGCCTTAAATAAATTTATAGCTTTGCAGTAAAAAGAGAAGAAAGCAATCTTTGAACCAAATCCTATAATTAGTGATGGGTATCACTCTAATATTTATAACAATCATAAGTGAATAAAACCTTAAAATTGAAATCAATTGACACTCAATGATTTCATACTAAAATGATAAATTTCAAGCTTATTAGTATTGCACAAACTAGTTATTAATTCCATGGTTTTATATTATAAGAGGTGGTCTATTTGCCATACAAAATTATTTCCTATCAATATGTAAAGTACTCATGTAGTATGTATGTACCGTACAAGATATATGTATACTATTGTATTGTGTTGCATTATTTTGACAATCACCTTCTTTAATTATCCAATATAAAGTATAAACTTACATCTTAATCATGCAATACATTTATACATATTGTTAATATTGTACGTCATGATATCATATTCTGCCACAAGTAAACATGGTGCGATTAACTACAGGAATATAATCAGTGTTGTGGTTTTTGACTACAATGACTAAAAACAAGTCTGCCCTTGTCTTATCAAGGAAGGGCTGTTTTCTAGTTATGATAACAGTGGGTAAGGTGATGAAACACTACAGTTTGTAATCTCTTCACAAAAGATGGTATACTACTGATAATTGAAACCTATCATGATCTGTTATCACATATTGTCACATTACTACATATACAGTAGTATTTCATCACTCAAAGTCGATTGTAATTTGAGCTTCATTTGAAATGCAACTATAATATGGTTTTAAACTTCTGCTGTCATTTTATATGCTATAATGAGTTCAGACTGCTACTATATTTTCTGCCTGGCAAACACAGTGTGTGGGGTAGTTCTATAATTATTTCGGACTATGCATTAACTACATTTGTATGTCTACTCACTTCGTTATATTACATTGTTGTATGTAATAATTGAATGAAATTAAACTATACTCTTTAACTGCTGATGCTTATAGCAACCAATAACACTAACTGCAAGTGCTATGACAATGGGCATGACTGATTGTGCAGGTTCTGGCTAACTTGCTTCTCTGCCTATATTTCTAGCATTGTGGCTCATCAGTTGAATATAATATAAATGTCTTGATTAAAAATTATTATTGTTAATTGCATTAATTAATTAATAACAAACTAATGAGTGTTACAAATTTATAAGTCACAAACATGCTATTTTATCATAGTACAATTTGTGTTACATCATGAGGCCAATGAAAGTATGGCCAAACTACACTTATGTGTAAGAGAATAGTTACCAATGTACAACTCTTGTACATTGGTAAATGAATATGTCATAATTGATAATTGACTGGTATATGGTTTATTAGTACTGACAACATTGACTAGTTTTATAAATAATATAATAATAATAATAATAATAATAATAAGTAATTAACTTGATTAACTTCATACAATCTCTACACTGAACTTTAAATACTTTCATAAATTTAGAGCAAAAAGGGTAGGAAGCAATCTTTGAGCCAAATCCTGTAATTAGTGATGTGTATCACTCTAACATTTATAACTAGGACTGCAAGTGAAGGAAATATTTAAAATTTAATATATTTATACCTACGTTTCTACTCCAGGAATGAGTGGAGTGCCAGATGGTTGTATTAATATTTTGGACCATCTTTTAATTACATATATCTACTTTTGTAATTCAATATATCATTAGTTGTATACACTGTCAAGATTGATGAAAAAAATTAATCTGCATCCTTTAACAACTGATACAAATAGAACCAACGAATTTCATTAACCCTAACTGTGACCACTATGACGATGACTGTGTCTGATAATACTTGAAGTTTCGCACTTGCTAGCTTTTTTTGCCTTCATTTCTAGCCTTCTATAGCTGTAATCTTCCACAGATACTACTCTAAATTATACAATTTTTGTGGCTTTAGTCAATGTTTCACTGTGAAGCCAGTATCTTCCAAAACAGTCATAAGATATTTTTCAATTATAATCTTGTTTAATAATAATGATAAATTTCAAACTGAGCATTCCACAAATAGCTATTAATGCTAACATCTTACACTTAAGAGTTGATCTATTTGTTATATAAAATTATTTTCTATTAATATGCATCATATAAAAGATACAGGTGGTTCTATTACAGTTAGTGTACATCTTCACCTTCTTGAATTATCCAATAAAAAGTAAAATTGCATTTTCTTTGCAAACTTAATCATGTAATACTTTATAAATATTGTTAATATTGTATGTCATGATATCATATTCTGCCACAAGTAAACTTTGTGTGATTAACTAGGAATGTAATCAGTACTTTTTATTAAGTCTTCAATGTAATCATATAAGTTGTTTCTCTAAGTGGTTGTTCTTATATAGTATTCATTCACATGTTCTTTGTACTTCATATTATCACTTTGGAACATTCAACATTAAATGATCTTAGGATCATAACTATAATGGGTGTGGCCATGAAAGTTATGTTTTCAAATACAACTTGGCAGGTTTAAAGACTTTGATCTTTAGTTAAGGTGTATAATTACTGCTACAACTGCTAGCAGAGATGGCTGTCAAGGTGAGTAATATATCTTCAGAATGAAATATTTAAGAAGACTATCACATGACATTAATATTATAGCAAATAGCTCTTCAGTTTTGCCTGTATTTTAAAAAATGTATTTTAAGCTTTTTCTTTCTTTGACAGTCTTTTAATTTGATGAATTTATAACGCTGGAGTTTTGGAATGCAAGTTTTATAGCTGTAGACACTATTGTTCAAAGTGTACTAACAGGTACAGGCACACACAAAGCAAGTA
Source organism: Xestospongia bergquistia (assembly GCA_963965975.1). NCBI lineage: Eukaryota > Metazoa > Porifera > Demospongiae > Haplosclerida > Petrosiidae > Xestospongia > Xestospongia bergquistia. The sequence goes on along the minus strand of OZ014414.1, from coordinate 1,155,919 downwards.
CTGTAACTCTTACCCACACACTGGGCAGCCAAGTTTAATTATATAAGATTTGACACAACACAAAATGATGTTATGCTGTACGAAAACAGATGGCATATAGCTTGTCTTAAATCTTTTGAAAACACACACAAAATCATGTGACCTATTCAATATGCATAATATGCTTGCTATATGCATATATCAAAAACCATCGTTAGTTTCAAATAAGCTACACACATCATGTAAATTCTATAGCATATTGAGGTTAGGTCAATAAAATGTTTTAGAGAAAAAAAAATCTACCAAATTGCCCGTGGTTTTGAATCAGACTGACAAATACACACAAAGCCTCACTTGTGTAGTGAGCAGTGAGGTTAATTATTACTAGGAAACATACATAGACACAAAAGAAGACTTAGTCGATATATGTGGTTAAATTATGAAGTTACTTAGTCTCCTAATGTAATCATCCTGTACTTTATACACATTAACACTACTATGTGTTGTAGAGTATTACTAATATAGCTTCATTTAATTGTAATAGATTAAGACAATCTAACTAACACAAAAGAAACATATTAGAAGATTGAGCATATATTAACAGCCCTAATCTTGACGAAAGAAATCCTGAAATTAATTTAATGGTGTTTGACTAAATATAGTATGAAGGAACAGCTCAAATTTGACAACATAAACAAAATCATATGGATTACTTTGATGGTAGCATGGATACATTAGACTAACTGGTTGCTATATGCATATACAAAAAACCATTATTAGTTTTAGCTAAACCACACAACATTAACTTCTATAGCATTTTGAACTAGATACACACACACACACATATAGCAAGTACTTTAACCCTTACCAATGCAGTGAGTGGTAAGATTATTATATGGTTAATGTGGTTAATTAGTAACATCCCATTTATACCTAATTTAATCATGCTACATATTTCAATATGATGTCATGGTGGGTTGCTAATATAGCTTCATTTAACTGGAATGGATTCTCAGTGCTAGCCTTGTCCTATCTCTTCGTCAACTATAGGTGCTATCATTGTCCAGTTATAACAACTAAATGCACTGACAGACACACACAAACACATTGTGTAACCCTTGCCTACATGTTGGGCAGCCATAGGTAAGATGATGGGCTACATGAACACGCCTGTCTTGTAAATTGAGTTAAATCTTCAATACAGTTATATTATTGAGCATATACAACAGCCCTGATCTTGATGACACATATCTTAATTTAAAGGTGTTTGACTAGATATAGCATGAAGGAACAGCTCAAATTTGACAACATAAACAAAATCATATGGATTACTTGATATGCTTGATAGTAGCATGGTTCATTAGGCTAACTGGTTGCTATATTAATATACCAAAAACCATCATTAGTTTCAGGTAGCTACACAACAAGTAAATTCTATAGCATTTTGAACCTGATACACACACACACACACACACATAAAGCAAGTACTTTAACCCTTACCAATGCAGTGAGTGGTAAGATTAATAATTACTTGATAGCATACATAGACACAATAGAAGACTTAGTATATATAATTATGTGATTAATGTGGTTATAATAATTAGTAAAATCCTAATTTAATTATGCTATATTTTATACATTTTACACTACTATGTCATGGTGGAATGTTAATATAGCTTAATTTAACTTTAATGGATTCTCAGTGCTAGCCTTTTCCTATCTCTTTGTCATGTTTTCTAGCTATAGGTGCTATCATTCTCCAGTTAGAACAACTCAAAATGCACTGAAAGGTATAGACAGACACGCACAAGCAAATTGTGTAATCCTTGCCTACATATTGGGTAGCCAAAGGTAAGATGGTGGGCTACATGAACAGACCTGGCTTGTAAATTGACTTAATTCTTCAATACAATTATAATATTTAGCATATACAACAGCCCTGATCTTGATGACACATATCTTAATTTAAAGGTGTTTAACTATAATATGAAAGAACAGTCCAGATTTGATAACACGCACAAATCATGTGGGTTATTAACATACTTTGCCAAATTTTGTACCTGTAGACACTATAATTCAAAGTGCACTAACAGGTACAGGAACACACAAAGCAAGTACTGTAACGCTCACCCACACACTGGGTAGCCAAGTTTAATTATATAAGATTGATGCCACACACAAAATCATGTTATGCTGTATGAACATGGATGGCATATAACTTGTCTTAAATCTTTAACATAATTACAATAGTGAACATTTATAACAGCCCTGATCTTGATGAAAGAAATTTTATAACTTAATTTAAGTGTGTTGAGAAGGCTTAGGCAGAGAGGTAATAGGTATGGTAGGACATTTCAGACTATGTTTGTCTGGACAACCAATACTAAAATCAATAAACAAAACCAAGCTATATAAACAATACAACAACCAATCAAAATACATCTAATGAGTCCATAGCAACAGCCAATGAAATAGCTAGAATAGAGTCCTCGACAGATGATAATTGGTTGAAGTGAGCAAGGTTGTTTTGATCTTCTAACTGGAGATCTCATCAGCAGACATGGCAGACATACAAAAAGTCCTAGATATTATTCACCCTCCAATAAGCTAGTGAGATAGAGCGTCCCACTATTGAAAAATTATTAACCATGACAGCATGTCAATGGTAGCCAGAGGTAGCCACGCCTATGATTATATAGCTACGTAGCTTTTCTTAGAAATAACTGTTGAGAAGGCTTAGACAGAGAGGTAATAGGTATGATAGGACATTTCAGACTTTATGTTTGTCTGGACAACCAATACTACATTTGCAACAGCTCTGATCATGATGAAAGACATCTTTTAACTTAATTTAAAGGTGTTTGATTAATTATATTTTGAAGGAACAGTCCTGATTTGATAACACTCACAAAATCATGTGGATATTTAACATACTTGATGTGTATGATAGTAACGAGATTTTAAGTCAGCTGCTTGCCATATACATATTCCAAAAACTCATTAGTTTCAGCTAAGCTATACACAACATGCAATGTGTATAGCATATTGAGGTTAGGGCAATGACAGGTTTTAGGAATAATAAACTTTACTGTATTACCTTTGTTTTTGAACCAGACAAGCAGACACACACACAAAGCAAGTACTATAATCCTCACTCATGAAGTGAATGTTAAGATTAATAATTATTTGGTAACATTTGCAGACACAATAGAAAACTTGGCAGATGTATGTGGTTAATCAGTAAAATTACATTTATTTCTAAATTTAATCAAGATATACTTTATATGATAAATGTTTGTGGGAAAGTTAGTTATAGGTTTGCTAAGAAAGCATTTGATATAGGTATTCAAAATCCCCCCAAACACTTATCAAAGTATATTGTAATTGATAGGTTTGTTATAATATTATTAGAAGATATAAAAGTAAGAACTTATTTCCTCTACAAAGAACAAAATTGAATTGGTTATTATATACGCCCAAGTCAGCATTTACTTGTTATCTTAGACTGAAATAATATATACAAGACAATAGTCACTCATATTGTTTTATTTTATCCTTTATTGAGAAAGTTTGGTTTGTTCATTTACTTTTTTAATAACATATTGTTACCTTTATTTGTCAAATAAGTAATCCATAAATCATATACCATTTTATTTAAAATTGATATCAGAAAAACTATTTAAATTTTGAAATATGGTCAAGAGATTACTAGTTTACTTGATTGTCTGATACTATGAGCTATGGGTTTCTCTATCTAACAAGGCTATGTAACTAATTGTCAACACAATTAATAGCTTTGGTATGAATTAACCAAACATATATGATAAGAAAACATAAAAATGAAGGAAGTCACCATATCTAACAACAGCAACATTCCCTGTCTTAAATTACAAAATTAGTAGCGACTCCGAAACAGAAAATGTACAAAACAGGTATAACCTGTTTCCTCTTAATTACATTCCAAACAGGAAAGATACCTTAATTCTTTGTTAACAATTGAATATAATAAGCCTCTACATGTCCATCATTTGATTAATAATTAAATATAGTAACCTTCTATATGTAAACTTAATGATATTATCACTGACTTGTAAACAACGTTTTGTATATAAGTAAAGCTCCTCTTTACTCTATATCCAGTGTGATTATAAAGACACTTTTTTGAGAACTTTCTTTTGTAGTTTGCTGTCAAAGACTGTGATTTCAATATGAAATTTCTTCTGGTTCTTGTAGCACTGTTCTGTCTTGCATATTGTGACATACCACAATTTGGTAAGCAATATAATAAGCTCTAATGAAACTTTTATATCTTTTATAGGAGAAACTGCAGATGACAAAATTAGTCAAGACTTTGACAAACTTGTTGATATTAATACAGAGAATCCACTTGAAACAAAAGAAGACAAAGGTAAATCAACTATTGTATTTAAGATTTTCACATATATGTTATTCATCAAGATCTATATCTATTCTTTAATATATATTATTTTATCTTTCAATGCACATTTATGTTCTACATTATTTACTTTGATGTTATTATTTCTTATATAGATGTGTCTTCAGAGGGGTATATTCGATATATAACCTGTACACGTTGCATCTGTACCAAAACTAATGCATATGGTATATAATAAAATATTAAGATAATTATGTCATATAATTTTTATAGGATATGCTGCTTATGCCTTCTGTTACAGATGTAAGTCATGTTGTATTATATACTATTAAGCAACATATCTTTTTATAGGTTTTGATTACAGAAAAAGATTTTGGAGGATCTGCCGTAATTGCTACTGTTGTGGTCGCCGATATGGTATGTTAAATAGTACTAATGTGTAATATATGTACAAAAATGTTACAACACATACTTAATTTATATCTATTATTTAGGAATCTGGGATGTCTACTATGCATTCTGCAGAAAATGTAAGTTATAAATGTTTCAATTCATTTAGAACATTGCTTTTGTCTTTCACTTTAGGTAAAAATTAGTCACATGCTTTGATTCATGGATTGGAACAATGTATCAAGTAATAACTCTCTCAAATGTTTTCAGCTTTTTACATAGGTTGCTTAGGCCAATATAGCACTGATATTTTTTTTATTTGCTACTAATTTTCACATTTTTCTTGTTTTCATTAATAAAATTTTAAAGCAAGCTTTAAGTTAAACATTCAAATATTGTCAAGAGATTATTAATTATATTTGTTTATTTGATACTGTTTTAACTTGATAGTGACAGTTCCATTCTACAACCTATGAGCTATTGGTTTCTACTTCTAACAAGGATATGTCACTAATTGTTAACACAATTGAAATCTTTGCGTAAATTAACCAAACATATATGATAAGAAAACAAAACAAAAAGAAAGAAGTCACCTTATCTAACAAAGCTCTATTCCTAGTCATAAGTTATGACATTAGAAGCCATCTCATTCCCTAAATCAGAACAAGTACAAAACATGCATAACCTGTGTTCTCTTAATTACATTTCAAAAAGGAAAGATGCCATACTACTTAGCTAGCATTGGATTAGATGTACGATTTACATGTTCATTTATAGACATAATTGGAATACCATAATTATTATGACTAATTTGTAAACAGCTTCTTGTATATAAGCAAAACTCTTCTTTAGTCTGTATCCAGTGTAATCATGAAGACATTTGTGAGTATTTTCTTTAATAGCTTGATGTCAAAGACTCTGCTTTCAATATGAAATTCCTTCTGGTTCTTGTAGCACTGCTCTGTCTTGCATATTGTGACTCACCACAATTTGGTAAACAACATAGTAAGCTCTCATGGAACTTCTAGTTTTATATATTTGTTAGTTAGTTATATTGGTATTTGTTTATGACTTTGTTACTTATTTTCTCATTATTTCTTCATTTCATTGATGATAATAATTATGTTAATCAAAAGTAAGCCAACATTTTGATCAGTCCATGGAAAGGATTTTGTCTCCCATCTTTGATTATGTACATGTATAACTTACCAGTAAGAGTTGATAGTTGCGTAGCAATACATTTAGCAACAACTGCTGCTGGTCCACCAAGATCATCAAGAATTTCAAGAAGACTTTGTGTTTGTACTTTTTCAGAACTATTTGTAGACTCCAATCTTGCTTTAATCATATACACTGGTAATTTTTTTATAAATGTCTACAGTACACTGACTTCAAATCATAAACAAAAATGTTTTGTTTATTATAATTTAAAGCAAATGTTAAGTTAAAATTCCAAATATGGTTAAGAGATTGATAGTTATAGTTTTTTGTGTGATTTTAACTTGGCAGTTGCACGCTATGAGCTATGAGCTATAACTTTCTATTCTAAGATGGATATGTCACTAATTGCCAATATAATTCATGCCTTTGGTATAATTTTAACCCAACATATGTGGTAAGAAAACAAAAAGAAAGAAGTCACTTATCTAACAAAAGCAACATTCTCTGTCATAAATTATGATATTAAAAGTGATCTTATCTCCTGAAATTGAACAAGCACAAACAGGTATAACCTGTTGTTTCCTCCTAATTACATTCCTAAAAGGAAAGATACCATAGTTCTTTCTTAGCAATTAAAACAAGCAACCGTCTACATGTCAGCAAAATGATATTATAAACAACTTGTAAACAACTTCTAGTACATAAACAACACTCTTCTTTAGTCTGTATCCACTGGGATTAAATAGACATTTGTAAGAGTTTCCTTTAATAGTTCGGTGTCAAAGACTGGGATTTTAATATGAAATTCCTAATCTGGTTCTTGTAGCACTGTTCTGTCTTGCATACTGTGAGATGCCCCAATTTGGTAAGCAACAAAATAAGTTCTCATTAAAGTTTAGTATCCTTTATAGAAGAAACTACAGATGATAAAATTAGTCAAGACATTTCATACATTAGTAGAAGTTGAAGAGGAGCTACCTGCAAAAAGTGAAGCAATATTTGTAATGTTTCTGTAATATTTGCTTCGATGTTATTATTAGATGTGACTTCACACTTGTATTGAGCTATAACCTATACACATTGTATCTATACTAAGATAAATGCATATGGTATATGATAAAATATTATTATATTTATATGATTTTTATAGAGTATATTGCTTATGTCCTGAGTTATAGATGTATGCCATGTGGCTTTATATACTATTAACCATTTTAACTTTAATAGGTTACAATTACACAAGTAAATACTGCTATGGTTATTACTGTTGTGGTCGTTGATATGGCATATTAAATAATACTAATCTACAATAATATTGTAGATTAGTATTATTTAATATGCCAGTAGTCTTTATCGCCTCAGGTGTAACCTAGTTTACATAGGTAGCACCTGTAATCTTGATGATTTTGTGATGATGATGATATGTTACTGAATTTATTGTTAATTTAAATACTTGTTACTTTTTTTCATTAATACAATGTTAATCACTGTACATTTTTTGGGGGGAAGTTACTGAGTTTGTGGGGGAAGCTTCCCCCCCACCCCAGTAGAACAAACCCAGAATATAGAATGCTGCAACTCATATTTAATTGTTATCCATTCTTTAGGTATCTATGATACCTACTATATGCATTCTGTGAAGCTGTAAGTTATAAATGTTTCAATATTGTTTGTGCATTTTGATTCAGGTCATCACTGTTACCACATGTTTGATTCATAGTTTGGAACAACGAATCAAGTAATAACTCTCTCAAACGTTTTCAGTTATTTATATAGGTTAGTTAGGTCACATTAGTATTGGTATTTTTTCTGATTTTATAATTATATTCTCATTTTATTATTATCATTGATAAAAATTAAAAGCAAGCTTTAAGCTAAAATTCCAAGTATGGTCAAGAGATTACTAGTTATAGTTGTTTGTCTAATACTGTTTTAACTTGAAAGTGGCAATTGTATGCTATGAGCTACGAGCTATTGGTTTCATTATATAACAAGGACATGTCACTAATTGTCAATACAATAATAGTCACAAATTATAGCATTAGAGGTTGTCTTATTTCCTGGGTCAAAACAAGTACAAAACAATTATAACCTGTGTCCTCTTAATTACATTTAAAAAGGGAAAGATGCCATAATTCTTTGCTAACAATGGATTACAAGTAACCGTCTACATGTACATATATAGACATAATTGGAATTCCATATTATGACTAACTTGTAAACAGCCTTTTTGTATAAGAAACACACTTCTTTAGTCAATATCCAGTGCAATTACATGAATAGTTTTGAGTATTTTCTTTAAAATCTTGCTGTCAAGGACTCTGCTTTCAATATGAAATTCCTTCTGATTCTTGTAGCACTGTTCTGTCTTGCTTATTGTCACACACCACAATTTGGTAAGCAATATATCAAGCTCTAATGAAACTTTAATATCTTTTATAGGAAAAACTGCAGATGACAAAATTAGTCAAGACTTTGACAAAGTTGTTGATAATGCAGAGAACCCACTTGTAATAAGTGAAGACAAAAGTAAATTGACATATATGTTATTCATCATATGCACATCAATTCATTAATGTTTATTCCTCTTTTTTTAATGTACATTATTTTTTACGCATTATTTGCTTTCATCTCATTATTTCTCATATAGATATGACTTCGCAGCTGTTTCAAACTATTGCCTGTACACACTGCATCTGTACCAAAACTAATGCATATGGTATACAATAAAATGTTGAGATTATTATAACATATGATTTTTATAGGATATGCTGCTTATGCCTTGTGTTACCTATGTAAGTCATGTTGCTTTATATACTATTAACCATTTCAACTTTTTATAGGTCATGGTATCACAGGTGTCTGGAGGATTTGCTCTGGTTGCTATTGTTGTGGTCGTCCATTTGGTATGTTAAATAGTACTAATGTACAATACATGTAGAAAATACTACAACACATATTTAATTGTTATCCATTCTTTAGGTATCTATGATGCCTACTATGCATTCTGTAGAAAATGTAAGTTCTAAATGTTGTAATATATTTAAGTTATTGTTTTCTGTATTTTGCTTTAGGTCGTAGCTGTTAGACACATGCTTCGATTCATGAATTGGAAAAACATATCAAGTAATAACTCTCGAACTTTTAATTTTTATACATATATGTAATTTAGGCCAAATATAGCGTTGGTTTTTTTCTTATTTTGTTACTTATTTTACATTTTTTCTTCATTTGATTCTTAACAATTATGTTAATAAAAAGTAACATCAGTCATATATGTCTACAGTACACTGAAGTCAAATCTCTAATTAAAGGACCAGATTTGATAACACAAAAAATATCATGTGAATCAAATAATTTATAATACTGGAGTTTTAGAGTTCTCTTTGTCAAGTTTTATAGATGTAGGCACTATTATTCAAAGTGTACTAACAGGTACAGGTACACACAAAGCAAGTACTGTAATCCTCACCCACACACTGGGCAGCCAAGTTTAATTATATAAGATTGATGCCACACACAAAATCATGTTATGCTGTATGAACATGGATGGCATATAACTTGTCTTAAATCTTTAACATAATTACAATAGTGAACATTTATAACAGCCCTGATCTTGATGAAAGAAATCTTATAACTTAATTTAAAGGTGTTTGATTAATTATATATTAAAAGAAAAGTCCTGATTTAATTTGATAACACTCACAAAATCATGTAGATATTTGACATACTCGATGTGTATGATATTAACAAGTTTTTTTAAGCCAGCCGCTTGCTATATCCATATACCAAAAACTCATCTTTAGTTTCAGCTATGCTACACATAACATGCAAAGAATATAGCATGTTGAAGTTAGGGCAATGACAATTTTTAGGAATAATACACTTTACTGTATTACTGTCTTTTTGAACCAGACAAACAGACACACACACAAAGCAAGTACTGTAATCTTCACTAACGTAGTGAACATTATAAAAATTAATAATTATTTGGTAACATTTGCAGACACAATAGAAAACTTGGCAGATGTATGTGGTTAATCAGTAAAATTACATTTATTTCTAAATTTAATCATGATATACTTTATATAAATGATAAATGTTTGTGGGAAAGTTAGTTAAAGGTTTGCTAAGAAAGTATTTGATATAGGTATTCAAAATCCCCCCAAACACTTATCAAAGTATATTGTAATTGGTAGGTTTGTTATAATATTATTAGAAGATATAAAAGTAAGAACTTATTTCCTCTACAAAGGAACAAAATTGAATTGGTTATTATATACGCCCAAGTCAGCATTTACTTGTTATCTTAGACTGAAATAATATATACAAGACAATAGTCATTCATATTGTTTTATCTTATCCTTTTATTAAGAAAGTTTTTTAGTTCATTTACTTTTTAATAACATATTGTTATCTTTATTTGTCAAATAAGTAATCCATAAATCATATACCATTTTATTTAAAATTGATATCAGTAAAACTATTTAAATTTTGAAATATGGTCAAGAGATTATTGGTTTACTTGTTTGTATGATACTATGAGCTATGGGTTTCTCTATCTAACAAGGCTATGTCACTAACTGTCAACACAATTAATAGCTTTGCATTAACCAAACATATATGATAAGAAAGCATAAAAAAGAAGGAAATCACCTTATCTAACAACAGCAACATTCCCTGTCTTAAATTACAAAATTAGTAGCGATGTTATTCTCTGAAACAGAAAACACAAAACAGATATAACGTGTTTCCTCCTAATTACATTCCAAACAGGAAAGATGCCTTAGCTCTTTGTTAACAATTGAATATACTAAACCTCTACAAGTCTACTAATTGATTACTAATTTAATATAGTAAACCTCTACATGTCTACTATATGATTAATAATTTAATATAGTAAACCTCTACATGTCTACTATTTGATTGAATAATTGAATATTGTAAGCTTCTGTATAGATGTAAACTAAATCATATTATGACTAACTTGTAAGCAACAGTTTGTATATAAGTAAAGCTCCTCTATACTCTATATCCAGTGTGATTATAAAGACACTTTTTTGAGAACTTTAGTTTACTGTCAAAGACTGTGCTTTCAATATGAAATTCCTTCTGGTACTTGTAGCACTGTTCTGTCTTGCATATTGTAACACACCACAATTTGGTAAACAATATAATAAGCTCTCATTAAACTTTAATATCTTTTATAGGAGAAACTGCAGATGACAAAATTAGTCAAGACTTTGACAAACTTGTTGATATTAATGCAGAGGATCCACTTGAAACAAAAGAAGACAAAGGTAGATTGGCTATTGTATTTAAGATTTTCACATATATGTTATTCATCAAGATCTATATCTATTCTTTAATATTATATTATTTTATCTTTCAATGCACATTTATGTTCTACATTATTTGCTTTTATGTCATTATTTCTCATATAGATGTGTCTTCAGAGGGGTATATTCGATATATAACCTGTAACCGCTGCATCTGTACCAAAACTAATGCATATGGTATATAATAAAATATTAAGATAATTATGTCATATAATTTTTATAGGATATGCTGCTTATGCCTTCTGTTACAGATGTAAGTCATGTTGTATTATATACTATTAAGCAATATACCTTTTTATAGGTTTTGATTACAGAAAAAGATTTTGGAGGATCTGCTATAATTGCTACTGTTGTGGTCGCCGATATGGTATGCTAAATGATACTAATGTGTAATATATGTACAATAATGTTACAACACATATTTAATTTATATCTATTATTTAGGAATCTGGGATGTCTACTATGCATTCTGCAGAAAATGTAAGTTATAAATGTTTCAATTCATTTAGAACATTGCTTTTGTCTTTCACTTTAGGTAAATATTAGTCACATGCTTTGATTCATGGATTGGAACAATGTATTAAGTAATAACTCTCTAAAACATTTTAGGCTTTATTATATAGATTTCTTAGGCCATATATAGTATTGGTATGTTTTTATTTTGCTGCCGATTTTCACATTTTTCTTGTTTTCATTAATAAAATTTTAAATCAAGCTTTAAGTTAAACATTAAAATATTGTCAAGAAATTACTAGTTAAATTTGTTTATTTGATATTGTTTTAACTTGAAAGTGACAGTTCCATTCTACAACCTATGAGCTATTGGTTTCTCTTTCTAACAAGGATATGTCACTAATTGTTAACACGATTGAAAGCTTTGCGTAAATTAACCAAACAAACATGATAAGAAAACAAAACAAAGAAAGAAGTCACCTTATCTAACAAAGCTCTATTCCCAGTCATAAGTTATGACATTAGAAGCCATCTCATTCCCTAAATCAGAACAAGTACAAAACATGCATAACCTGTGTTCTCTTAATTACATTTCAAAAAGGAAAGATGCCATACTACTTAGCTAGCATTGGATTAGATGTAAGCGTTTACATGTTCATTTATAGACATAATTGGAATACCATAATTATTATGAGTAATTTGTAAATATCTTCTTGTATATAAGCAACACTCTTCTTTAGTCCGTATCCAGTGTGATTACAAAGACATTTGTGAGTATTTTCTTTAAGGTAAAAATATCTGAATTTTTTTTTCAGCTTTTTTTGATAGAATCATGTAAAGATACTTGTTCTAATAATTGATCATGCTTTAAAAAATTTTTTAAACCCTAGTACTTTGCAGAAATGTAGTTTGATTCCTTAATATCTGCAATGCTTTGGAGACGTCAAATAATAATATTAAAGAACCTAGAGAGCTGAAATTTTTAAAAATTAAAGATGAAGTCAAATACTACAATTATACGGATGGATTTATTTCTACAATAATATTTGACATTTTTACAAAGCTATAAACCTTCCATACTTTAATCACTATTATTATTATATGTTATACAAATCGTACAAAGAAATGCATCCTTAAAAGTATTAAAAATTGATCATTTTCGATCTTGAACTTGTCAGCAGGTTGTTACATTATCCATAGAAGCAAAAATCACAAAACAGTATCTAACAGTGCAAAAGTCGCCATCTTGATAATGAATAATCGATTTTCATTAATTAAAGGCAATGAATACACTTAGTGTCAGGTTATTGATAAGTGACTCTCGCGGGGTTAAAATAGTTAAATATATTATTACTATTTTTATTATTGTTGTTATTATTGTTATTAAAGCATGGTCTGCTTTGAGATGAAGGCACATAAGACTACGAACAATAATAATAATAATAATAATAGTAATAATAATTAATACATTTTATTTAACTATTCTAACCCCGCGAAAGTCACTTATCAATAACCTGACACTAAGTGTATTCATTGCCTTTAATTAATGAAAATCGATTATTCATTATCAAGATGGCGACTTTTGCACTGTTAGATACTGTTGTTGTGATTTTTGATTCTATGGATAATGTAACAACCTGCTGACAAGTTCAAGAACGAAAATGATCAATTTTTAGTACTTTTACGGATGCATTTCTTTGTACGATTTGTATAACATATAATAATAATAGTGATTAAAGTATGGAAGGTTTATAGCTTTGTAAAAATGTCAAATATTATTGTAGAAATAAATCCATCCGTATAATTGTAGTAATTGACTTCATCTTTAATTTTCAAAAGTTTCAGCTCTCTAGGTTCTTTAATATTATTATTTGATGTCTCCAAAGCATTGCAGATATTAAGGAATCAAACTACATTTCTACAAAGTACTAGGGTTTAAAAAAATTTTTAAAGCATGATCAATTATTAGAACAAGTATCTTTACATGATTCCATCAAAAAAAGCTGAAAAAAAATTCAGATATTTTTACCTTAATAGCTTGCTGTCGAAGATACTGCTTTCAATATGAAATTCCTTCTGGTTCTTGTAGCACTGCTCTGTCTTGCATATTGTGACTCACCACAATTTGGTAAACAACATAGTAAGCTCTCATGGAACTTATAGTTTTTTTTATATTTGTTAGTTAGTTATATTGGTATTTGTTTATGACTTTGTTACTTATTTCTCATTATTTCTTCATTTCATTGATGATAATAATTATGTTAATCAAAAGTAAGCCAACATTTTGATCAGTCCATGGAAAGGATTTTGTCTCCCATCTTTGATTATGTACATGTATAACTTACCAGTAAGAGTTGATAGTTGCGTAGCAATACATTTGGCAACAACTGCTGCTGGTCCAATAAGATCATCAAGAATTTAAAGAAGACTTTGTGTTTGTACTTTTTCAGAACTATTTGTAGACTCCAATCTTGCTTTAATCGTATACACTAGTAAATTTTTTATAAATGTCTACAGTACACTGACTTCAAATCATAAACAAAAATGTTTTGTTTATTATAATTTAAAGCAAATGTTAAGTTAAAATTCCAAATATGGTTAAGAGATTGATAGTTATAGTTTTTTGTGTGATTTTAACTTGGCAGTTGCACACTATGAGCTATGAGCTATAGCTTTCTCTTCTAAGATGGATATGTCACTAATTGCCAATATAATTCATGCCTTTGGTATAATTTTAACCCAACATATGTGGTAAGAAAACAAAAAGAAAGAAGTCACTTATCTAACAAAAGCAACATTCTCTGTCATAAATTATGAAATTAAAAGTGATCTTATCTCCTGAAATTGAACAAGCACAAACAGGTATAACCTGTTGTTTCCTCCTAATTACATTCCTAAAAGGAAAGATACCATAGTTCTTTCTTAGCAATTAAAACAAGCAAGTGTCTACATGTCAGCAAAATGATATTATAAACAACTTGTAAACAACTTCTAGTACATAAACAACACTCTTCTTTAGTCTGTATCCACTGGGATTAAATAGACATTTGTAAGAGTTTCCTTTAATAGTTCGGTGTCAAAGACTGGGATTTTAATATGAAATTCCTAATCTGGTTCTTGTAGCACTGTTCTGTCTTGCATACTGTGAGATGCCCCAATTTGGTAAGCAACAAAATAAGTTCTCATTAAAGTTTAGTATCCTTTATAGAAGAAACTACAGATGACAAAATTAGTCAAGACTTTCATACATTAGTAGAAGTTGAAGAGGAGCTTCCTGCAAAAAGTGAAGCAATATTTGTAATGTTTCTGTAATATTTGCTTCGATGTTATTATTAGATGTGACTTCACACTTGTATTGAGCTATAACCTATACACATTGTATCTATACTAAGATAAATGCGTATGGTATATGGTAAAATATTATTATATTTATATGATTTTTATAGAGTATATTGCTTATGTCCTGAGTTATAGATGTATGCCATGTGGCTTTATATACTATTAACCATTTTAACTTTAATAGGTTACAATTACACAAGTAAATACTGCTATAGTTACTACTGTTGTGGTCGTTGATATGGCATATTAAATAATACTAATCTACAATAATATTGTAGATTAGTATTATTTAATATGCCAGTAGTCTTTATCGCCTCAGGTGTAACCTAGTTTACATAAGTAGCACCTGTAATCTTGATTTTGTGATGATGATGATATGTTACTGAATTTATTGTTAATTTAAATACTTGTTACTTTTTTTTCATTAATACAATGTCAATCACTGTAAATTTTTTTGGTGGGAAGTTACTGATTTTGGGGGGGAAGCTTCCCTCCCCCCCACCCCAGTAGATAAAACCCAGAGTATAGATACAAAATGCTGCAACTCATATTTAATTGTTATCCGTTCTTTAGGTATCTATGATACCTACTATATGATTTCTGTAGAAGCTGTAAGTTATAAATGTTTCAATATTGTTTGTGCATTTTGATTCAGGTCATCACTATGTTTGATTCGTGAATTGGAACAACATATCAAGTAATAACTCTCTCAAACGTTTTCAGTTATTTATATAGGTTAGTTAGATCACATTAGTATTGGTATCTTTTTTGATTTTGTTATTATTTTCTCATTTTATTGTTATCATTGATAAAAATTAAAAGCAAGCTTTAAGCTAAACTTCCAAGTATGGTCAAGAGATTACTAGTTATAGTTGTTTGTCTAATACTGTTTTAACTTGAAAGTGGCAATTGCATGCTATGAGCTACGAGCTATTGGTTTCATTATATAACAAGTACATGTCACTAATTGTCAATACAATAATAGTTTTGGTATAAATTAACCAAATGTAAACAATAAGAAAACAAGAAAAAAGGAGAAAGTCATCTTATCTAACAAAGCAACATTCCCTGTCATAAATTATAGCATTAGAAGTTGTCTTATTTCCTGGGTCAAAACAAGTACAAAACAATTATAACCTGTGCCCTCTTAATTACATTTAAAAAGGGAAAGATGCCATAGTTCTTTGCTAACAATGGATTACAAGTAACGGTCTACATGCCCATATTTAGACATAATTGGAATTCCATATTATGACTAACTTGTAAACAGCTTTTTGTATAAGAAACACACTTCTTTAGTCAGTATCCAGTCCAATTACATGAATAGTTGTGAGTATTTTCTTTAAAAGCTTGCTGTCAAGGACTCTGCTTTCAATATGAAATTCCTTCTGGTACTTGTAGCACTGTTCTGTCTTGCTTATTGTCACACACAACAATTTGGTAAGCAATATAACAAGCTCTCATTAAACTTTAATATCTTTTATAGGAGAAACTGCAGATGACAAAATTAGTCAAGACTTTGACACACTTGTTGATAATGCAGAGAACCCACTTGTAATAAGTGAAGACAAAGGTAAATTGACTATTGTATTTAAGATTTCCACATATATGCTATTCATCATATGCACATCAATTCATTAATGTTTATTCCTCTTTTTTTAATGTACATTATTTTTTATGCATTATTTGCATTCATCTCATTATTTCTCATATAGATGTGACTTCGCAGCTGTATCAAACTATTGCCTGTACACACTGCATCTGTACCAAAACTAATGCATATGGTATACAATAAAATGTTGAGATTACTATAACATATGATTTTTATAGGATATGCTGCTTATGCCTTGTGTTACCGATGTAAGTCATGTTGCTTTATATACTATTAACCATTTCAACTTTTTATAGGTCATGGTATCACTGGTGTCTGGAGGATTTGCTCTGGTTGCTATTGTTGTGGTCGTACATTTGGTATGTTAAATAGTACTAATGTACAATACATGTAGAAAATACTACAACACATATTTAATTGTTAATCATTCTTTAGGTATCTATGATGCCTACTATGCATTCTGTAGAAAATGTAAGTTATAAATGTTTTAATATATTTAAGTTATTGTTTTGCTTTAGGTCGTAGCTGTTAGACACATGCTTCGATTCATGAATTGGAAAAACATATCAAGTAATAACTCTCAAACTTTTAATTTTATACATATATGTTATTTAGGCCAAATATAGTGTTGGGTTTTTTTCTTATTTCGTTACTTATTTTACATTTTTTCTTCATTCCATTGTTAACAATTATGTTAATAAAAAGTAATATCAGTCATATATGTCTACAGTACACTGAAGTCAAATCTCTAATTAAAGGACCAGATTTGATAACACAAAAAATCATGTGGATTATTGATATACTTTGTCAACTTTTGTAGCTGTAAGCACTATTGTTCAAAATGTACTAGCAGGTACAGGCACATGCAAAGCAAGTACTGTAGTCCTCACCCACACACTGGACAGTCAAGTTTAATTATATAAGATTGATGCCACACACAAAATCATGTTATGCTGTATGAACATGGATGGCATATAACTTGTCTTAAATCTTTAACATAATTACAATAGTGAACATTTATAACAGCCCTGATCTTGATGAAAGACATCTTATAACTTAATTTAAAGGTGTTTGATTAATTATATTTTGAAGGAACAGTCCTGATTTGATAACACTCACAAAATCATGTGGATATTTAACATACTTGATGTGTATGATAGTAACGAGATTTTAAGTCAACTGCTTGCTATGTCCATATACTAAAAAATCATTATTAGTTTCAGCTAAGCTACACATAACATACAATGTGTATAGCATATCGAGGTTAGGGCAATGACAAGTTTTAGGAATAATAAACTTTACTGATAGTAACGAGATTTTAAGTCAGCTGTTTGCTATGTCCATATACTAAAAATCATTACAGGGTATTAGTTTCAGCTAAGCTATGCACAACATGCAAAGTCAATAGCATGTTGAGGTTAGGGCAATGACAGGTTTTAGGAATAATAAACTTTACTGTGTTACGTTTGTTTTTGAACCAGATAAGCAGACACGCACACAAAGTAAGTACTGTAATCCTCACTCATGAAGTGAATGTTAATAATTATTTGGTAACATATGCAGACACAATAGAAAACTTAGCAGATGTATGTGGTTAATCAGTAAAATGACATTTATTTCTTAATTCAGTCATGATATACTTTATACAAATGACAATGTTTGTGGGAAAGTTAGTGATATGTTTGCTATTATAGTATTTGATATAGGTATTCAAAATCCCCCAAACACTCATCAAAGTATATTATTATTGATAAGTTTGTTATAATATTATTAGAAGATATAAAAGTAAGAACTTATTTACTCCAAAATTGAATTGGTTATTATATACACCTAAGTCAGTATTTACTTGTTATTTTAGACTGAAATATGATATATAATTCAAAAGTCACATATATTGTTTTATCTTATCCTTTTATTGAGAAAGTTTGGTTTGTTCATTTACTTTTTTAAAAACGTATTGTTATGTCTATTTGTTAAATAAATAACGCATAAATCATATACCATTTTATTTAACATAGATATCAGAAGAACTATTTAAATTTTGAAATATAGTCAAGAGATTACTAGTTTACTTGATTGTCTGATACTGTTTGTTTGATATACTATGAGCTATAAGTTTCTCTATCTAACAAGGATATGTTACTAATTGTCAACACAATTAATAGCTTTACATAAATTAACCAAACATATATGATAAGAAAACAAAAAAAAAGAAGGAAATCACCTTATCTAACAACAGCAACATTCCCTGTCTTAAATTACAAGATTAGTTGCGATGTTATTCTCTGAAACAGAAAACATACAAAACAGGTATGACTTGTTTCCTTTTAATTACATTCCAAACAGGAAAGATGCCTTAGCTTTTTGTCCATAATTGAATATAGTAAACCTCTACATGTCCACTTATTGAGTAACAATTGAATATAGTAAACCTCAACATTTCCATTATTTGATTAATAATTACATATAGTAAGCTTCTACATGTAAACTAAACGATATTATGACTAACTTGTAAACAACGTTTTGTATATAAGTAAAGCTCCTCTATACTCTATATCCAGTGTGATTATAAAGACACTTTTTGAGAACTTTCTTTTATAGTTTACTGTCAAAGACTGTGCTTTCAATATGAAATTCCTTCTGGTTCTTGTAGCACTGTTCTGTCTTGCATATTGTGACATACCACAATTTGGTAAACAATATAATAAGCTCTCATGAAACTTTTATATCTTTTATAGGAGAAACTGCAGATGACAAAATTATAGGAGAAACTGCAGATGACAAAATTAGTCAAGACTTTGACAAACTTGTTGATAATGAAGAAGATCCACTTGAAAAAGAAGACAAAGGTAGATTGGCTATTGTATTTAAGATTTTCACATATATGTTATTCATCAAGATCTATATCTATTCTTTAATATTATATTATTTTATCTTTCAATGCACATTATTTTCTACATTATTTACTTTGATATTATTATTTCTTATATAGATGTGTCTTCAGAGGGGTATATTCGATATATAACCTGTAACCGCTGCATCTGTACCAAAACTAATGCATATGGTATATAATAAAATATTAAGATAATTATGTCATATAATTTTTATAGGATATGCTGCTTATGCCTTCTGTTGGAGATGTAAGTCATGTTGTATTATATACTATTAAGCAACATATCTTTTTATAGGTTTTGATTACAGAAAAAGATTTTGGAGGATCTGCCGTAATTGCTACTGTTGTGGTCGCAAATTTGGTATGTTAAATAGTACTAATGTGTAATATATGTACAAAAATGTTACAGCACATATTTAATTTATATCTATTATTTAGGAATCTGGGATGTCCGCTATGCATTCTGCAGAAAATGTAAGTTATAAATGTTTCAATTCATTTAGAACATTGCTTTTGTCTTTCACTTTAGGTAAATATTAGTCACATGCTTTGATTCATGGATTGGAACAATGTATTAAGTAATAACTCACTAAAACTTTTTAGGCTTTATTATATAGATTGCTTAGGCCAAATATAGTATTGGTATGTTTTTATTTTGCTGCCGATTTTCACATTTTTCTTGTTTTCATTAATAAAATTTTAAATCAAGCTTTAAGTTAAACATTCAAATATTGTCAAGAGATTATTAATTATATTTGTTTATTTGATACTGTTTTAACTTGAAAGTGGCAGTTCCATGCTGTGAGCTATGAGCTATTGGTTTCTATTTCTAACAAGGACATGTCACTAATTGTCAACACAATTGAAAGCTTTGCGTAAATTAACAAAACATGTGATAACATAGCAAAAAAAAGGAAGGAATCACTTTATCTAACAATATAGCATTCACTGTCATAAGTTATGACATTAGAAGCCATCTCATTCCCTGAATCAGAACAAGTACAAAACATGTATAACCTGTCTCCTCTTAATTATATTTCAAAAAGGAAAGAAGCAATACTTCTTAGTTAGCATTGGATTACAAGTAAGCTTTTACATCTTCATAAATAGATATAATTGGAATACCATATTATGACTAATTTGTAAACAGCTTCTTGTATATAAGTAACACTCTTCTTTAGTCTGTATCCAGTGTGATTACAGAGGCATTTGTGACAATTTTCTTCAATAGTTTGCTGTCAAAGACTGCGATTTCAATATGAAATTTCTTCTGGTTCTTGTAGCACTGTTCTGTCTTGCATATTGTGACATACCACAATTTGGTAAACATTATAATAAGCTCTCATGAAACTTTTATATCTTTTATAGGAGAAACTGCAGATGACAGAAATATAGGAGAAACTGCAGATGACAAAATTAGTCAAGACTTTGACAAACTTGTTGATAATGCAGAGGATCCACTTGAAAAAAAAGAAGACAAAGGTAGATCGGCTATTGTATTTAAGATTTTCACATATATGTTATTCATCAAGATCTATATCTATTCTTTAATATATATTATTTTATCTTTCAATGCAAATTATTTTCTACATTATTTGCTTTGATATTATTATTTCTCATATAGATGTGTCTTCAGAGGGGCATATTTCATATATACCCTGTATACGTTGCATCTGTACCAAACCTAATGCATACGGTATATAATAAAATATTAAGATAATTATGTCATATGATTTTTATAGGGTTTGCTGCTTATGCCTTGTGTTGGAGATGTAAGTCATGTTGCTTTATATACTATTAAGCAATATATCTTTTTAAAGGTTATTATAAGAAAAAATTTTTCTACTGGAGGGTCTGTACTAATTGCTTCTGTTGTGGTCGCAAATATGGTATGTTAAATAGTACTAATTTGTAATATATGTGCAAAAATGTTACAACACATATTTAATTTTTATCCACTTTTTAGGATACTGGGATGTCTACTTTGCATTCTGCAGAACATGTAAGTTATAAAGGTTTTAGTATATTTAAGATATTGTTTTTTGGTATTTTCCTTTAGGTTTTAAATAATAACCACATGCCTTGATTCATGGATTGGAACAACGTTTCAAATAATAACTCTCTCAATTTTTAAAGGCTTTTTTTATATTTGTTAATTAGGCCAAACATAGTATTAGTATTTGTTTCTAATTTTGTTAATTTTTTTTCACAATTTTTTTCATTTCATTGATGATAATAATTATGCTAATCAAAAGTAACATCAGTCATAAATAATGTCTACAGTACACTGAAGTCAAATCATAAACAAAAATGTTTTGTTTATTAAAATTTAAAGCAAGCTTTACGTTAAATTCCAAGTATTGTCAAGAGATTACTAGTTATAGTTGCTTGTCTGATACTGTTTTAACTTGAAAGTGACAGTTCCATGCTATGAGCTATTGATTTCTCTTCTAAGAAGGATATGTCACTAATTGTCAGTATAATTCAAGCCTTTGGTATAACTTTAATCCAACATATGTGTTAAGAAAACAAAAAGAAACAAGTCACTTAACCTAACAAAAGCAACATTCTCTGTCATAAATTATGATATTAAAAGCGATCTTATCTCCTGAAACTAAACAAGTACAAAATAGGTATAACCTCTTAATTAATTACATTCCATGCAAAAAGGAAAGATGCCATTTTTTATTGACAATTGAATACAAGTAAGCCTCTACATGCCAATAAATTGATACTATAAACAACATGTTAACAGTTTATAGTATGTAAGCAACACTCTTATTTAGTCTGTATCCAGTGTGATTACATAAACATTTGTGAGGATTTCTTTGAACAGTTCATTGTCAAAGACTGTGATTTCAATATCAAATTCTTTCTGATTGTTGTAGCACTGTTACAAGGATATAATTTTCAATAAATTGTGCTTTAAATAATTAAAGAGTCTGTCCAATTTGAGTCATAACTCTTGATTAGTAAGAAAATAGAGAGGAGTGGTGTGTTCCATTTAATACGTTTTGTAAACTTTGCTTAAAATATGTAAAAACTAAAGTGCTAGCTGTTCAGGAAAGTAGTAAATTAGAAATCCCATATAAAGTGAAAATCATTTCTAGATTAAAGACGACTTGTGCAAGTATTCTCTACCTTCAGCAAAAAAGTTAAGAAACAGTAGAATGTGCCTTTTATAGCAATGTAAGAACATAATGAAGAAATAACAGCAAAGAACTAAGAAGAACACTTGTAACCAAGACTTGCAAAATGTGAGATAACATACAAGTTAGGTTGATGAAGTCTAATTCAACCTAAACATGTATTGCATAGTCATATATTGTTGTATCTATAATAGTAGAGAGTAATTAATTCCTGATGACCATTTGTGTCAACAATCTGATTGGTTGAAAGAGTGCTTTTAACAGCCTAATTTGATTAAACATCATTATAACTAATGTGCATCCTGTTTACTATAAAGAAGACATGCAAATAATTGAGTTCCCATGATACTAATCAAACATTTCTTAAGTTTCAGACTTAGTTTGGAGAAATGTGTACAACAAGTGCATGATGATTACATTTTCACAAGTACAGTTATAGTTATACAAGAGCTAACCTAGTTTATTAATGGAATAATAGAAGCTTCACTTACAATATACAAGTTTTATAACATAGGATTAATTGCACAACAGAAGCCTCACTTACAATATACAAGTTTTATAACAAAGGATTCAACACTTGATTCTAATTAAATTACCAGACAGGAAGAGTCCAAAAAGAGAAACACACATTTAAAATAGCTATGTCAAGTCTTAAGATACTTACTCAGCTAATGCAATAGAGTACATCTCAAATTCATGACAGAGAGATATAGTGTAAGGTTTAATTATGAAAGGAAAGACAGATAACCAAGTTCAATACATATACAGATAATACTGAGATAGTATAATATGACATTACCATTCAATAACAATGTATGATTTAAAAGATACTCCTAAAGTGAGAATGGTTTTATTTACTGAAGTCATATGCAATGTTTATTGATAACGAATTGTTGTTCTGGTAATGACAATCATTATTTTAAAAACATAGACTCTATTTATGTACCTATTCTCAAAGTATTAGAAAGAGCTAGATATTTGGTATTTGATCATTACATTTTACTACCAAGATCATTTAATATGTCACTAATGGAAACTGAATTGATCTACAACCATACAACTAGATGATAATTAAATTATCCAGTGACATAATATTAATATGTTGTCTACAAATGGTAATAGTCTAGTCATATAATGTGATAAGTTGAAAATATTCCCCATCAAACCTTACTGTATATTGTTTAAAAAGTCTTCTCACCAGGTTTGGAGGATATCAACAAGACAAATATGGCATAAGTCCATTATATAATTTTATTGTATAATATATAATGTTGTTTGTCGAGATATGTGCCATACTCAAGCCATGGATTGACATGTCTAATAGAATTAATTGTTCCTTTCCTTTCAATTAAACTGAATAAAGAACTTTACCAACAACATCAGTTCATACAAGCTCTTCTGTTAAATAATGTCTAGTTAATAATGTAATAAACTCTAAAGTTCCCCATCAAACCATACTAGTTATTGTTTTAACAGTCTTCTCGCCAGGTTTGGAAGATAACATCAGTAACATGTAGCATTTGATGCAATGTTGAATATTTTAACCATAAACTATGAGGGTAATACAATTTAACCTTTACTAGCTTAATACTTAACTTCATGAAAGTACTAAAGTGCATGCGTGCAGAGCCCTCCTGCAGTTATAGTTGAGTTATAGCAAATACCATAATATTATTAGCCTTGTCTTTGTATTCAGCAAGTTTTCTTACAGTGGTAGTGCTCACTATCACTGCATGACAACTTGATAAATAGCATAGGTAACAAAGGATGTTTCAAACTAATGCAATATCATAACATCTATGACAATATTCAAGTTGTGTTGGAACCTGTCCACAGGTTTGATCAACCAATCTAATTATACAGTGAGGTATTTGATGGACATTCGTTTCATTCCAAGTCAATTATTTGCTTTATCACTCTAACATTACAAGTAAACATATTTCCATAAATATCTGAACATTAAATACTTGAATCAATGATTACATCCGCTTGCTGTTTATGTTAAGACTAATGGACCATTTAAGGTACATGTAATTAATTACTAATACCTTATTAGTTATTAATAACAATATCCTATTATAGAACTATCACAAACATTGATGTGGCAATATTTTAACATACAATTTAAATACTTAATATAAATCGTTATAAATTTATGATAATTTGCCAAATCTGAATTGCCAAGCTATTTAATCATGGATCTTTTACAAGTACTATTGCCTTTATGATAGCTTTCATTATCTACATTTTCAATTTGTTTTAATAAATCTCAATTAATCACATGACAATTAAAACCCATCAGTGAGATTAACAATTAAATTAAAAGAATAATATTGCCTCATATCTAGCAAATATATCACAGTACTACTAAGAGAGAGAAAATCGTAAAGACTCTACCATACCATTTATCTTTATTATTTATTACATTGCAATCAAATTAACCCATTTCAATTTGTAAGGAAGAACATAGTTATTGCTCTTTGCTGTGAGTATTAAAAATATAAAAACAAGAAATGTTCATACTCTAACATATATGATAAAAGCTGGAAGAAGACTATAGAATGTCCGAGTTGAGAAGAGCCACACAGACATGTGAATAACTTTGCCGTTTTACGTGCTATCTACTTGGAATTTGCACCAATCGATTCAGCTTGAAAACGTGCATTTTATATATGAAATTTGCTCTCTAGCGCTACAAGAAAGTAGCAAGCTAGAAAACTCCATACATTTTCAATGGCATACGTTCCACACACTTCAAATTACACACCTTTGAGGATTTAATAAGTAATAATTTTCACCTTGAGAAGTCAGTCATCTTTCATGTGAAAATTCTAAATTACAGTTCTAATTATATGAACAGATGTTCTATTATAATAATCTCTTATGTGCAAAAAAACCTGAAGTAAATGGACCAAAATAACTGCAAAGAGTTCTCCACAAACACTTCATTGCTCTGTCTACCAGTACAACTCATCTAGCAAATGCATAATAAAATATAAACAAACACATGTGACCATAAATACAAAAATAGTACCTACCACTCAAACAAATTTCGAGTGAACACTTGTGTATAAATTGTTGCTATGCAGCCATCTTAAACAGGAAGTTATCCAAAGTCAGTATGTGACACGTTCAATGATTATCCTTTATGAATACATTGACTTCCTCCTCAAGATGGATGCATAGCAACTGTTTCTATACAACCAATTTTTTTAAAATTCGTTTGCACATTGGGAACCATTTTCACATTTATGGTCACATGTTTTACTGAGGACTAAACTTTTCCTTATACAACACATCAACTAGATGAGGTGTGTTTGTAAATAGGACAATTAAGTGCTTGTTAAAGAAATCTTTGCAGTTATGTTAGTCTTGTGTTATACTATAAATTTAGTCCATAAAGTATTGTGATCATTGAATTAGTTTAGACCCTTAACAAGTTTGGAGCTAGACTTTTTAAATTACACAACTGTCATAAATTATATAGATAACAAACCGCCAACAAGCCTAATTCAAATGCAATATATTGTTTCATACCTTGACTACTTCTAACACGGTTCACATATGGTAGCCTACCACCATCACAATGTCGAATACATCGAGTGAAAAACGTTTCGTCATAAACCTTTATCAAGTACCCTCCTGGTTTTTATTATGTTCATAAGGTACTGATGTACTGATATTTCAAACAATCCTTCATAGAGTTATTAGTTTCTACTATAATAGAAAAGAAAACAATAAGGAAAAGACAAGGATATATAGTTATAATGGAAACAAGAAATGTATTAATGAATAAACAGTTACACTATATTTTATACATTAAAAATTATATATATATATGTGACCATAAATACGAAAATGGTACCTAATGAGCAAAAGAATCTCAAACAAACGCTTGACGGTTGCTATGCATCCATCTTGAAGAGGAAGGCAATGTAGCTATGTATTCATAAAGGACAATCATTGAACTTGTCACATATTTGATAACTTCCTGTTTAAGATGGTTGCATAGCAACAATTTATATGCAAGTATTCACTCGAAATTTGTGTGAGCATTAGGTACATATTTTATATATTAAATGTTAATTGCATATATATATACATTAATTAAATTATAATTTATAATATATTAAATATGACAATACTGCACATAAAAAATATGACTGAATTACTTTATATTTCAGTTTCAATTTTGTTTCCAGTAGAACTAACAAAACATGCTTCACCTATAAAGAAATACTAGTTTAATAATTTCAAGTTGACAAATACTTCGATATAAAAATATTATCCACATGTATACATGTATACGTGTACCACAGAGCAAAAATTGATCCAGTTTTATTCCCACATGCATGGTCATAGTATCTTATGAGCACTAATCATTAATTCCTTCCAATAAAGTACATACTGAGCCATGCAGTACCAAATGAATTAAAGGTATCTTTTCAACATACCTCACTGCCAGATGGAATGAGAGCCGGATGCTATAATTGAGTTTGGTTGATCAACAACTACATTGCATAAAAACATTTTTTTGAAACATTTTAAAGATAACAATGAGCAATCCTATAGATAAATGTATGACAAATCTGATACAAAAATGCAGCTGTACACTAGATTACACGTGTTTAATTATATATGACACACCCACGAAAGCAGTAATTACACAGAATGTATTATATAATTTACTTTCTATAATGTTAAAAAGTAGTTGAAAAATGTCAAGAATATCTTAAGGACAATGCTTACTTAAAATGAAATGTTTTTGTTGTGAAATCAACAATTGGAAAATACTTAATAATAACAATAGCATTAATTATAATAATGTCATTATTTCTTAATTGAAGTTCTTTTTTTATTTATTAAGTCCCACAATCTACACCGAGGACCTAATCTATAAAAGAAAAATGTAATAAATAATTAATTAATTAGTAATTAATTACATTCACATTCACCCATATATCTCCACTTATTTCTATCTATACATCAATTCACAAAATATTCATACACTTATCCATCTATCTATTTTTATCTTTAGTCTCATTTATCAATCAATAGATCTTATATATATTTACATTTAAAATCAACTTAAAACTATAATACCTTAGCCCTAATTCTCTAAGATCATCTAAAGATATTCGATTAAGAACATCATCAAAAGTAAGACCTTCACAAGCAAACTAAAAGAATAAAACAATAAAAATAAATAATCAAGTTAATGCATATTTTATTATACTCACTCTATTAATCTCATCTTGTGACAAATCAAATTGTTTTAGCCAATCCAACAAATTTGTGTCATGTTTCATTGTAGTTGAAGGCGAAGCTTGTTTCTGTACATCTGCAAAACAATAACAAAACTAATTTACACACTATTATATCACTAGTAATTTGCTTATTATTGTCATTAACAACAATATTTTTTATATTTACTAACATTACACTACATGTATATTATATAATCCTCCTAATTACCTATCTTGGATGCTTGTAACGTGCTCAGTTGTGATCGACCATCCTTCACTGATTGCTGAAGCAGCTGTTTAATTTCCTCTTTAACTTTGACTAGTTCCTCCATTAAGAGAACATTTTCTTCAACAACAGCTCGAAAATGACGTCTTAATTCTCCTATCCTAAATGAAGTATAGATAATATTACAAGAATTTTGCAAATTACACATATAATTGTACTGTCAAGCACATGTACTTGTGACATGATAGACAACTGTACTCATAACTTAGTTGGACAAAGACAAGTTTAATAATACATTGTACATCTAGCTAGCAGTATACAACAATTCAGAAATAATAAGGCATGGCCCATGTGCTTTGTACCTGCCCGTACTGTCAGTAGATGAGCTACCAGACATATCCAATAGAGCAGCATGGCTTGTGGTACGAATAAAATCTTGAGCTATTGACTCCTCCCTTTTATATCGTTGTGCCATATCTAATAAAGGGATATGTGTACATATTCAATATTACAATAATACACTTAATTAGAAAGTATTGTTAATTAGAATATGTGTACATGTAGAACTGCATGCAGTGTACCTGGGGAGACTATTTTCATGGCTAAATTGATAGCTATTCGTACAATGTTGTCTATAGCAAACATATGGTGAGGGGAAGTCCTGTGTCTTTTATGAGCAGCTGTTAACTAAATGAATAATAATATACACACATATAAATGTAAGTCATGTGGACTACAGGTACATGTTAATATAACAAGCTTAATATACACTATACATACTATACTATACTATACTACTACTTCATTTTTTGTCTTTTTATTCCCTTGCTTCCTCCTTACTTCACTTGGTAAGATGAACATAGCCTGTTCTAGTTCCTGTGTCAATGTTGCATCATGATAGCAATCAGTGGATAACTCTGTTAACATTTTTCTCATTTCATTTTCATCTCTTTTTTCAGTAAATACAACAACAGCATCAAGAAGACTTCGTAAATGATCCTATGGAACACATATATGACTTTCATCCTTCTCCCCCCCCCCCTCTCTCTCTCTCTCTCTCTCTCTCTTTCTCTCTCTCTCCCCTCCTTACTTTGCTGACTATCTGAGCAAAATCCTTTTCTTTGATTTGAGATAAAATGTCATCACATATCTAAAATCCAATACATTTTATGTTACCATTAAATACAATATATAAACAAAATACTTTTAATAACTGCTAAAAATTAATTAACCTTGTCTTTGTCTTTGGTGATGACTTTTGTCAACAGGTCTTGTATATCAGCATCTTGTTGAACTTGAGAAAATTCTAACAAATTTTGATTAAAAAAAAAAAAAAGGAAAGAGTAATTACTACGTCTGTTGCCTTCTGCAGTATTAGTGGGTGTCTCTCCCTCACTGCTAAGGTCACCTCCTTCTATTGATAGTGTTGACATTCTTCCTCTTTCCATAGAACTAGTGGTTGTTCTACTTCTCTCAAAGAGAGCTTTTCTATGTGGGTGTGTGTCAGAAAGAGAACTTCTAAGTTAAATGTACTTAATTAATTAATAACAACAACTAATTAATAGTTAAATGATTTACTTATTTATTGTAAAGCTATTTTATAAGTATTTATTAACAGTTATCAAGTTACTTACCCGTGTACTGCAGTTGCTGAGGACCCTTTACTGTCTATCTCTTCAATTTCATCAAGAATTGGTATAGCTCCAGGATACACTTAAAAACATAATACTAATAAATTCAATTGTTAAAAGTAAAAATTTACATCTACTTAAGAATATGGAAAGGACTACATTAATTATTTACTTGATTTGCTTCTTAAAAACTCAGGAGATGGATCGGGTATCTTCACTTTTTTGCTTTTACCTTTCCTATGATGAAATGAATATTATATTAAAAAGTAATGATGTATTGACTGTGCTCTAATCTCTTTCACTAAACTACCTCCCACACTCATGCCTATCTTATTTTTAACCTAGATATAAATGGGTGTTCTAGTAGTTCAATTGCTGTTGCCCTTTTTTCTGGATTAGGTTCAAAACATCTCAAAAGAAATTTTTGAGCCTCTTCAGATAATTCAGAAGGTATATCTGGGTGTTCTTGAAACTTTCCAACCTTAAAAATAGCTGCTTCTGGTGGTCCAAGCTGCAAAAGAAGAAAGGAAGGGAGGAAAGTTAGAAAAGTGCTTTAATTTGGTACCTCATAGAAAGGTGGTTTGCCTGTGGCCATTTCAATCACTGTACAACCAAGAGACCAAATGTCAGCCTAAGAAAAAAAGCATAATTAAGTAACATGTATGTATCAATCATGTAGTTTTATTGATCTACATTTTGTTAGCTTACTGGTGGTCCATATCCCCGTTGACCTCCTGTAATAACTTCTGGTGCCATAAACTGGAAAGTACCTATGAAAATAAACTCTCAATGTATATGTGGATACTGGCTAGATGAGTACATGATGAAGGATATATAAAAAGATGGATGGATTAAATGGATAGGTGAATAAATGAAGGATGGGTTGATAAATGCAGAGATGGAAGGACAGATAGATAGATGAACTGGATAGACAGAGCAATAGATGATAAATAAAAATTTTTTAGTATAAACAAAAGATTAAATCAGCTACATGTATATGTACCTTTAAATGACGTTGTTTGTACATGTAGTCCGACTAATCTTTTTGAAGTTCCAAAGTCTGATATCTTTACTTGACCACTATATGTATTAACTAATACATTATCTCCTTTGATATCTCTGTGAACAATGCGTTGATCATGAAGATAACGAAGACCCTTGAGTATTTGTTTAGTGTAATGTTTAATAGTGGGCTCATCGTGAAGGAGAGCGCCCCATGTGTACTTTAGGAGTTGTGAGAGACTACCTAGAGTATTAGAGGGGTTAAAAATATATAGGTAAATCCAACATAAATACTTAAATACAAGTACTTGATTTCAGGAATAGTGACTTGTACACTTTAACTCACAATGAGCTGTTTTAAGTCATACATTTTTATTAATAGTAATATTAAAATGCTAATGAGCTTGTATCAACAATTGATAATTGTAATATTTCTAGTATTCCTATGGCTAAGGATGGCAACCTCAAGTGTGCGATATTATCATTTCTTGATGTATTAAACTCCTTGTATATGTACTCAAGTGTTCTTACCTCCTGGTACTTGTTCCATGAAGATTCTAAAGACACCATCTTCAGAGTAGGCTCCATAATATTGTACAATATTATCATGTTGTAAGTGACGATGTAACTGAATCTCCTCTTCAAGAGACTGAAACTCTCTATCAAAAGTAGAGTGGGAAGAAAGAGGGAGGAGGAATAAGAATGTAGGAATCAAAGAAAGAAAGAAAATGGAAGGAAAAAATCACTGTTATTGCTTTCATCTACATGCATCTCTCCTATAGTTTTACATTTTTTTCTCCTTCCAAAGAAGGGTCTATCTTATGTACATGAATCATATATTTTGTGTGCACATACCCATCAATTTTTTCTGGTATTTCTTTAACAGCCATCTTTCTTTTAGTGACTAAATCAATAGCAGAATACACTGTCCCAAATGATCCCCTTCCAAGCACAACTCTTTCTTTCTTATCATCCAACTCATATTCAAAATCAACAATATCATCCTCATCAATTGTCATACGACGTGTTAGCTTTGCAGAACCACCAGCTGGATTACTATCATCGTCCATTGTAGCCAATGAGTAATTAATCAACTCATAAACCCTAAAAAAAGAAAATCACAAAATACAATAACAGTAAATGAATATATCCATGCTATTATAGAACAAATGTATTCATCTACTGGCTTAGACATATCATACCATACCTATTCTACATAATACATCATACAATATACAGCTATATGTACTACATGTATGTTCTTATACCATACATAGCCTACTCTAGCAAATGGATGTTAACTTCATACCTGTTGCATTGTGCTTCTGAAGAAAACAACAATTGAAAATCCTCACTGTATTTGTCTAACACATAGAGAAAAAGACCTCGGCCATCTCTTTTGTTAATACTAGAGAATGAGAAGTGAGTGTGCATGAGAGAAGACACTCAAAATAAACGAAGCTTACCTGACATTTCTCACACAAGATACATCATAACACCACTCACTGATAATCTAAAGAAAAATAACAAGAAAGTGTTAGCTGATCATTCATATACAAACTGTTATCAATCACTAAAAATCCTCCTTCATTCATTAATTCATAGTATGTATTCCTTTATCAAGACTTTATCCTTACTCCATTATCTTCTTCAGATATACGGTACCACAACTCAATATTCTACAAAAGCAAAATCCGTTTATTAATTCATAATTAGTATTTGTACATGTAGATGCAACATCGCTATATGTATCTACAGAAGGTTGTAGCTTCAGAAACTTACGGCTTCAGAATTAGAGCTACGTTCGTGTAGTGCAATAGAACTTGGTATATAGACAAATTCATTTGGTACTTCACGATGTGGCTCAAAAAGAAGGACCTGAAATAAATAAAGAGAGAGAGAGAGAGAGTTAGAGACATAGAGTCTTCCAGAGTGTATGACAATAAATACTTACAGGAAATTGATTGTTAGTATATTCATTTTTAGTGCCCTCAATGAAATATTCCATCCAAAATGAAAACAATTTCTCTTCTTTTTTGTCAGATACTTCATAGTCAGTCTGTCTAAATCTGTTGATCAACTGAATATTGTTGACAGTTGACTTTAAATACCTACATTAAAATCACATGACAGTAATACATGAGTCACATGACAACAAATTTCATGAAATCAATGTATTAGTCACATGACAACAATGACATGATTACATTACCTACCAGAGTGGTGGCTTGAGTTTAAACATACATTCAGCTGCATCACATGCTTTCTGATAATCTTCAGCTAAAACACTAATCTCAAAGAATGTCGCCACAATCCAATAGTCAGTTTGAGAATGGAGGTTACCCTTACGACCAATTAGAACATTGAGTGTCATTGCTAGATGGTGAGTATATGAGAATATACAGGAATATACAATATATACTGCTAGATGGTGTGCATACAAGAATATACAAAAATATACAAGAATATACAATATGGAGTACATGGGTATTTATAATCTTAGTTAGTTAGCAGTTATAGTTACGATGAATATATGAGTAATTATAATTTTATTAGTGAATTGTCTCGTTCTTTCATTCTATTATTTTTCTATACATCCATCTATTAATTTCTCTGTCTCTTTGTTTGTTTATCTGTTTTTATATTTTACCTATACTTCTAAGTTCTGAACTGAATTCAAATTTCTTTCCTGAGATAACTAATAATGTTGCTAAATTAATACCAGCATATTCATTAGGTTGGATATCAAAACCTTTTCGATACCTAAAGACAAGTAAAATGTAGAACTGTAAATGTACATGTACATGTAATAATGAGTCTTGTCATATGATTGTCATATGATATAAACATAATGTGTATACTTAATTAACTAATTAACTTACTATAATCTTTTTTTCTATACTTACCAATGGATAGCTTTGTCTCTACTGTCATTATCAATATGACCAGACTCTACAAACTTATCTTTATATATTCGTCCACAAAGACAGAGTGTATCAGGTGAATGATTCTCTTTAAGTTCCAATACCTACAAAAGATTATTTTAAGATTTTAATGTTGTCTTTGATATAATTACAATTTGCATAATTGATACAGTAGTTGCTGACCACTGTAAGTAAACATAGTTAAACATATGCTTTGAAATTCTTTCAGGGGTGTTTCAAAAAGGATACAGTTGTGGACCACAATAAGAAAATACTGCTTAGTGCATATAACATGGTTCTTATAGTCATCATGAACATAACATTACAGTACATTGTAATAGTTGCTGTGGCATCATAGTTTACAGATGATTGTCACTCCATTAGTGTAAAATTCCTTATACAGCATACTACGTGAGGCAATACATGTATGTATCTAAGACTTAGCTAATGTGTTCTTTAAAGAAATTAATAAGCAGTTAGTGCCAAGAAATCACCAGTGATTACTACACTATGGTATTTGACTTAAATCTATTTTAATGCAAATGTGACTCAGCTACAATGTTGATACTATACCAATAAATTATTGTAAGCAATGTTTAATCCAAACTTCCAGTAATCACTATCAACAAATTACTTATTACTATAGTAATTGAGTTATGTCTATTTTTAGAGTAAATGTGACTCAGTTATATTGTTACTAATAATGTCAATACATTAATTAATGTGATATTTCACTTTGTAGAACTACTCTGCAATGAGTAAAGAATGAGCAGTGAAAGAATGTAACAGCAAATCAGTGTCAATTCAAGGTCAGAATAATCACATCATGTTTGAATACAACAAGTTACTATGGTATTTTAACACTTAATATTATAACAAAATTTGCAAATGTGATGTACGTGTAGAGTAGGAGTAGTCTAGTCTTTTAAAAGTTAAATAAACTAAAAATAACTGCTATTTAAGTCAATGTCAACTTTATAGTAAATAAAAATAAAAATGTTCAGACTAATGGCTGGAGACTTTTATAACAGCGATTGGTAGCCAACTTGCCATGTACATAAAAGGTAGACCTTTATGGACATTTGGCAATATAACTGCTGATTCAAAAAATTATAATAGCTATATTAACAGGCTTTTAAAAACTATTATAGACTACTGTCACTAAACCTCACAATTGTTAAGCATGCATACCATGAGATCATATCATATATACCAATTGAACATAGTGTATGTATATACTAATTGAACATAGTGTATGTAGATACTAATTGAACATAGTGTATGTATATACCAATTGAACATAGTGTATGTATATACTAATTGAACATAGTGTATGTATATACTAATTGAACATAGTGTATGTATATACTAATTGAACATAGTGTATGTATATACCAATTGAACATAGTGTATGTATATACTAATTGAACTTAGTGTATGTATGGTAGCTATCCTAGGTCACTGTGGTAAGTACTGATGTTCAATACTCTAGAGCTGACTAATGGTAGCTATCCCAGGTCACTGTGGTAAATACTGATATTTACTAGTTTAGAGCTTACTAATGGTAGCTATCCTAGGTCACTGTGGTAAATACTGATGTTTACTAGTTTAGAGCTTACTAATTTGTAGCTATCCTAGGTCACCGTGGTAAATTCTGATGTTTACTAGTTTAGAGCTTACTAATTTGTAGCTATCCTAGGTCACTGTGGTAAGTACTGATGTTTACTAGTTTAGAGCTTACTAATTTGTAGCTATCCTAGGTCACTGTGGTAAATACTTATGTTTACTAGTTTAGAGCTTACTAATTTGTAGCTATCCTAGGTCACTGTGGTAAATACTTATGTTTACTAGTTTAGAGCTTACTAATTTGTAGCTATCCTAGGTCACTGTGGTGAACATAGTGTATGTAGATACTAATTGAACATAGTGTATGTATATACCAATTGAACATAGTGTATGTATATACTAATTGAACATAGTGTATGTATATACTAATTGAACATAGTGTATGTATGGTAGCTATCCTAGGTCACTGTGATAAGTACTGATGTTCACTAGTCTAGAGCTGACTAATGGTAGCTATCCCAGGTCACTGTGGTAAATACTGATATTTACTAGTTTAGAGCTTACTAATGGTAGCTATCATAGGTCACTGTGGTAAGTACTGATGCTTACTAGTTTAGAGCTTACTAATTTGTAGCTATCCTAGGTCACTGTGGTAAATACTGATGTTTACTAGTTTAGAGCTTACTAATTTGTAGCTATCCTAGGTCACTGTGGTGAACATAGTGTATGTAGATACTAATTGAACATAGTGTATGTAGATACTAATTGAACATAGTGTATGTTTATACCAATTGAACATAGTGTATGTATATACTAATTGAACATAGTGTATGTATATACCAATTGAACATAGTGTATGTATATACCAATTGAACATAGTGTATGTATATACCAACAATATAACAACATCAAGATGATAACAATCTACATATGTATTTATGTATGTATAATTTTATATTATGTACACGTACTTTCTCCAGAACTTGGAGTGCTTTGTCTCTGTCACCTTCTCCATTTCTTCTATTAAGAGCAAAGGCATATTGAACTTGTACAGGAGCTTTGAGAATCTACAAGTAAGTGAAAAAATAAAATTTTAAAATATATCGAGAAAGTTTGTGTGCATAAATTTGTGTGTTAAAATTTTAATATTTTCATTATTTCATTTTAATGATATTGAGAATTACAAACATAACTAACCATGACTCTACAGATGTAATCATGTCTATAGTAATAAGTACAGAGAGAACATAATAATGCTTGCTTCTGTTTACATACCTACGTATATCTAAAATGTGCCTAAATATACTATCATATGGCCATGCCTTAATAAACTGGCTAATAAAACCAGTTTGTCCAGATCTGTTGTTACTGACTATAAAGAGCAGCTGTAGATGCATTCTGCACCAGCTGGTGACCAAGACTAAAGGTGAGTAAATCATGTACTTATATTATTCTTGTTGCTTTAGCCTTGAGAACCATATACAATAGCTAACAATAAATTTAAGCCCTACTTCTATATTCTGTACACATATACTAACAAAATATTAAGTAATAGCTACATGCTAGCTATAGATGAATATGCATATTGTGATGTGGTTGCATGACAATGTTTATAATACTTTTATGGAGTGTGAAATTGTTACAATACATTTAATGTTATATTATTATTCTAGTAAATGGATTTCATTTCGATCTTGTTCTGGCTATTCCTGCTGTTTGTAGCAGTATACTTCTATAAGACATATCATCATAACATGTATATTTCTCCTATACAATCGAAAGATTTGGGGAAAACAAAGACAATGATGGTGGTTTGAGGTGAACTCTTCAACATTCCTATTTCTGGATTAACTTGCTCCCTTCTATCTTTACTCTCTTCTATTGACTGATCGTTATATTAATGATATTTATTATAAACAATGAATAATCCTTCCTAATTGTAATGACTTCTTTTTCTGTTAACTATTACTTTACAATAACCATGCAGTAACTTGTGTTCCAAAAAAGTGCATATTTGCAATAGTTACTAGTTCTATTTTGACTCATAATAACATTCATTGGTTGTGGCAGTTGATTATTATATGGCTGGTTACTACATCCTGCACCACAAGTATGTGAGCATATACCTTTATAGCAACACACTGTTCCATCATGCGGAAATTGGAAGGTGTTCAATAAAAGGAAGCATTACAAATATCCATGGACACAACTGTGCGTATTATCAAAGCCTTAAAAAGTCTACCCAGAGTAAAACTATTCCCAGACAAAAAAGATATCAACCACAATAAGCACTTGCCTGTGTAGAAGTCATAAGATGTTCAGAATCATTGCATCGACTACAAATCAATGAAAGGTAATGTTCTACACAACCTTCAATAGTATAATAACCAGTACTCATACTCCATTATATCATATCAAAATAGTCAATTTAAAACAAAGTGCAAGCATAGGTTAGACAAAAACAGTATTTAATTGATAGCCCTTAGAAATATAGAAAAGTGGCTGATACACTCATTAAATATGCCTACATATAATTCAATAACATTCGTGGATTGTGATTTACTACATGTATATGTAAGTATCGCTACAAGGCATAAACAGTTAGTTTGTTAAAAATCATAGCATCAAGTTATAATCACAACTAGTGACATGACAACATTGTGGGCAATGTGATATCATTGTTATATGAACTAATCACTTTTTGGGACTGTTGTCACATAATAAGATGAATGATATGTCAAAAAGGAATTGCAAAGAGAATTGTATCAATAACTTATAATTATTTTTTGCTATAGTAACCTCACTTGTTCATGTGTGGGTAGTTTCTCTACTAGATCAACCATGCTATCATAAGCCTGAATGTCTCTATAAGAGAGAAGAAGTGAAAGCAGGATTTCAGCTGTGAAGAGACGAGGGTCCTCGTCAATCCATGATTGCAGACGAGATAACTCCTACAACAGAGAGAGAGATGATTAATAAGGTATATGTAATTATTTGGGCCACATACATTAAACTTTTTGCTATGTGTATTTAATCAAAAATATTTATTTTTAATTCGTATCCTTATAACCTGACTATATCAACAAAAACGTCATGGTTACCTATATAACAACATTTATTGATTATAAATTCTTTGGATTTAAGTAATGAGACAACTAAATTAATAAATGTACATTTTAATTAGTTCAGAACTTTAAAAAAATGTTAAAAAAGAAATTTCATTGCCTCTGGTAAGCTACAAGAATGATGGCTTCTGCATTTTGTAAAGTATTAGCATGTCTTAATATTATGATAGTAGTAGACTGTGTTATAACATGATATTCTTTGCAATGTTTCTAATCATAACGGCCTGAATGAGTGATAGGTAAACTATTATTATTATGATCGGCTTCAATATCATAACAGCCTGACTAATGATCATACTACCGACTACTAATCTTTAATATCTTACCAGCCTGACTAAGTGATATAACCAGTAATTATGACTCTGATCTACTTTAATATCATACCAACCTGTCTAATGATCATACTACCGACTACTAATCTTTAATATCTTACCAGCCTGACTAAGTGATATAACCAGTAACTATGACTCTGATCTACTTTAATATCATACCAACCTGTCTAATGATCATACTACTGACTACTAATCTTTAATATCTTACCAGCCTGACTAAGTGATACAACCAGTAACTATGACTCTGATGCACTTCAATATCATGACAGCCTGTCTCAATGCATTCTACTACCACTATAACCTACTATCCATCATTGATGCCAATCTGTCATTCTACTACCACTATAACCTACTATCCATCATTGATGCCAATCTGTCATTCTACTACCACTATACCTACTATCCAGTCTGAATATCATAACAGCACTTACTACTCCTACTGTCTGATCCACTTCAGTATCTAAACAACACTGTTACTATTCTATTATCTAATCTACTTCTCTATGTTTCCAAAGCAACCTCTAGTCCTATGACTTTAATCTATTATATCACTGAAAGAGATTTCAAACCTACTTAAGGTTACTATTAGCAACTGCTCATAAAGTAAGACCACTGAACTAAATAGAACTACAATATTTACCAAAACTCCTCAAACGTACTTACAACTACTAGTGAAGTAAGTGAAAAGCTATTATCACATTAAATATATGATCACACTATATAACAAATTCATTTGATTACAGAATATTAAAATCATACTAAGGTTTGTTCATGTTCACCTTGTCGGTAAAAAAATTATCATAACTTTCTAATAACTCGACCAAATTCAAAATTTCAAAGTCAAGTGGTTAAGTATTTAATTTATGATCTGTGGTATGTGGTATATATACTACTTACACCCACTACTAATTTCTGGTGGCAAGGTGAACACGAACAGACTTTAGTATATACGTACAAGACAGTAACTCAGTTAAGATGGTTAGAACTTCTCTTTAATTTTAATAACAATAAAACACACAATATTTCAAACAAATAGGGAGCCTTATAGTCAGAATAAAATTATTGTATTCAATACAAACAATGAAGGATGAAGGATTAAAGGATGACATATGATATAAGGAGTTAGCAATGTATTATGTATTGTCAATACAAAACATATTACATTATTGATACCTTAATTGTCATTAATGAACTGATCAAATGTGTATTATAGACTATATATTCAATGATTAGCATTTCAATAGTAGATGGCATTCATCAATCTTTCTTTCATCGAGAGCAAATAATTGATGCATAAAAAATGGTACCTACAAGTTATATTAAAACAAATTTCCAATACGAAATGACATTTATGGCTTGATTGAAGTAGTGGTCAAAATAAACTAACTATTATTATCAACAAATTATAAATGAAATATCCAAGACCACTTAACAATTGTTTAAGTCTTTAGATGTCTCTTTAAACACAACACTATGCACCTCCTCATACTGACCCACCCAAACTTGGCTATCATCTGACAAAGCTGTAAACTCTTGTTTGGCATCTTAAAATTAACACCTCTTATTTGGTAACTTAGACTTAAGTTCCAATAATTTGATAGACAAGTACATAATAGACTTTGTTGGCAAATAAATGAGTGTTCACAATAAGGATATTATGTAATTTACATAATCATAGTAGTATAAATTAAATTAAAAATTCATATATATACATACTATGAATATACATTATTTTAATTGTATTTATGCTTTGTGATTAAGATAAATAACAATTATTATTACTATACAAACTAAGGGGTGGCAGGTGGGATAGTGGTCAAGCCACCGGTAGATAATGAAAGCTTGAGTGTACGAATCCCCAAAAAGGCTTTTTATATGGCCCTTTTTTAGACACCACCTACCACCCCTTCCTAACTTAGACATGAAAAAGAAATATAAAAGTTATACATTCTCCTTCCCTTTAGACTAGAGAAGCTTCCTCCTGTGTGCCTTATAAGAATTTCCCAGTAATCTCACCTATGGCTGTCCAATATTTCAATAGCCCTCTCTACCATAGGGATACCATGGTAACCAGAGATATCCAGAGTAAGCTATCAGTTGAGCATGCAACAACTAGTTTAGTTCATTGTATCTCTACAGACATAGAAGATGCCAGAGCTATGAGTACAGTGTCAACAAAAGTATGCAGACCAGCTGGTATGGTCATAACAAGAGCAACACTACCAAGAAGAATAACATTGGCAAGAGCTATAATACCAGCAACTTTATACAAAGATTTAGTAGTTACAAGATCTACTATACCAACATGTCAATGAACACCTGCACCCACAACCACATGTTCACTCATGGAGAACTAATAACTATTATTGTACACACTGCCCTATAATACATGTAAATGTACATGTATATACATGTATATCTGTGTGAAATATACTCATATATATAATATGCTAAATCATGTTATAATAATAATAACTTTTTCTTTTAGTTCTCAACATAATATTTACATGAACATGTACATGTGAACAACATGTTATACCTATGATATGTACACATAAATGATCTTTATAAGTGAAATGTATCATCACCTATAACATGTACAGATAAATGACCTTTGTAAGTGAAATGTATCATCACCTATAACATGTACAGATAAATGACCTTTGTAGTTGTATCATCACCTATAACATGTACACATAAATGAACCTTGTAAGTGAAATGTATCATTACATATATCACATTAAAATTAGTTAATAATATTGTATACTCACCTTCTTCAGTTCTGGACCTTTTGAATTTTCACGAGCTTTACGAAGTTGTCTGAGAAACTGTTCTTTGTGTTGTTTTCTACATGTGAATAAAGAGGGAAGAGAAAGACTTTGTATATAACAAAACTTACTACTATCACTAATAAGTAACTATAATATTATAGTTACATTGGAAATATTAATATACGTACAGGGTTTCATTTAGGGAGGGGGGGGGGGGGCATTTGCCCCCCCTTGACAGTCTTGCCCCCTCTTTGAAATTAGGTTAGCCATTTTTTTTCAAGGGGTAATTGGATGTAATGAATACAGAACTGAAACTCTACACAAGGAATATACAGCATAAGATAACCTTAGGCTAACACAAGGAGAATGTACAGTTTTTAACCTAAACACCAATAGTCTATGGGTGTTAAATTACTCCTAAGTGCCTTATTAGTACCATTATAACTTGGTTTATAGGTGTTAAGTGTCTTTTCAGCACTAGAAATATCATGTCATTTGAAAACCACAAATGGTCTGAAATGTGCCAGAAGCAATCTCAGAGGGTCTAAAATTCAGAAATTTTCTGGGGGGCATGCCTCCAGACCACCCTAGAGGATGTGCTGTCATGCACAGTCCCTTCGCCCCCTAAATTTTCTAAATGAAACCCTGACGTATTTTTTAAAAGTAGGTAGTACAAGGTACGAGATACTAATACATATTAAATACATGTACATGTATCTTTTAATTCATCTTTATAACTACCAATTCTTAAGGTACTGTCTTAGACTAACATTGCAGAAAATGTTTTGCCATGCTTAGGGCAAGTAAATAATTGCTTTGCAGACCATTTAACGACAAGAATGTTACTTGTTGTCATGAATAATAAACTTTTTGTTATCTTATGATGAACATAAATCATTTTGTCTAAGATAAAAAAAGGAGATAGAGAGTAAAAGGCAAATAAAGTAGATTATGCTAATTAATTGGACTGAAAAGATATATAGCAGAAGATAGCAAAGAATGAGATGATTAAAAATCATTTTCCTACAGTCACAAAGATCTCAACGACATCACGCTCATCAATTTCTCTCTTTAAATAGACTTTTAAGCATTCCATAAACACATATATGGTTATCATCACAGTGATTTTTAGACAGGAAATCATTTGCTTCGATAATTAGATAACATTCATTTCATATATCAAAGCATATATCACAGCCCATAAAACAAGTTAACATACAATATCTTTTGATTTTTACCTGGACTGTACTTGCATGTCTCTCAACAAAGACTTAAACTTCTTTTCCAAAGGATAAGGTGATGCAGATGGTTTGAGGGTATCTCCAGCTGGTCCATCAACACTCAGGCAATTTCCTTCACCATCCAAATAATAAGGAACATAAGTGTAAGAAGCTATACGAATCTGAGAGAGATAGAGAGAGAGAAGTAAAGGAAGGAAACTTTATAGCACAAAAGTGAAGTCTACATTACAAAACCAACGCTACCTGTCAAATAGTGTAAATGACTTGTCTGTACAGTAAATCATTTAATTTATATAATACATATATACATTAATACAAATATATGGGTATAATATTTATGAAAGTTTGTGTCTGTCAAGACATCAGTATACAAAACAACAAAACTTTATAATTTGTTCATAAAAAACTTTGTAGTTCTTACATGTGCATAAAGAAGGTATTTATTAGTTGTTGGGTATGTTTAAATCTTAAATTGTTTATATCTATATCTATTATATATCTATATATATATATAGATATATTATATACATATAATTATCACGAAGAAAGATAAATTCCCTTTAGCGTTTATATAGTGTTATAACAACAATATATTGTTATAGTCATAGTGATTTCAAAACTGTCTATTTATATTTTAAAAACATTAAATATTATGTACATACATTGTTAAGTACATTACAAACGGAATAATGTACTGAATCATTGTTTGTTTGTTTGTTGTTATTTCAAGTACTTAGACAAAACAAAAGTACATGAAAACATAGAAAATAGTACAAGTTGTAGATTGATAAGGATTAAATATGACTTTAACGATTGTATTGTTAGTTAAGTGGTTGAAACAATAATCACACAAAAGAAGCATAGAATGACTTTGTTTTATAAAAATGTTGCTCACTTAACAAACAATAATAACACATGTAAACACTATTGTCTCATTAATGACTTACATTAAGTCCTGCATGAGCGTTTGTATCGATACTACCACGCAAACCAGTACGATAGGATCTCTGTTCATCAAGGTAAGTGACAACGTTTTGTCTCATTTCAAAACTTTCTCTCAAACCTAAGTGATAGAACAACTTTGCTTGAAAGGTACGATCTGTCACATCAGCCACAGCTACACTAGAAGAGTAGAACTTATCTATAGCATCTGTTTCCCCAAAGTCTAGCTTTTCAAATGGTATTCTTTCAACAACGTATTTCAATTCTTCTGCTGCGTTTTGGAGAGCTTCGAACGCTTTCTTCCCTTCTTTTGTCTCAGGAAATACTGTTACAATGACCTGTTGTTGTCTTCCACTGCGTTGAAGCTTGGATGGCCGAGGACTGCCGGTTGTCCCTGGATTCTCTTCTTTACTGGAAGCCATCTTGGCTTACTAAAAAATCGATTTATTGTATAGGGGACTTTCCAATAAGTGGGTGTGTCGATCTTCCATCAGCATCACTA
The DNA here is from genome assembly GCA_963965975.1 of Xestospongia bergquistia. Lineage (NCBI taxonomy): Eukaryota > Metazoa > Porifera > Demospongiae > Haplosclerida > Petrosiidae > Xestospongia > Xestospongia bergquistia. The sequence goes on along the minus strand of OZ014414.1, from coordinate 1,111,700 downwards.
TGTGGGCGACCTGTTAAATTCTTTTCCTTTCCCCACTCAAAAAGATCTTCATAGATTACTCACCACCTCTGTAGTGTGATAAGTCAACATGGCAAGTCCTGATAAGATATCGGATGAGGATGAAAGCTTAGTAGATGGAGTCAGTGATGTTAGATCAACTGTTGTGGGTTGCTGCAAAGGATTTGGTGCTTACACCCTCAGGTAAGTATCTTGTTAGATTCCTAGAAAGGTGGCTAATAGACATTGGTCTTAAAACTTTAATTTTAAGTGAGTGTAAAAAGATTGGGACAATTGACTTCAACAGAGAGCCTATTGATTCATGAAACACCCAGCAATGTTAATTATGTAATGTTTGTAGCAAGGACATCTTTACTCTTAAGGTTGCTTCAAATGCCCAACAGTGCCAGTAATACTACCTGTAGGTGATCATTTATTAAAGTGAAATTGTGTTTTTACTCAGAAAACTTCAGGAGTTTTCAGGACTAAAGTTAACACATGTTCAGGAAGTCTATTGGCGTGCTGTTCAACGCAGAATGGTTATGGGCCAGCTTGAAAATCTAGCAAGGAATGGAAAAATCATTGACTATATACCATATGAGTTAGCGGAGGTCTTAATGAGTGGTGATAAAGGTGAGAGAGAGAAGACTTTAGAAAGGCATAGTAACTTTTTATCAAGGTGTTAACATTATTCTCTCCATTTGTTTTTTTTTTAAATACCTTTATACTCTAAAAATAACAGCTGCTATAAAAACATACATACATATCATAACAATCATATGTACAATGTTGTACCTCGTGCCAATTACTAAAATAGATGTTAGCAATAATGACAAACAAGTATGTATATTATAGGATGTATTATTGGCTTAGTGTTGTGAATGAAGGATTTATTTTAATTGTATGTAGTAGTTTTATATATCCTTATATGTATACATTAACAACATATACTATAAATGTAAATCATACTATTTAAATTTGATGTACATGTATCATAGAATGTATTTTCTAAAGTTGTATACAAAACCTCTATACTTTAATACAGTATAATTTATAGTAGTATTAAGAAGTATGGCATGTATTACATACGTTATTATAAGTATAGCTCCAAGTAATAATATGAGTTATTTTCAATGCTATTTGTATGCTAGTTATGTGTTATAACATGTGATTTGTAATCGGATAAATGATGTGTGCCATAGAATTGTTGTTTTTAACATTCATAGTGTCTGTAATTAAATTAATTATGAATGTTGATATTTCAATTTCAAATAGCCGAATTAAACCTTAGTCAGCATAAATAAATGATTACCTTCTCTCTCTCTCTAGCCATGCGGTCATCTCTTAATCATTTATGTGATAGATGGGACATCCTCATAGCACCTCCTGAGAAACCTCCAAAAAGAGATCAAATAACAAGAACAGTGGATATTGAACTTGAAGAACTTGATACAGGCTCACCAGACAGGTACATACATATACATGTACATGTATATCAACTAATATAATCATGTTATACTATTCTGTTTCCTATGCTGTTGTTATATACTTTATTAAACATTTAACTTTTATATAATATATTGTATTTCTAACAGTCTTATAACAGAGGGTGAGCCAATTGAAGAACCTGATACAGGGGGTGAGGTCATATCAGAGCCTTTACATCCTCGTGACATGTATAAATATCACATGACTAAACAAGATGAAGAAGAAGATATATTGGAACACAAGGGAGGATTTTGGGACCAAGTGTGTATAGCAATGAAGTTCTTAAATGAAAAGGTACACATGTCACTCAATTTGGGAGAAAATATTGAATAAACCCTTGCATGTATCAAGTTGTAACACAGCCATTTTTCAGGATGTTCCCCAACATTAAGCTACTTGGATACCACCAAATTTGGTAAACATCCTGTATAAAATGGCTACATAGTAACTGCATCAAAATTAAAATTTTATATACAAATTTTTGTATTCAATGTCATACATGATACACATTTGAACAAAACTACATGTACAATGTACATCTTTACACGCAAGTACATGTACATACTGGAGTCTTCATTATAATATCTTTGTACAATATATAAAATGCCTTTTATTAAGTATACTAACGTGCACTAATTTATTTTTAGTTTTTATTATTTGTTTCTTTAGCGAAAAGGTCAGGTGAACCCATCATCTGAATCAACAACCACTATCGTAACAAATATTGATGAAGTAGAGGATATTGACAGCAATTATGATCTGGAAGACATATCTTCAGATGTTAGTTTATTTGGAATGCCTCATACACATACTTTACTCTCTCTTATTCTCTCTCTCTCTCTCTTACTTACTCACACACACACACACCTCAATGCAGGACGATGATTCTATTGATCTTCAAGACATTTTTTTTGGCAAAGACTTAAAACATAGAGTTGATACAAAGTCAGTCCTTCATATGTTCTATAAATAAGCTCATTTCTTCATCACTTATACAGTATAGCATGTAATGACTAAATAAATACTTCAACATTTTTTATTACTATAATTCATAAATTGATGTTCTTTCATTTGCAGAAGTTCAGATTATGTTGAGAGTACTGGTAAGTACAGAAGACATTACTGCATGTACAAGCAAAGCTAAGCATCATTTATTTCCTTTGTTTATTTCTAAACAATTTATTTCTCTCAATCAGATACAAGTTGGCGACTAGTAGATGGTGTGAGGAAACATTTTTTCAATCATAACACTAAAGGCCATCGTCCACCATGGCAATTTTTACATGACATCATTCCACTCAGAGTATCTAACTTTCAATTCCGATATGTCACTAAAGAGAGACAGGCTAAACTTAACAAGATGTGGAAAAAAGTAGCTAGATGGTAAGGAAGTGTAGACATATGGAGAAGTACATCAGTCAATGACAGACAGTTAAAGAATGTTTTTTTTCTCTTTCCAAGGCCTTTGTTTACTTACTGGGTGACGTTTGTTCAATTATTTGTCATGATTTTTGCTCTGGCAGTATATGGTTTTGCTCCACTTCGTTATACACCATATACTGAGAGATCACTGGTAATGACAATATTTATATTACTTAGTATCTGCAGAGTGTTTTAATTGAGCAATAGATTTTTTACTAATACTATTATTATTATTATTATTATTATTATTATTGTTGTTGTTTTGTTTATATGATTACTAAATGCATGTGTTCACTTTTCAAAATGCAAGTACTCATTTTTGTACTAGTTGTTCAACCCAACACTCTAACAGGCTTGAAGGCAAATTTTATACTTTAGATAGACTACTCCTTTTTAAAAATCTTATTTCAGTTAACAGTACATTAAATAAGATCATCACACTTACTTGTCTCTATCTATTCAGGTACTCCAAGCTGACTTACAAGTTCAAGTAGCAGAAAAGAATATTACTCCTAATATATGGGCCGGACCACATCGAGTAAGAAATCCACATTTCTAAAAACAATAGACCTCAACTTATATGAGACCTTTAGTACATTTAAGAAGTTGAGGCTTTCCTTCTCATTGTAAATGTACTACAAGATTTGTAGAAGGAGTCTTATATTCCAGTGTAGAGGATACAATCTTTAAGTTCACCTTTTACTGCATGTATATGTAATCTACCCTAACAATCTATCTGTCTTATTGACATAAGATCATTATTGTTACATTATCTCTGTAGGATGTGCTGGTTTTATTAGGAGCTAACTATGGTCCTTGTATGAGACGAGATAAAGTTTTATTTCAAGCGTTAGAAAGTGACCGTAACAGAGAGGCAGAGTTTTCGGGTTGTTGTGTTAGAAGGGACTCATCTAGCTGTGTTCAAGTGGGATCTGCTAAAGATTGCCCCACAGAGGTATGTAAGGGGTAACATATAGATACATGAAGTATGTGTATACTGTCTATAAAAACTCCATTACTTTGTAAGAGTCAGTTGAGGTGTCATGGTAATATTACTTAGAATGTTTTAGTTTTACTACTGACACTGAAAGTACTTGTTTTGTAATCAATTTATTCACTATTTCCTTTGGATAGCTATATCAGAAACTAATAACTTATATAAATTGCAAGGTAATACAAGTAATTTTGTTGTTTATATTGTTTAGATTGGACTAGCTGACTTTGTAAATGTTGATATGAGTCCTGATCTTAACACATCTCTGTACACTAATAGAGCAGTCTGTGGCACATCACCAAGGTATGTATTATATTATTTCTATATTATATACTAGTAGCATTAATTGCTGAAAATATAGAGAAGGGAAACCTCTTCAAACTGGCATTATTTTAAAAGGATTTGTTACACATATATCATGTACAAGAAAATACCAAAATAGCTTTAAAACTAATGCAAGTTTGTATCCCATGTATAAATAAGATGATACATACATAATGTGTGTAATATGTATGTATATTTATATGTGTATATATATATATATATATATGTATGTATGTATGTATGTATGTATGTATGTATGTATATATGTATATATAGGTACATTATTATAGGTAGAGTAGTGTACAAAAGATGAATAAATAATTATTATGAGCCAATTTAATGATCTCTTGTAGAAGATGTAGCTTACCTAGTCCATCTGTTGATTCAAGATGGCGGTCTGTTAATTTTACTGGATGGCCCGTAAGTTTTGTTACTGTTCTTTCTCTTTCTTTCTCGCATACACAAATACACATAAACATTTGCCTAGCATGCTTACTTTTTTTGGTCACATGGTATCTAAACATATAGTTTAGCTCAATGTTTGTATTATTGTTGTATGTAACTTTATTATACAGATTAAAAGGTAATCATTTACTCCTGACACACTCCGCAACCACTAAGGATTTGATTAGTTCTATTATGAGTGCTATCAATATGTTAGCCTTTGTATTAAATTGTATTGAGCTTTAATTACTAGTTCTAATATTTAACCTAAACACTATTTAGACAATGTTAGGTCAATCTCTTGTATTATACTCTTATTTTGTTTTCTGTTTCTAGATATGTACCAGAACAATCCCAGTTTCATCAAATGACAGTTACGATAGTCATTTATCATGTAATGTCACAGGTCGGCCATGTTGTGTAGGCCTACAAGCACATTGTATCATAACATCACAAGAACACTGTGAGTTTCTAGATGGACACTTTCATGAGGATGCCTTCCTTTGTTCTCAGGTATCTTAGCCTTTAACCTTTATTATGCATAATTGTGTAAAACCACAACTCAAAAGTATTGTTGCATTTGTCATCACTCAGAATACAATATATAACGTAATATCTTCATACATACATACATACATACATACATATTTAGATGAACACATATACATGTAAAATACATTGTCGACTTGTTCTTATTGAGACTTTTTATCTACTTAGGTTAACTGTTTGAAAGATATTTGTGGTCTCACTCCATTTGGTACTGATCCTGACCAAATTCAAAGACTAGGACTGGCTTTGTTCTTGCATGCAGGGTAAGTTATTACCTTATATTATAAAGTAATTTAGATCATAGTTTTATCAATATAATCTTGTCATTTGTAATTTTAATTAATTTATTTTTAATTATATAGTCTCTTTCACCTTTTGATGACAATTCTGTTCAATTTATACATCATCCGTGACTTAGAAAAGTATCTTGGTTGGTTAGCAACTGCATCACTCTATCTTGGTAGCGGAATGGGAGGAAATATTATAAGTGCTTTGTTTGTGCCTTACTCATCAGAAGTAAGACATAAGATAAAAATGAATGATTACTTTATATCTTTATCACTCTGTTCCAGGTCGGTCCAGCTGCATCACAGTTTGGAGTGATATCTTTCTTTCTAGTATTTATTGCTTACCACTGGTCCTTTTTCTATTATAAAAAGGCTCTCTTGGTGCTCTTCATTTACATTCTCCTCCTAGTAATTCTCTTCATTATTGGACTCCTCCCCTATGTTGATAACTATGCCCGTATTGGCGGTTTTCTCTTTGGACTTCTCCTTAGTTTTATACATGTACACTACATTCCTCCACATGATTCCATGAAGGAGTTAGAAATATTTAAATGGAAGCTAGCCAATCCAAAGCAGCCATACAGGGTTAAGAACAGATCTCCAATATTTGGAAAGATAATCTTATTAGTAGCTGGTCTGGTGCTGGTAGTTCCGTTGTTTATTTTTTCATTTGTATGGTTTTATTTGGAGCAGGATACTTGGGATGGTTTCAGATATTTGAACTGTGTTATACCTACTAGTTTATCGGATCTATGTCTAGATTATGGGCAGACAATAAGGTCCAGGGATATTGCCACTTAACATATTAACTTCATGTGTTCATTGTTGTGATATGATTACTTTTGTTTCTATGAAAACAAGACATGTAAAACAATTAAATCAATAAACAATATATAAGTAGCTACAATAAAGATTAATGATGCTCTCTCATTCATCACGTACACTTGTTATCTGCCCCTTCTTCAACAAAAAAATTAAATTATAATGTCTTTGTTGGTAGCTATTCTGGGATTATAGTCATACAACAATAGTATCCTTACTGTTACTATTTAAGTTGGTCTTCATGTACATATGTCGGAGAAAGTTAATGACCTTAATCAGTGGACATCATGTTTACAAAATAAGAAACCGAGAAGTTGTACAAAATTATATTACATTAACCCTGTGTATGAATATGTTTGCACTTGCTTATTATTTGGTTAGTTCTTATATCTATATCTTGTCAAATGTTGTTTTCTTGATACAAATAACTGACTAAAAGTATTCTATCAATGTTAATAATATGATTAACATGACTGCTGTGTTCATTTTAAACTTCACTTGTTGGTCGAACAATAATATCATCAACCTAACAATATAAGTAAGAGAATGTAAGCATTGACTCATGCATAACACTATTGTAATGTATTACTTATTACAGTTTATCAGTTCTCTAAATATTATCCTTAAATATATAAATGTTATCTAAAATTAAAATATATATAAGTACAAGTAATTATTATTTCTATGTTATCTTATATACAAACATCATGCCCGCTGTCTATTTTAAAAATACACAAACTCAAAAATTAAATTGATAGATAAAAAATATGCGGTAACAAAAATATATAACTTTAAAAGATGAGTATTATAAACTATGAATCACATGTACTGGTCACATATATTTATATTATAGTTACATTATTAATTACTAATTATATTATTAATTACTACTAACTTCCATTCTTGCTGGAGCACAAAGAGCAAACACAACAGCAGCAGCAATATCTTCAGATTCAAGCACAAAACTCTATAAAAAATTCCCTTTTAACTAAAACATTGTTATACTTTACTATTAAATTTTATTATCGATTAAGTAATAGTAGAAAAACAAAAATCAGTATTATGGCAGAACATTGTCTATTAAAACCTTCTTTATAAATGTAATATAACAACCTGTAATTCCATAACAAACTTTTATATATATGTAACTTATATGATAAACATAAGAGATAAGAATTCAGTCTTACATGATGATCCAATTTATCAAACACATATTGTTTTCCTTTTTCATCATCACATTTCATCATACTTCCAAAAAACTTTGTATTTACAAGACCAGGAGATACTGACTAAAATGTATAAATGTACACATGTTAATATTATAGTGAATAATATTAAACATTATCAATACATACACATCAGTAATATATACTAATTATAAAGATACTAATACAACTGTAGGTCTAAACCTTTGAAAATCTTTATGCTGTATTTTAATATATATATATATATATATATATATATATATAAAGTTTCCCTTCCTGGCATGCAGTTAAAAAGGTGTATGCATTGTTGTTTATTTCTTTAACATTACCAATCAAAACTTCTGATTGGGTCATAAAACATACTGTTATACGGCAGTTTGATTTCATCTCTCTTAATTCCTGACGAATGCCCTCAACAATAGCAGTGACTGCAAATTTTGTACCCGTATAAAATTGAAATAAACTAGACTTAGTAAAGTAATGACCAGCTGTGCTATAAAGAAACTTTAACTAATAAACTCTTTCAAAAAAATATTAGCCCACCTGTTAACTATAAAGATATGTCCATCATCTTTTCCTCTCTCCTTCAGTTGAGTCATGTATTCACGTGTAATAACACATGGTGCTAATACATTGACCTATTGTATTGTGGTTAAATCTTCAGCAAACTGAACACTTGGTTTCAGGTTTATTAATATCATAATAATTTTGATTAGGAGTCCAAGAGGTTTTATAAGTGTTCAAGAATTATGAACATTTATAAACTTACCAAGCTACTTATCAAACATCCCAGATTAAATGTTTACAAAAAATCTCAGGTAATATAAAAATTACAAGTTGCAAATATATATATATATTTATTTATTTATATATATATGTATGTGTGTGTGTGTGTATATATATACATATATAATCTTACTTCTAACATATCTCTCCAGTAATGAGTTTCTCCAGTTAACAGAGGGGCATTATGTCCCAATCCAGCATTATTAATACACACATCAATACCTCCAAACTGAGTTTTAGTAGCAGCAAAGACACTCTTTATCTCCTCTTCATTACATACATCACATTTCATAGCAACTATCTTACCACTAGCATCACTTAACTGACTGGACAAAGCCTATAAAAGCTATATAGATAAATATAGCCACACCTCCTTCATTCACTGACCTCTACTTTGTCTTTATTTCTAGCCACTCCAATCACTATCATTCCTTTCTGTGCTAGTGCTACAGTTATAGCTGCTCCTATACCACTACTAGCTCCAGTTACCAAAGCTACACGACCTATCCAACGCTCCATGTTATTCAATTATGAGTTAAATTAAAATTTTGAAAAAGATTATTAAATCATCACGATTATTTTTTTAATAAAACCGTCCAACTTCAAACAATTTGAGCAGTAGGCCTTATAATGACTTCATTGACCTGTATACAAAACTTAAAGTAACTACAAAAAGTATTACCCTGTACCTCCATTCTTGGCGGAGCAGCTAAGACAAAGATCACAGCACTGCTTACATCTTCAGCTAATAACACCTCACCCTACACAGAAAATAACTTATATCTGTATGCCTGTTTTAAATAGATACATAAATACAAAAAATGGCATATACATGACCAACATCGAAACAAATCTTACATTATAAACTATTTTATCATAGCCTTTTTTGGATTCCTCAATGTCATCTGCTTTGAGAAGTCTTCCTAAAAACTCTGTACGCACTAAGCCAGGAGAAATTGACTACAAAATATATTAAATAAAATCCCATTGTATTACTATATAATGAGCTATGCACTTACGGTTACACGACAATTTGATTTTATCTCTCTCAACTCTTGACGGATACCCTCAACAATAGCAGTAACTGCATGTTTAGTAGCAGAATAGAAATGAGTCCTTTTAGCCGGAGATACCTTATGACCAACAATACTACAATACAAGATTGATAAATAACATAGACACTAATCTGAACCTGTTAATTATAAAGATGTGTCCATCATCTACACCTCTCTCTTTTAATTGGGACATGTACTCTCGTGTTATAACACATGGTGCTAATACATTAATCTATAATGATGATATGAACAAATGTCACTATTAAATGTATACTGATTTCACCTCTAACATATCTCTCCAGTAATGAGTTTCTCCAGTTAATATAGGGGCATTATGAGCTAGTCCAGCATTATTAATACACACATCAACACCTCCAAACTGAGTTTTAGCAGCAGCAAAGACACTTTTTATCTCCTCTTCATTACATACATCACATTTCATAGCAACTATCTTACCACTAGCACCACTTAACTGGCTTGACAAAGCCTATATAGCTAAAATATAGCCACACCTCCTTCATTCACTGACCTCTATTTTATCTTTATTTCTAGCCACTCCAATCACTATCATTCCTTTCTGTGCTAGTGTTACAGTTATAGCTGCTCCTATACCACTACTAGCTCCAGTTACCAAAGCTACACGACCTGTCCAACGTTCCATTTCTATCAGATTGATAATAATTATGGTTGTTTAATTAAATTCATAGGTACTATCTGTTCCCATTATATTTTTAACAGGAAGCTGCGTCATGGTTGAGTGCATGTGGCTACTTATAGTGGCTTTACATATCTTATGTTTACTTCAATAAACACCTCTCTCTCTCTCTCTCTCTCTCTCTCTCTCTTTCTCTAGTCATGCGGTCATCTCTTAATCATTTATGTGATAGATGGGACATCCTCATAGGGGTTCTTCCGTGTTCGCCTACTCCGGGTTCGCCTACTCTAATTTTAACACAAAAGTACGGTTTTGCCTACGGATACCGTAATTCTAATTAAACAAATATTGCGATTTTACAAATTACAATTCAAGAGCTACTGGACCAAAAGGGTCTGAAACAATGTAAATAATGATGTAGTTTAAGGTAAATGATAAGTAAAGAGTGTACAATTTAATGTTAAGAAAAGTAAAGATTAAAGAATTATAAGTTAATGTGTTGAGACATGCCTACTACATAGTCTGATAAAGAGATTACATTACTGCTAAATCTTTCTTTGAGTTCCTTAATGTGTTGATCTTTCTCTATAGCTTTCTTTTTCTGACGAGGTGGACGTGCACTGCTGCAAGCTGCTGTATCGAAACCTCTGTGCTGACTTGTTCTCTTTGAAATACCTCAACACATTCGAAGATGTTTGGATGGGATTTACCAACTACTCGCCGTAGACGGTTAACAACGAAGATTTAATTAAATTTTATAAATGTTAATTCAATAAAAAATTCAAAAACTTCTATTAATTAGAATTACGGTATCCGTAGGCAAAACCGTACTTTTGTGTTAAAATTAGAGTAGGCGAACCCGGAGTAGGCGAACCCGTACTAACTCCCTCATAGCACCTCCTGAAAAACCTGCAAAAAGACATGAAGAACAGTTAATATTGAACTTGAAGAAATTGACACAGGCTCACCAGACAGGTACATCATATACATGTATATGTACATGTATATCAACTAATCAAGTAAATCCCTATATGATTGTCCAAAATATCAGAAAACTAAACAATGTAGCAGTCATGTGATATATTCTATTATCTATAATGGGTAATAATTAGAACAATCCAGTTTCAGTCAAAACAATCCAGATGAATGCAATCATATAAATGATTGCTTTGTTGCCATCTTAAAAATATTGATATAAATAGTATGCATAAACGTTTTTTATGTAGCAAGAATAGTTCTTTGGCTATCTCAATAATACCTTTTCAATGTTTAATTAATCATTTATACCAATACATAGTTGTAACTATAGAAAGAAATTTGTTTTTAACTTGTTTGTACATGTGAACAATTTTTTTTCCTATTTATTGCTTCATTTAACCAATTACATTAATTTAACATCTCATTAATTTGTTATTTAAAATATTTTTATTAAAGCTATGTGGGAGACTCATGACAGAACAGCTCTATATACACAAACATGTACTTTCTGAGTAGTCATTTATTAAATTAAATGTATACAATTCCAAAGCAATTAGTAAATCAAAACAATATTGTTATCTTTTAAACATTTTTAACGTAATCTAAATTGTTTCTAATTTAAGTCTGATGTTCATTCTTTTAAACATCTTCAGTAGTAGGACGTACAATTATCTCATTCACCTATATTAGTAAAAATATTACACAATCTTATATATTGTAATGTTCACATACCTCCATTCTTAGTCGAGCACTCAAAACAAAGACCACAGCACTGGTTACATCTTCAGGTAGCAGAACCTCACCATAATTATAGACACAAATGTGTCATTATTAATTAAAAACATATAGATGTGAAACATTAATGCTTAACTTCTTACATTATTGGGAAGCACTAAAACATACATTTTTATTGATTCTTTGATATCATCTGCCTTTACAAGCTTCCCTATAAACTCTATACACACATGGTCAGGTAATACTGACTAAAAAAAACAATTACTATTGCATACTTAGTAATATGTTCTTACAATAACATGACAATTTGACTTCATCTCTCTCAACTCAACATTTTGATATGATCATTACTAAAAGTTATATCAATCTTTGTATATAGTATATAATTTATATAAAATATGTAGTAGGCTCTATAATGTTTAATTGGTACTGTTTATGTTTTTACTTGCTCAAACAACTAAGAAATAACCTAATTTGCAACTGTATTTTTTTATGAATGTATACTGTATCACATAATGATTATAGTATATCAACTAGAATATTACATCATATTCTGTCATAATAAAATTTCTACATCTATAAAAGATTAATAAAAATGTATTTACAAATACTGTCCATGCTCATTTCAATGACTTGATTGAAGTCCTAAAAGTGATAACTTTGTTACTATGGGCGCATAATTGCTATGGAAGCAACAGAAATTGTGTGTGGGTGTTAATGATTGTCGTGTTATACATTGCAAGCTAATATGAGAGCAAAAACATGTTGATTTTTCAGTCAAAACATTAATATTTGATAACAGTAGATCTATCACATAACATTTGCCACTATAATTCTTGTATACAAATCAAGGTCAAACGAACAAAGTACTTACCTTGAGTCTACTGTTATTTTGGTGTATTAATATAAGCAACTTTAGCAAGTACTATAATAATTGAAGAAAATTTGTCTGCACTAAAAGTTTCTGGATAAATAGTTGAAAATTATTAAATTAATATATGGTAAATCCAAATGTTTTAAAATCACTAAATTTAACGATGAAATAAATAATAAGGTTCAAGTAGATTCTTATAGGCAGCTTGTCCAAATATCTGAAAACTAAACAATCTAGAAGTCATGTGATATATTCTATTATCTATAATGTGTAATAATTAGAAATAACCCAGTTTCAGTCAAAACAATCCAGATGAATGCAATCATATAAATGATTGCTTTGTTGCCATCTTAAAAATATTGATATAAATAGTATCCATAAACGTTTTTTATGTAGCAAGAATAGTTCTTTGGCTATCTCAATAATACCTTTTCAATGTTTAATCAATCATTTATACCAATACATAGTTGTAACTATAGAAAGAAATTTGTTTTTAACTTGTTTGTACATGTGAACAATTTTTTTTCCTATTTATTGCTTCATTTAACCAATTACATTAATTTAACATCTCATTAATTTGTTATTTAAAATATTTTTATTAAAGCTATGTGGGAGGCTCATGACAGAACAGCTCTATATACACAAACATGTACTTTCTGAGTAGTCATTTATTAAATTAAATGTATACAATTCCAAAGCAATTAGTAAATCAAAACAATATTGTTATCTTTTAAACATTTTTAACGTATAGAGTAGTCAAGTATATCAAATTTATCCAAATATTATGTAAATAAAGATAAAACTATGCCACTACAGTTTCTAATCTAAATTGTTTCTAATTTAAGTCTGATGTTCATTCTTTTTAAACATCTTCAGTAGTAGTATGTACAATTATCTCATTCACCTATATTAGTAAAAATATTACACAATCTTATATATTGTAATGTGCACATACCTCCATTCTTAGTGGAGCACTCAAAACAAAGACCACAGCACTGGTTACATCTTCAGGTAGCAGAACCTCACCATAATTATAGACACAAATGTGTCATTATTAATTAAAAACATATAGATGTGAAAAATTAATGCTTAACTTCTTACATTATTGGGAAGCACTAAAACATACATTTTTATTGATTCTTTGATATCATCTGCCTTTACGAGCCTCCCTATAAACTCTATACACACATGATCAGGTAATACTGACTAAAAAAACAATTACTATTGCATACTTAGTAATATGTTCTTACAATAACACGACAATCTGACTCAATTCTCTCTCAACTCAAAATTTTGATATGATCTTTATTAGAAGTCTTATCAATCTTTGTATATAGTACATAATTTATATAAAATATGTAGTAGGCTCTATTTAATGTTTAATAGGTACTGTTTGTGTTTTTACTTGCTCAAACAACTAAGAAATAACCTAATTTGCAACTGTATTTTTTTATGAATGTATACTATATCACATAATGATTATAGTATATCAACTAGAATATTACATCATATTCTGTCATAATAAAATTTCTACATCTATAAAAGATTAATAAAAATGTATTTACAATTACTGTCCATGCTCATTTCAATGACTTGATTGAAGTCCTAAAAGTGATAACTTTGTTACTATGGGCGCATAATTGCTATGGAAGCAGCAGAAATTGTGTGTGGGTGTTAATGATTGTCGTGTTATACATTGCAAGCTAATATGAGAGCAAAAACATGTTGATTTTTCAGTCAAAACATTAATATTTGATAACAGTAGATCTATCCAAGCTATTTATCAGGTAGCTAGCTATACAGTTTGAATTTCATAGCAACAACTGCATAGCTTTGCTAAGAAGTGTTTTACTAGTCTTCAATTTTTTGGTTGCATTTCCTGTCCTTTTTGTCATCCAATAATAAACTACATTTTGTTCAAAACTGTATATAATACTTGACATAACATTTGCCACTATAATTCTTGTATACAAATCAAGGTCAAACGAACAAAGTACTTACCTTGAGTCTACTGTTATTTTGGTGTATTAAAGCAATTTTAGCAAGTACTATAATAATTGAAGAAAATTTGTCTACACTAAAAATTTCTGGATAAATAGTTGAAAATTATTAAATTAATATATGGTAAATCCAAATGTTTTAAAATTACTAAATTTAGTGATGAAATAAATAGTAAGGTTCAAGTAGATTCTTATAGGCAGCTTGTCCAAATATCTGAAAACTAAACAATCTAGAAGTCATGTGATATATTCTATTATCTATAATGTGTAATAATTAGAAATAACCCAGTTTCAGTCAAAACAATCCAGATGAATGCAATCATATAAATGATTGCTTTGTTGCCATCTTAAAAATATTGATATAAATAGTATCCATAAACGTTTTTTATGTAGCAAGAATAGTTCTTTGGCTATCTCAATAATACCTTTTCAATGTTTAATCAATCATTTATACCAATACATAGTTGTAACTATAGAAAGAAATTTGTTTTTAACTTGTTTGTACATGTGAACAATTTTTTTTTCCTATTTATTGCTTCATTTAACCAATTACATTAATTTAACATCTCATTAATTTGTTATTTAAAATATTTTTATTAAAGCTATGTGGGAGGCTCATGACAGAACAGCTCTATATACACAAACATGTACTTTCTGAGTAGTCATTTATTAAATTAAATGTATACAATTCCAAAGCAATTAGTAAATCAAAACAATATTGTTATCTTTTAAACATTTTTAATGTATGGAGTAGTCAAGTATGCAACCTAATAGATAAATCTAATTGACCATTCTAATAAAATTAAAGATGCTAATAAAATTAATTAATAAAGCTTCTATTACCATATATAGCTGTAGTTAATGTACTCAATATTTCACATTGAGTTAGTAGAAAAATTATTATATAATTGTTAGCAAAAATTTATGCAAAAATTATGTAAAGATAAAACTATGCCATTACAGTTTCTAATCTAAATTATTTATATTTAAGTCTGATCTTCATTCTTTTTAAATATCTTGAGCAGTAGGACGTACAATTATCTCATTCACCTATATTAGTAAAAATATTACACAATCTTATATAATATAATGTGCACATACCTCCATTCTTGGTGGAGCACTCAAAACAAAGACCACAGCACTGGTTACATCTTCAGGTAGCAGTACCTCACCCTATAGGCACAAATGTGTCATTAAAAAGCTTAAGAGGTATTTATTAAAAGTTTAGATGTGAAAAGTGATTAACTTCTTACATCATTGGGAAGAAGTGAATCGTACATTTTCATTGACTCTTTGATATCATCTGCCTTTTTAAACCTCCCCATAAACTCTGTACGCACAAAACCAGGTGATATTGACTGCAAAAAAATATCACTGCATACTTACTAATATATACTTACAGTAACACGACAGTTTGACTTCATCTCCCTTAACTCCTGACGTATGCCCTCAACTATAGCAGTAACAGCAAATTTACTGGCGCAGTAGAAATGAAGAGATGCTGCTTGGATCACTTTATATCCGACAAAACTAAACAAACATTATTAGGTTACTTCACAAAAATTTGGATTCTGTATATACCTGTTGAGAATAATAATGTGTCCATCATCTACTCCTCTCTCTTTCAATTGAGTCATATACTCTCGTGTTATAATGCATGGTGCTAATACATTGACCTATAATGATGAATGATGATGATTATTTGTACTACTGTTAGCTTACCTCTAACATATCTCTCCAGTAATGAGTTTCTCCAGTTAACAAAGGAGCATCATGACCTAATCCAGCATTATTAATACAGACATCAACATCTCCAAACTGAGTTTTAGCAGCAGCAAAGACACTCTTTATTTCCTCTTCATTACATACATCACATTTCATAGCAACTATCTTACCACTAGCACCACTTAACTGGCTGGACAAAGCCTATAAAAGGTATATAGCTAAAATATAGCCATACATCCTCTTTCACTAACCTCTACTTTGTCTTTATTTCTAGCCACTCCAATCACTATCATTCCTTTCTGTGCTAGTGTTACAGTTATAACTGCTCCTATACCACTACTAGCTCCAGTTACCAAAGCTACACGACCAGTCCAACGTTCCATTTCTTTTTTTCAAATGGCACTTGTTACATGCAGCACTTTTAAATAAGCTAAGAGCTACAACAATAATTTTAATTAACCACAAGTGCACACGATACTAAAAATTATTTAACTAAAAAAAGAAATGTAGCTATCCACTTGACATAATAAAAGAATAACTTTGATGTTTTACTCTAATTTTTTTTTCCTTTGACATTGAAGTAAACATATCTTCATTTATGAAAAGCCACTATGAGCATAAATTTACTCACATGCTTGTAATACACTTGACCATGATACAAGCTTCATGTTAAAAATATAATGAGAACAGATTGTATTCTATATAATACTACTTTAAAACTCAAAACTGAAAGGAAAGACACCGCTGCTGGAAAAGGTAATGTTATTTTAACATGATTTTTCTATAAATGTACATAGAATAATGAATAACTAAACAATCACAGATACTTCATCCTTACGGTCTGGACAGTAGTGATACATAAGTTATTACTAGTAATGAGGCATAAGGTAACTACTCAGTACTTTCACATTAGCAAAGTCAAATTTTATTCCTATAAAGTATACAATGGCTTTTGATCATTACACAGAGAATTAGAACTCATCTATTGAAGTATAGAGAATAGAATTATTGTAGTGTTATACTTACTGAAAAAAGGTTCGAGTTTAATCATATTATATTAATTTTTCTGCAGTCACCATGACATGATTGCCTTTAAAAATTGACAACCAAAATTAAAATGACTAGTGGCATGGTATATATGTGTATATGTATATACACATATAGATATAGATATATATAAATTATATATATATTGTACCATTATATTATCATAATTATAATATACTGATATATTGCCTTTCATAGACAATTACAGACATCTAGTCTTACTATTACCTAGTCATTGCTAGATTCAATATATTCAGGGTCTGTTGCTATACTCGTAAATCTGCAAAAATACGTGGACGCGGATTATTTAACATGAACAGAGCATGCGCAATTTGTGATTTTTATATATTATCCCGCCAATTTTAAGTTTGGCGGCTGACTGTCATTAGTGCAAGAGTAGAGCAAGATGTTTAATAATCAAAAAATTGACTGGATAAAACTGAAGAGGTGTACACCCATAAACAACCTTCCTTTAATTTGACGGATGACACTCGCTGTAATATGTAATTCAAGACAAAGGTATCTGAAGGTCAGTGCAGAGTTGTGTGTTATAAATTAAATGTTATCACTATAAATATTTACATCATACATGATTTATTATGTCACTGATATATATCATATATGTGTTTATTACGCTACTGATATATATAATATATATATATATATATATATATATATATATATATGTTCATGAACATACAAAAGTAACTTACTGCAAATTATAAATAAGTGACGCTGGCACTGGCATTGAATATTATTAAAATATAAAAGGGCTGTTATTATATATTTAAGAAACCCCCAAAGTATCATATATTTCTACTAATATCAATTAACATATTAAATGATGGTTTTTCTTAAATTCTATATAATGTGTATACATGTCATCACTTTCTTACAATATATATTTCCTTTTCATTTACTCCTATACTTCCTATAATCAAATACACAACCATTCTCTTATTTGTGAACAATTCTGTCCTTGCTAAGCCACTGATATTTATTTTACAATACCAAACTGTTATACAAGGTTCTATACAAACCTCCCCTATTTATGGCAGTTGTAAGTTAATGTAAGGCTCAATCAAGCCCTGACAAACAACTTGACTCTAACGACAAATTAGATTTACAAACTTAAATGATCAAATGATTATAGCTGTCACTAAATAGGCTACTTTCAATTTTTTCTTGAGAAAGTTAATGAGCTTGAGATGTAGGTCGTATTATTATCTCACACCTGTACATAAAAGCAGTGTTTAATTTGACAACAATTATCTATATATATCCATTCTTGGTGGTGCACTCAAAACAAAGACCACAGCACTGCTTACATCTTCAGCTAATAACACTTCACCCTAGAAATTGATGCATTAACTTATAATTACTAACAAATTGATATTAATCCAATTTTCTTACATTGTAAACAAGGTTATCATAACCTTTCTTTGATTCCTCAATGTTTTCTGACTTCTTAAGCCTTCCTAAAATCTCTGTACATATCAGACCGGGTGATATTGACTATAAAAATGTCCTATTTAGCTATTAACACAGTAATATAAAGTTTACAGTCACTCGACAATTTGACTTTATCTCCCTAAATAATAGCAGTAACTCCAAATTTAGTAGCAGAATAAAAATGAACAGCTTTTCTTGCTGGCACTTTATGTCCAATAACACTGTCACCATATGTCCTGTCACCATAATAAATTATAATTCCTTATCCTTCATATGCCAATACATTTCTACCTGTTGACAATAAAGATGTGTCCGTCATCTACTCCTCTCTCCTTCAGTTGAGCCACGTACTCTTGTGTTATAACATATGGTGCTAATACATTAGCTTACAATGACAATTGATAGATATGTCATTATACTATCAAACATCATTTTGCACCCCTAACATATCTCTCCATGCAGTAATCAGTTTCTCCAGTTACCAGAGGAGCATCATGAGCTAATCCAGCATTATTAATATACACATCAACACTTCCAAACTAAGTTTTAGTAGCAGCAAAGACACTATTTATCTTATTATATCATAAAGGACAACCCCCTTTAATCAGAGCACTGTTTTTTGACTACATAGTAGTAGAGGTTTTATATCAGATTTGAAATATTGTATACATACACGCTCCACTAACAAACCTGATAACTACTCTGTATTTGAACATAACAATGTGATACTGATTGGTAAAGTATCATGCAACCACATACACTAAAACATAACACTGTTCTCAACTCACATCATCTACTCCTCTCTCCTTCAGTTGACCCATATACTCTCATGATGTAATACAAGTGCTAATAACATTAAGTATGAAGCTTCTGTTACCATAGCTGTACTTAATCTACTTAATATTCCACATTGAGTTAGTAAAAAAATATATTAATTAAATAAAACTAAGACACTACAGTTTCTAAACTAAATTGTTTTTGATCTAAGTCTGATGTCCATCCTTTTTAAATATCTTGAGCAGTAGGACGTACAATTATCTCATTCACCTATATTAGTAAAAAATATTACACAATCTTGTATAATGTAATGTTCACATACCTCCATTCTTGGTGGAGCACTCAAAACAAACACCACAGCACTAGTTACATCTTCAGGTAGCAGTACCTCACCCTATAGGCACAAATATGTCATTAAAAAGCTTAAGAGGTATTAATTAAAAACATATAGATGTGAAAAATTAATGCTTAACTGCTTACATTATTGGGAAGAACTGAATCATACATTTTTATTGATTCTTTGATATCATCTGCCTTTATAAGCCTCCCCATAAACTCTGTACGCACGTGACCAGGTGATACCGACTGCAAAAAACATTTACTATTACATACTTACTAATATATACTTACAGTAACACGACAGTTTGACTTCATCTCCCTCAACTCTTGACGTATGCCCTCAACTATTGCAGTAACAGCAAATTTACTGGCGCAGTAGAAATGAATTGATGCTGCTTGGATCACTTTATGTCCTGCGACACTAAACCAACATTATTAGGTTCCTTAACAAAAACATTGATTCTGTATATACCTGTTGAGAATAATAATGTGTCCATCATCTACTCCTCTCTCTTTCAATTGAGTCATATACTCTCGTGCTATAATGCATGGTGCTAATACATTGACCTATAATGATGAATGATTTATGATTATTTGTACTACTGTTAGCTTACCTCTAACATATCTCTCCAGTAATGAGTTTCTCCAGTTAATATAGGAGCATTATGAGCTAATCCAGCATTATTAATACACACATCAACACCTCCAAACTGAGTTTTAGCAGCAGCAAAGACACTCTTTATCTCCTCTTCATTACATACATCACATTTCATAGCAACTATCTTACCACTAGCACCACTTACCTGGCTTGACAAAGCCTATTAAAGATATATAGTTAAAATATAACCACACCTCCTTCATTCACTAACCTCTACTTTGTCTTTATTTCTAGCCACTCCAATCACTATCATTCCTTTCTGTGCTAGTGTTACAGTTATAGCTGCTCCTATACCACTACTAGCTCCAGTAACCAAAGCTACACGACCTATCCAACGTTCCATTTCTTTTTTCAAAAGGCACTTATTACATGCAGCACTTTTAATAATAACTAAACAATAATTTAATAAACCACAAGTAAACACGTGACTAAAAATCACTAAGATATATAGCTATGTAGTTGTTAGGAACCTAGATGTAATAAATGAAACTCTTGAATGTTTTTTTCAAGTTTGTCAATTTTTCTTCTAAAAATTCTTCAGAAGTTGGTCGTATGATAACATAATTTACTTGCAATTACAAAAAGCATAAAGTAAACTAAGATTTCCCCAAATGGCCAACTTTTGCTGATACTAATCATTCTATTATACATACACAAGTACACACCCAACCTTTACTCACAGGAAGCAAAGGTAATGTATAATAATTTTATATTAATTGATGGTGCTTGCTATGTCAAACAAATGTTTGATGTTTTAAATTTAAGACAATATTAAGACATTAAAAAAATAAGGTGATAGGGCCAAATAATATGATTATAATATGTTGTAAACAAATTAAAAATGGTCTAAATTATTGTTACCATGTATATATATACTCTGTTCTTTGGGGTGCACTCATAACAAACCAAAGCATTTGGTTACATCTTTAGCTAACAGGATTTAATCTTATATATTAAAATTTAAAATATAGAATATAAATACTGGTTATAAAATAATGCAATAATAGTAACCCCATTACACTATAAAAAGCTACATCATAAGCTTTCATTGATATTGCCATGTCATCAACTTATTTTCACTCTTATATAATAGTAGCTATAATACTTAAGCATATATACATTGTGACAGTGAGGCCTGCAGGCTTTCCTTAATTGCAATAAAGCAATGATTATTGTTATACACCAAGCAAATATTTCATAGTAAGATGTACTACAGAAAGTTTATAGTTGTACTACACTTAGTACTCACATTTTAACACTTTAAACAAACTTACTACACTGTAAAAATTTATTGTTTGTTTTAACTAATACATTATTATATATGCAAAATGTAAACACAATACTATTTTGATTACTAATGTATTTATGAAATTGATGGTTATGTAGCTACATAAGCAGTAGTACATTAATAATCTAAACAATATTGTGATTAGTTTTCAACAAAAATAAGTTTGCAATTGCAATCTATACAACCAAAGAATGGTTGAATTAAATGAATTGAATTTTACAGTGTACCTACAATTATTGACCACAAGCTGTTATTTGATCAAACAAAAAGGTTATTAATTGATCATGAAAAAAATCAATTTATTTATAACTGTTACTCTCAAATTGAATATTTTGAGTTTTCTAATAATGAGGTTGAGCAGTTGGTCTTATAATTATTTCATTTACCTATAAATAATAAACATACATGTATAAACAAGTAGGCATTTCAAACCTGTACCCCATTCTTGGTGAAGCAGACAAGACAAAGACCACAGCACTGGCTATATCATCAGGTAATAATATCCCATACTATAATACAAATACTATTTTAAATACTTATAAGTGTACACATATAATTTGTTAAGCCAACATACAGCACCTAATTTAGCTTCAGGATAGGCCAAATAAATTACAAGTTATGACATCATACTAGTAGTAGTACGACTTCTTACACTGTCAACAAGTTTGTCATAGCTTTTCGTCACTTCATCAATTTTGTCTGCTTTTGTAAATCTCCCTACAAACTCTGTCCTCACCAGACCAGGTGATATAGACTGCAAAAATAATATTAAATATTATTTTGCATGTGATATACAATATATAATTGTAATATAAACTTACTGTGACACGACACTTTGATTTCATTTCTCTTAACTCTTGACGGATACCGTCAACAATAGCAGTAACTGCATGTTTAGCAGCAGAGTAGAAATGAAGTGTTTTCAAAGGATGCATCATATGGCCAGTAATACTGTCAACATGTATAATACCAATATAATAATTATTCAATATTATAGCTCTTGGTAATGGATGTTATATCTCCTTAACAGTGTTCTATGTACAGGAAATACTCCACCTACTGATTATTTGTTCATTACTTGCAATTACTAGCAATAAATAATAAGAAAATGGGTTTCAAGGCTAATACAAGGTAAGTGTTGGTGACTATATAGACTACTCCTAATAAAATAAACCTAATGACATGGCATAACTGTAATGCTTATCCTGCAAAATACAAAGCATTACGTTACTTAATTTATGTTTAAAAAGTGATTTAAATGGTCAGTGTTTTCAAATAATATATCAGCACTCACCCATTAAAGATTTTTCCTTCATCTATTCCTCTCTCCTTCAATTGAGTCATGTACTCTCGTATTATAATACATGGTGCTAGTAAATTGACCTACAATAGTAACTATATTATATAATAGTATGTCATTAGCATCAGGATGCTTTATAAAAATGAATGAAATGTATCTTTGCCAAGCATACACAATAGCTCAGTATGTCTTTAACCAGTAGTAAAATCCTAACACTTGCATTTTTAACAATATAAGGACTCTAAGATCAAAATTGTCATATGATAAACAAATGGTGAAGTTATACCTACCTCTAATATTTCTTTAAAGTGTTCTGTATGTCCTGTTAATATAGGTGTTTGATGTGACAAGCCTGTATTATTAATACACACATCAATGCCTCCAAATTGAGCTTTGATGATAATAAACATGCATTCTGGTAGTGAGGTCTGCAGGTGTTTTTTAATCATATATATTATAATAAAGCAATGACTACACTTATATACCAATACAAATATTTCATAATAAAATGGAAAACAAGAAAGTTATGTATTAGTTAATGTAGTACTCATATTATAACAATATGAGTATTACATATTATAACAATATCTGTTAGTGAACCATAATTAGAACTCATCTACTGAAGTATACAAATAGAATTATTCTAGTGTTATATGGTTCTACTGAAAAAAGTTTGAGTTAAATATATTATATTCATTTTTCTGCAGTCACAATGACATGATTGCCTTATCCCTCAACTCTTGACGTATCCCCTCAACATTAGCAGTAACTACTAGTTTAGTAGCAAACTAGAAACAAACAGCTTTTCTTGCTGGTACTTTATGTCCAATACCACTGTCACTATATTATAAATCATAATTACTTATCCTTCATATTCCAATACATTTCTATACCTGTTGACAATAAAGATGTACTCTTGTGTTATAACACATGATGCTAATACATTAATCTACAAATGACAATTGAAAGATATGTCATTATACCATCAAACATCATTTTTCATCTCTAACGTATCTCTCCAGTAATGAGATTCTCCAGTTAATAAAGGAGCATTATGAGCTAGTCGCATTATTAATACACAGATCAGCACCTCCAAACTGAGTTTTAGCAGCAGCAAACACACTCTTTACATTACATACTCATACATACGGACATTAAAACTCCGTATAATCCCGTTATATTAAAATTGGAAGGAATGTCCGTCTGAGGCTTCCGTACGACCTATCCAACGCTCCTTTGTGAAGTTAACTACTCCGTGATTGATCAATTAATACTGCATGGAGAAATCGCTATTCTGGTTCCTTGTTAGTATAGCAGGAATGGAGTGTATTTAAAATTAATGGAACTAACAAAATACAACAATAAGCTAAAGATATGACTGAGGGAAAAACATTTAAATGTTAAGTTTGTTCATTAATTTTTATTCAAATATAATATTCCACATTGAGTTATAGTAAAAAATATTACACAACTGGTAGCAAATATTTAAGCAAAAATTAGGTAAAGATAAAACTACGACACTACAGTTTCTAATCTAAATTGTTTTTAATTTAAGTCTGATGTCAATTCTTTTTAAACATCTTCAGCAGTAGGACGTACAATTATCTCATTCACCTATATTAGTAAAAATATTACACAATCTTATATATTGTAATGTGCACATACCTCCATTCTTGGTGGAGCACTCAAAACAAAGAACACAGCACTGGTTACATCTTCAGGTATAAGCACCTCACCCTGTAAGAAGAAATGTGTCATTAAAAATCTTATGATGTATTTATTAAAAGTTTAGATGTAAAAAAGTAGTGCCTAACTTCTTACATAATTAGGAAGAACTGAATCATACATTTTTGTTGATTCTTTGATATCATCTGCCTTCATAAGCCTCCCTAGAAACTCTGTACGCACATGACCAGGTGATACTGACTGCAAAAAACAATTACTATTGCATACTTACTAATATGTACTTACAGTAACACGACAGTTTGACTTCATCTCCCTCAACTCCTGACGTATGCCCTCAACTATTGCAGTGATAGCAAATTTAGTGGCAGAGTAGAAATGAATAGGTGTTGCTTGGATCACTTTATGTCCAGCAATACTAAACCAACATTATTAGGTTCCTTCACAAAAAATTGGATTCTTTATATACCTGTTGAGAATAATAATGTGTCCATCATCTACTCCTCTCTCTTTCAATTGAGTCATATACTCTCGTGTTATAATGCATGGTGCTAATAGATTGACCTATAATGATGAATGATGATGATAACTATTTGTACTACTGTTAGCTTACCTCTAACATATCTCTCCAGTAATGAGTTTCTCCAGTTAATATTGGAGCATTATGAGCTAATCCAGCATTATTAATACAGACATCAACACCTCCAAACTGAGTTTTAGCAGCAGCAAAGACACTCTTTATCTCCTCTTCATTACATACATCACATTTTATAGCAACTATCTTACCACTAGCACCACTTAACTGGCTGGACAAAGCCTGTAAAAGGTATATAGCTAAATATAGCCATAACTTCTTCATTCACTGACCTCTACTTTATCTTTATTTCTAGCCACTCCAATCACTATCATTCCTTTCTGTGCTAGTCCTACAGTTATAGCTGCTCCTATACCACTACTAGCTCCAGTTACCAAAGCTACACGACCTATCCAACGTTCCATTTCAAACGGCACTTACGTTTTGTTTCAAAATACACTTATTACATGCAGCACCTTTAATATTAACTAAACAATAATTTAATAAACCACAAGTAAACACGTGACTAAAAATCACTAAGATATATAGCGATGTATTGTTAGGAATCTAGATGTAATAAATGAAACTCTTGAATGTTTTTTCAAGTTTGTCAATTTTTTTCTTCTAAAAATTCTTCAGAAGTTGGTCGTATAATCAGATAATTTAATTGGAATTATAAAAAGTGTAAAGTAAACTAATATTAAAGTCTAGCATGTGTATGTATATATGCTCTGTTCTTGGTGGTGCACTCAGAACAAAACCAAAGCATTGGTTACATCTTTAGCTAACAGGATGTCATCTTATATATTCAAGTGTAGAATATAAATACTGGTTATGAACTAATACAATAATAATATCCCATTACACTACATAAAGCTACATCATAGGCTTTCATTGATATTGCCGTATCATCAACTTATTTTCACTCTTATATAATAGTAGCTATAATACTTAAGCATATATACATTGTGACAGTGAGGCCTGCAGTTTAATTGCAATAAAGCATTGATTATACTTATACACCAAGCAAATATTTCGTAGTAAAGTATACTACAGAAAGTTTGTGGTTGCAATTGTACACCATGTAATACTCACATTTTAACATTTCAAACATACTACCTACAATTATTGGCCACAAGCTGTTATTTCATCAAACAAAAAAGGTTACTAATTGATCATGAAAAAAATCAATTTATTTATAACTGTTACTCTCAAATTGAATATTTTGAGTTTTCTAATGAGGTTGAGCAGTTGGTCTTATAATTATTTCATTCACCTATACATAATAAACATACATGTTTAAACAAGTAGGCATTTCAAACCTGTACCTCCATTCTTGGTGGAGCATGCAGACAAGATAAAGACCACAGCACTGGCTATATCATCAGGTAATAATATCCCATACTATAATACAAACACTATTTTAAATAATTATAAGTGTACACACATAATTTGTCAAGCCAACATATAGCACCTAATCTAACTTCAGGACAGGCCAAATAAATTACGAATTATGACATAATCATACTAGTAGTAGTAGTACAACTTCTTACACTATCAACAAGTTTGTCATAGCTTTTCATCACTTCATCAATATTGTCTGCTTTTGTAAATCTCCCTACAAACTCTATCCTCAGGTGATATAGACTGCAAAAATAATATTACTGTGCATGTGATATACAATATATAATTGTAATATAAACTTACTGTGACACAACAGTTTGATTTCATCTCTCTTAACTCTTGACGGATACCCTCAACAATAGTAGTAACTGCGTGCTTAGCAACAGAATAGAAATGAAGTGTTTTCAAAGGATGCATAATGTGGCCAGTAATACTGTCAACATGTAATAATGCCAATATAATAATTATTCAAACATTATAGCCCTTGCTAATGGTGTGTAACATATAGCTACTTAACAGAGATTCTACGTACATGAAATACTTACTTACTGATTATTTATTCATTACTTCTAGCTAAACTATTAGCAATAAATAATAATAAATGACTTTCAAGGCTAACAGAAGGTAGTTACTGGTGACTACACTACTCCCAATAAAATGAACCTAATAACATGGCATAACTGTAATGCCTATCCTGTAAAAAAACAAATGTTGCATGATTTAGAATTAAAAAAGTGATTTAAATGGTCAGTATTAAAATTTTCAAATAATATATTAGCACTCACCCATTAGTTATAAAGATGTGTCCATCATCTATTGCTCTCTCCTTCAATTGAGTCATTTATTCTTGTGTTATACATGGTGCTAATACATTGACCTGTAATAGTAACTATATTATACAATAGTATTACACTAGCATCAAGATAAAAATGAATTAAATGTTTCTTCGCTAAGCATACACAATAGCTCAGTATCTTATACCTAACTCTAATATTTCTTTAAAGTGTTCAGTATGTCCTGTTAACATAGGTGTTTGATGTGACAAGCGTGCATTATTAATACACGCATCAACACCTCCAAATTGAGCTTTAATGGCAGCAAAGACACTCTTTATTTCCTCTTCATTACATACATCACATTTCATAGCAACAATCTTACCACTAGTACCATTTAACTGACTAGACAGAGCTAAAACATAGCCACACCTCCTTCATCACTGACCTCTACTCTGTCTTTATTTCTAGCCACTCCAATCACTATCATTCCTTTCTGTGCTAGTGTTACAGTTATAGCTGCTCCTATACCACTACTAGCTCCAGTAATCAAAGCTACACGACCTGTCCATGTTGAATTTTTCAGATTAATGGTCACAATGATAGGGATTACAGGTTGTCTAATTAAATTTATAGTTTGCTTAATTTTGAAGGGGGAAAGTCATGATTTTATAACCACATTATATCATTCAATAAAATAATTTCTTTCACATAATCATGTTATATGAAATTATACCAAAATTGATGTGTATTTAAGGATTAAAAGCAAAAACACCCCCTCCTTTGGTGCCCCTCCCCCCCCCCAAATACAAATATGTTCCTCCACCCCTGTATATTGTTATCCCTAATTTGACGTGGACTGAGTATGTGCAGTTTGTGATTTTTATTTAGTATCTCGCTAACTTTAAGTTCGGCGGTAACTTGTATGTACTGGCATGCTGACTATAACAATGTCCTATTTACCTATTAATACAGTAATATAAAGCTTACTGTCACTCAACAGTTTGCCTTTATTTTCCTCAGCTCTTGACGTATCCCCTCAACAATAGCAGTAACTGCAAATTTAATAGCAGAATAGAAATGACAGCTTTTCTTGCTGGTACTTTATGTCCAATTTCACATTAAGTTATAGTAAAAAATTATTATACAATTGGTAGCAAGAACCTATGCAAAACATTAGTTAAAGATAAAACTAAGACACTACAGTTCTAATCTAAATTGTTTTTAATCTAAGTCTGATGTCAATTCTTTTAAATATCTTGAGCAGTAGGACGTATAATTATCTCATTTACCTATATTAGTAAAAATATTACACAATCTTGTATAATGTAATATGCACATACCTCCATTCTTGGTGGAGCACTCAAAACGAACACCACACCACTGGTTACATCTTCAGGTAGCAGTACCTCAGCCTATAGGCACAAATGTGTCATTAAAAAGTTTAAGAGGTATTAATTAAAAACATAGTTGTGAAAAGTAATACCTAACTTCTTACATTATTGGGAAGAACTGAATCATACATTTTTATTGATTCTTTGATATCATCTGCCTTTATAAACCTCCCCATAAACTCTGTGCGCACATGACCAGGTGATACTGACTGCAAAAAACAATTACTATTGCATACTTACTAATATGTACTTACAGTAACACGACAGTTTGACTTCATCTCCCTCAACTCCTGACGTATGCCCTCAACTATAGCAGTAACAGCAAATTTACTGGCGCAGTAGAAATGACAAGATGATGCTTGGATTACTTTATGTCCGGCAACACTAAACTAACATTATTAGGTTCCTTAACAAAAACATTGGTTCTTTATATACCTGTTGAGAATAATAATGTGTCCATCATCTACTCCTCTCTCTTTCAATTGAGTCATATACTCTCGTGCTATAATGCATGGTGCTAATACATTGACCTATAATGATGAATGATGATAACTATTTGTACTACTGTTAGCTTACCTCTAACATATCTCTCCAGTAATGAGTTTCTCCAGTTAATATTGGAGCATTATGAGCTAATCCAGCATTATTAATACACACATCAACACCTCCAAACTGAGTTTTAGCAGCAGCAAAGACACTCTTTATCTCTTCTTCATTACATACATCACATTTCATAGCAACTATCTTACCACTAGCACCACTTAACTGACTAGACAAAGCCTATAAAAGATATTTAGTTAAAATATAGCCACACCTCCTTCATTCACTAACCTCTACTTTGTCTTTATTTCTAGCCACTCCAATCACTATCATTCCTTTCTGTGCTAGTGTTACAGTTATAGCTGCTCCTATACCACTACTAGCTCCAGTTACCAAAGCTACACGACCTGTCCAACGTTCCATTTCTTTTTTTTTCAAAGGGCACTTTTTAAATAAGCTTAAGAATAATTTTAATTAACCACAAGTACACACGTGACTAAGATATATAGTTATGTAATCGTTAGGAACCTAAATGAACAACTTGAATGTTTTTTTTAAGTTTATCAATTTTGTCTTCTGAAAATTCTTCAGAAAGTTGGTCGTATGATAACATAATTTAATTGCAATTATAGGTATAACACTTAAGCATATATACATCGTGACAGTGAGGTTTGCAGGTTTTCCTTAATTGCAATAAAGCAATGATTATGCTTATACACCAAGCAAATATTTCATAGTAAAATGTACTACAAGAAAGGTATGTATTAGTAGTACTACATGTAGTACTTACATTTTAACACTTCAAACATACTTACAGTGTACCTACAATTATTGGCCACAAGCCATTTATTTGATCAAACAAAAAGGTTATTAATTGATCATGAAAAAAAAACTATTTATAAGTACTACTCTCAAATTGAATATTTTTGAGTTTTCTAATGAGGTTGAGCAGTTGGTCTTATAATTATTTCATTCACCTATACATAATAAACATACATGTTTAAACAAATAGGCATTTCAAACCTGTACCTCCATTCTTGGTGGAGCAGACAAGATAAAGACCACAGCACTGGCTATATCATCAGGTAATAATATCCCATACTATAATACAAATACTATACTTATAAGTGTACACACATAATTTG
Source organism: Xestospongia bergquistia (assembly GCA_963965975.1). NCBI lineage: Eukaryota > Metazoa > Porifera > Demospongiae > Haplosclerida > Petrosiidae > Xestospongia > Xestospongia bergquistia. The sequence goes on along the minus strand of OZ014414.1, from coordinate 1,080,986 downwards.
TTGAGCCAACATATAGCACCTAATCTAACTTCAGGACAGGCCAAATAAATTACAAATTATGACATAATCATACTAGTAGTAGTAGTACAACTTCTTACACTATCAACAAGTTTGTCATAGCTTTTCATCACTTCATCAATATTGTCTGCTTTTGTAAATCTCCCTATAAACTCTGTTCTCACCAGACCAGGCGATATAGACTGCAAAAATAATATTAAATATTATTTTGCATGTGATATACAATATAAAATTGTAATATAAACTTACTGTGACACGACACTTTGATTTCATTTCTCTCAACTCTTGACGGATACCCTCAACAATAGCAGTAACTGCATGTTTAGCAGCAGTGTAGAAATGAAGCGTTTTCAAAGGATGCATAATATGGCCAGTAATACTGTCAACATGTATAATACCAGCAATATAATAATTAATCAACATTATAGCATTTGATAATAGTGTGTAACATATTATAACTCCATAACAAAGATTCTATGTTCATGAAATACTCACCTACTGACTATTTATTCATTATTTCCAGCTAAAATAAATTACTACTAGTAACAAAATGGCTTTCGGCTAATACAAGGTAGGTATTGGTGACTAACTACTCCTAATAAAATGAACCTAATGATATGGCATAACTGTAATGCTTATCCTGTAAAATACAAAGCATTACGTTACATAGTTTATATTAAAAAAGTGATTTAAATGGTCAGCATTCTCAAACAATATATCAGCACTCACCCATTAGTTATAAAGATATGTCCGTCATCTATTCCTCTCTCCTTCAATTGAGTCATGTACTCTCGTGTTATAATACATGGTGCTAATACATTGACCTACAATAGTAACAATATTATATAATAGTATGTCATTAGCATCAGGATGTTTTATAAAAATGAATGAAATCTTTCTTCGTTAAGTATACACAATAGCTCAATATATCTTTAGCCAGTTGTAAAATTCTAATACTTGTATTAGAATATAAGGACTGCGATGTCAAAATTGTCATATGATAAACATATGGTGGAATTATACCTACCTCTAATATTTCTTTAAAGTGGTCTGTATGTCCTGTTAATATAGGTGTTTGATGTGACAACCCCGCATTATTAATACACACATCAATACCTCCAAACTGAGTTTTAGCAGCAGCAAAGACACTCTTTATCTCCTCTTCATTACATACATCACATTTTATAGCAACTATCTTACCACTAGCACCACTTAACTGGCTTGACAAAGCCTATAAAAGTTATGTAGCTAAAATATAGCCACACCTCCTTCATTCACTAACCTCTATTTTATCTTTATTTCTAGCCACTCCAATCACTATCATTCCTTTCTGTGCTAGTGTTACAGTTATAGCTGCTCCTATACCACTACTAGCTCCAGTTACTAAAGCTACACGACCTGTCCAACGCTCCATGTTATTCAATTATGAGTTAAATTAAAACTTTTAAAAAAATTATTAAATCATCACGATTATTTTTTTAATAAAACCGTCCAACTTCAAACAATTTGAGCAGTAGGCCTTACTTCCATTCTTGGTGGAGCAAAGATCACAGTACTGCTTACATCTTCAGCTAACAACACCTCACTGTACACAGTACATACCTTATATCTGTATGACTGTTTTAAATATTTATACATTAATAGAACCAAAGCAGCACATTTATATGACAGATATACTGAAACAAATCTTGCATTATGAACAACTTTGTCATTGCCTTATTTAAATTCCTCAATATCATCTTTTCTCCCTAAAAACTCTGTATGCACAAATCCAGGGGAAACAGACTACAAAATATATCATGTATAAATTACATTATTTATTTACTATACAATGACCTATACACAGCAGGGTAGGAATGAAGTTTACGTTGGGGGGGGGGGGGGCTGACCTTATATTTAGTTGTGTTATGTTATTAAACATCAAAAATGACCCAAAAAATTAAGTCATCTTTTGTTAAAGGAAACAAACTCTTTAGCTGTTTCTAATAAATTTATGTTATCAGTATGGTCCTTGTGTGTATGTAACAACATGACATGGTTTAGTCGTTCTTTGGTCATAGTACTTCGTTGGTAATTTTTTAGTCAGCGTAAGGTTGAAAATGTGCGTTCCACTGTAGCAGAAGTCATTTGTACGGTTAGATACAGCCTAATGTGTTATTGTGTACATAGTCTTGAGTGTAAATCAGGGAGGGGCTTAGCCCCCCCTGATTTGAAGTTGGAGGGGCTTCACCCCCCCTGCCCCCTCCTTTCCTACCCCTATGCCTATACACATACAGTTACATGACAGTTAGATTTCATTTCTCTCAACTCTTGACGGATACCCTCAACAATAGCAGTAACTACATGTTTAGTAGCAGAATAGAAATGAGTGCCTTTATTTAGAGATACCTTATGACCAACAATACTACAACACAAGATTGATAAATAACATAGATATCAATCTATACCTGTTAACTACTGCTCTTTCCTTTAGTTGGGTCATGTACTGTACTCTCGTGTTATAACACATGGTGCTAATACATTAATCTATACTGATATTAATGAACATATATTACTAGTAAATATATTACTACTATATACTAGCACTTAACTGACTGGACAAAGCCTGTAATGCTATAATTGAAAAATGCCTATATAAAGATAAAGATCAGTGAAAAACGGTATATAATTATATAATTATATACCGTTTTTCACTGATCTTTATCTTTATTTCTAGCTACTCCACTTCTGTCAAAATATTTGTTTTATTGATTTGTGTTAATTTCATATTACTAATGTCAAATATCACTGTCTCTTTTTTATGTTACAACAAATAAAAATCTTATCTAAACACACCTCTTTATTATCGTTTACTCCTCTAACTTTATAAGTTCATTCACAGCATGCAACTTCTGCTCACGTAAGAAAATGCAATAAAAACTTAAAAGAAAGGATTAAAATTTGGATATCTTTCTCTGGGCCTCTGGCTGTCATTATTATGTGTAATAACATTATAATTATTTCGGCACGGGGATGACCGAAGTTTTACGTAGATATAAAAGGGGAGGAGTTCCTTGAATTCTTGAGTCTTCTTGAGTCTTGACTAAATAGTAAAGGTGTTCTTTTATCTTGTAAAAGCCAAGTACCTAATAAAATCCAAGTATGGAAGAAGAAATGGTGCCACAATCTGCACCCTCTACGTATGAGTGGTTTAGTACCAATCCGTTAGCTAACTCCTGTGGATCTGCTTTGAGTTCTCTCTACTCTGTGTCCAAAAACTACAACCGAATGACCAGCTGGACTTTTGGGACAGTTGAGTCTGTTGTGTGTTATGCTGCTGACAAAGCCAAACCTGTTGTTGGTGCTGTAACTGAAAGATTGGAACGACCAAGTGAGTCATTTATCATAACTTAATTGATTATTGAGTGCTCTCTTCCTCTCACACACAGTATCAGCAGTTGATGGCATCATTGCTGGTGGGTTAGTGAAACTTGAAGACAAGTATCCAGTTGTCGGCAAGGAACCCTCAGAGGTAATCCACATGTAGACGTTCATTTTATATACTAAATATTACAATAATTCCTACATATTACAACATAGTTACATAATATAGTGTCACTCATTCGCTAGTTCTAAAAGGTTACAATATTTTCACTCCATATGTATTATGCATGTGAATGAAAATCTGTGACCTTTCATAATTTTGTATCAACTATTATGATGTTATTAGTCACAATAGTGGGTATTAATATACAAGTATGGATTGTTTTGTCAGCTCTAGTAATGACCTAATTGACCTCCCTATATAGTCATACCTTTATGACATATGTAGTTTATGTACACATGTTATTCACATGACTGCTTTGTGATATAATAGTATAGTTGATGTTTAGACTGGATTAGTGTAGAGGTCTGTTTGTAGTGGTAGCTATACTAGGTCACAACTCTCATGGTAAGTGCTGATGTTCGATAGTCTAGAGCTGTCCCAGGTTACTGTAGTAAGTACTGATGTTCAGTAGTCTAGAATTTATTAATGGTAGCTATCCTAGATCATTGTGGTAAGTATTTATGTTCACTAGTCTAGAGCTGACTTATGGTAGTTATCCTAAGTCACTGTGGTAAGTACTGATGTTTACTGGTCTAGAGCTTACTAATGATAGGTCACAATGGTATGTACTGATGTTCACTAGTCTAGAGCGTATTAATGGTAGCTTTCCCAGGTCACTACAGTTTAAGTGATAAGAGGACTTCCTGTTAATTTGTTACCTGTTTTCCTTAGATTGCCAATGAAGGAAAGGAATTGATCTATAACACCTTTCAGGCTGGACAGGAAACACTAGGCAACACTCGTGCTGGCCGTTACCTTGGTTACGGAGTGGATTACACTCTTGCAGTAACAGAAGGACTGGTGGACAAGATCCTACCTCCACTAGATGAGAAAGAAGATGAGGGAGAAAGTAAAGAAGCAACAAAGGAAGGTACTGTAGTTCATATTCATTATATCTTCTTATGTGCTCTTTTGTACTTGATAAATCTCTCAAGAGAACACTTTAAAGCCTCAATTCCTGTTCGTTTTAATTTTATTCTCTGATTAGTTACATCTATTGGTGCTGATGACACACCCACTGAAAAACCTCGTTCATGGTTTGGTCTGCGTAGGCGAAAGAACGTGAAGAAGTCAAATGAAGATGATGATCAGGAGGAAGATGAGCAGGATGACAAAGTCACACCCAAGAAAGGTGAGTATATTGTTGAAATAGTTACTTTAATAGAGTTATTACAAATGAAACATAATCACACACACCTATATAATTATGTCTGAACCTTGTAAGTATTCATTGGATGTTTCAAGCTAACAATGTAACTCTATCTCTCTTTCCACACACATACATTAGAGTCTCGTTCTACTCGAGTATACAACATATCTTATGCTGTTTACTATCGTTCTCTGACTCGTCTACAATCATTGCAAAGAGAAGTGTCTTGTTATCTACGCCGCCTTAAGATTAGTCTCAAACTGGTAAGCTCATGACACTAGTTTACACTCTAGACAGAACTAAACTAAAAAACATTCTAAATACAACATGTGGTCACACCTGAGCTACAGGATCCTGAATAAAGAATGTCACTCAATACATGTAATCTTCAAATACACATTAAATACACTACACTACACTTCACTAGTCAAGATTACAGTTCTGTTTCCAATCAGAAGTGTATTGTGTACATATACCAGTACAGACCTAAACTAGTGTCCCCTATAATGACTTGTATTTTAATTGTATAGTTAGTTGTAGTTTTCATTATTGTCTAGTTGGAGTATGCTAAGTCTATAAAGACTGGAGTGGGTAAACAAAAGGATAATGTGGCCCAAGCACTAAAGGATGCCGAGACAAAACTTCGCGAGTATTTGACTTGTAAACCTCAGACTCCACCCAATGACGAGTTTGCTAGTTGGCTCACTGATGATAAGGAAGATGAAGATATTAAATGGTTGCTGGAATCAGATAAGAAGAAAAAGGTCAGTGGATTGTTAGTTGGGTAGACAAAGGACATACAATGTTGTTTTTTTTGTTTTTCAGGATGTTTTTCAACAAGCTTTAGACTATGCAAAGGCTGCAAGTGAAAAAGTATATGAAATGTTGAAGTCTCTTTCTAGTGTGACTGATTATCTTCCTACTCGACTCAGGGATGGAGCAACAGCAGCTGTAGAACAGGTTTGTGTGTCAACATGTATTGTACTTGATATGTTTCTTTGTCTTGTTCATGTTGTAAACATATAACACCTATGTAAACATGTAACATTGCTAGTGGGTGTGAATCTAACTTGTATATGTATGTGTGTGTACATTACTCCCTCTCTCTCTCTCTCTCTCTCCCTCTCCCTCTCCCTCTCCCTTTCCCCCCCCCCTCTCTCTCTCTCTCTCTCTCTCTCTCTCTCTCTCTCTCTCTTCCTCTCTCTATCTCTCTCTCTCTCTCTCTCTCTCTCTCTCTCTCTCTCTCTCTCTCTCTTCCTCTCTCTCTATCTCTCTCTCTCTCTCTCTCTCTCTCTCTCTCTCTCTCTCTCTATCTCCAGGCAAAAAATGTTTATATCACTCTCAAATTGAACAATGTCCCTTCAGAATTACCCGCTTTTCTTCTCACTCAAACAGTGGAGATTGTTGAAACACAGATCATCTTTTGCAAAAAAGTTGGCACTCACATATCTTCTGCACTAAAGGTAGTTTTCTTATTTAGAGTATGAAACAACAAGATTATGATTTAAAATCATACACTACTATAACTCCTAAGTGATAAACAGATATTAATGAGTTCCTATTTGGGACATGGATGTGTTTGAATGGGGCTATTACAATGTATTTGAGAATTGACATGTACGTCTTATATGTCTCTCTTATAGCAACGATTTGGTTATAGCGATGACACTATTTCTGAAACCAGTAGTCAAGATATCGCTGAGGTTCACCTTGATCTAGATGAAGAGGAGAAAATGGACGCTGAGGAGGATGATGAGAAAGGAAGTGAAAGTGAGGGATCAACCGAATGATCCCAACTTTAAACCTTTAATGTATGTAGTTAGAATGAACTAAATTGTGTACTACACACACACATACTTTATACTCGTGCAAATATTTTCAAAATGACCCTTAAAATTTTGGTTATTATGATCAATTTTGGTTATAAATGATCATTAAGCATGGACATAATGAGTGGCAAAGCCAGCTGTTAGCAACTGCTAAGTAAACTCCGTCTTTTAAATAATAAACTACAAGTACTTAATAATTATTACAATTGATAATTAATTATAAGTATTTGATAATAAAAAAACTTGAAAACCAACGCTGACAAGTAATTAGTTAGGGAATTACATAATTTTTAATTAATTTGCAAATTTAAGTTATTAAATTAAAACTAAAAACTGAATAACTACAAAATTGACATATGTTTATTAAAATTTAACAAATTAGTGGAAACTTGAATTGATAAATTAAACGTATTTTCTTATAACCTCTTTCACAAGTTATAGACTACACAACAGCTTAGTGTAAAAATACATGATTTTTGAAGTCTCTAGTGTAACTCAATACCTATATATATTGCTGCTCTGCTCAGAGATGGCTGTGGAACAGATATGTCTACAGACTACATATGCATGTACTTAATTGATATGTCTGTCTGTCTGTTTATGGGTGTGGCTAAACATACTATTATAGTTAGTGTCTGTCTGTTTATGGGTGTGGTTAAACATACTAGTGTCTGTCTCTGTTGTCTGTCAATGATATCACTTTTACATGTCCATCTTATATATGTCTATATATTTACTGTTCCCTCTCTCTCTCTCACACACACACACTCTCTCCCTCCAGGCATAGAAAGTTTATATATACTACTCTCAAACTGAACAATGTTCCCTCAGAATTATCCTCTGTTCTTCTCACTCAAACAATAGAGATTATAGAGACACAAAACATGTTTTGCAAAAAAGTCAGCATTTCTATCACCTCTGTATTACTAATGTCAAACTGGTCATGTACTTTCTTTAATATATGTGAGCTATATAAAAAAAGGTGACTATAATTAAAGTTCCCCACATAATTGAGTAGTATATTTTATCATAACTAATTAGGTGTCTGGTTACCATGAGTACATGTAAGGTAAGTACAACGAGTAGGTCTGCTATTATGTGCACATTTAGTTAGTACAACAATATACATTTTGGGAGTACAGCTGCTATTGTCTTTGGTCTAATCTTTTGGATATATGGCTGACATTTCTTAGTACAAATTATTTGGCTACTGGTTTAGACATAGATATTTGGAAATGTGGTTTATGTACATATATAGTACACATATGGTGGATGTTTTTGGCACATTGCACGTTCTAGGAATGGAAAACATTTTTTTGATCTTTTATCATTATTTTCCTTAGCAATGATTTAGTTATAATGATGATGGTACTATCTCAGAAACTAGCAGTCAAGATGTCACCAAGCAAGGTTGTTAATCTGGATGAGGAAGAAATGGATGACATTGAGTGGGTGGTCAATGAGAAAGGAAGCAAGGTTGAAGGGTCAACCAATGATTTCAAATTTTAATTTTTAAGTATTCATATTAACACACATAATTAGACTGTTCTATCATATTATATTTGAATTCTGAATGTATTCATACAGTTCGGTTTTGAAATCATTGTGGGCGCGTCTGTGAAACAGACAGTCACGCCCATTTCTGACCACTAAAGTTATTGCATGTACTCGACTACTCGACTATAAGCTAGTTGGTAAATTGTTTTCGAAACATCGCAGCTGAATGGACGAGTCTAAGAACCTTATATCGAGCTGGATTCCGCCGCCACCTTCTATCGTAGCTCCGCCGATCGATAGTTTGACAGAGCTGAACAAAAGCGAAGCTTTCTCACCATTACCAGCAGATGTAATTGTTGATTTAGCTGCGCCATTGCCGGATATTCCTGCCCTGTCTCTACCAGAGCAAGTTAGTCAGTTTCCTTTGTTGGGTATTGACGAAGATAGCAGCCGAGAAGATGAATCTGATGAAGAAACAGGTCAGTGTGTTTGGTGTTTTGAGCTATAGCTGCTAATAATATCAACAAACCATAGAAATACCTTTAGCTGTGGTTTGTATTCTGTATTGTATGGTCTACTTGTGGCTTGTAGGGAGGGAGAGAGAATGAGAGTGTTAAGGTACTAATTGTATGTTAGACCAACACATAATTTTACACACATTCAAACTATAAGCTCCTACTGACTCCCACTTAACTACTAACAAATAAGGTCAAACTTTTAAGTGTCTTCCCTTCCCTCTGTTTTCATAGTCAGAGTGTTAGAAACTTAGTTTATTTACTCATGCTTTACTATATTGTACCTCTCTTTCCCAAAAACTAGCTGTCAAATATTATAACTTGAAAGCAACCTTATCACTCCTTGGGATAAAGTATACTATTATAGCTAAAGGAATTACCATGGAACCACTAAATGGGATATCAGAATTTTGTCTTGTTTATAATAATACATGTACATTTGGGAAATAGCATCCTGTGTTGGTATATTTTATTTTTTATTTGGTTGTTACACATGTACAAATACATGTACATGTACATATTAGTATAAATGTACATCTAAATGTACATTTATAATGTATATTTATATTAATGAATAAATGCTTATAGATGTTGTGTATGATTTAGTTGCCAAAAGAGTACGTTATATGATCCATACAATACTCATTGATGTAATCATGTGACCAATTTCATGCTTGTTGAGATAATCACATGTATACCATATGATCAATATAGTAATCACAGACAATAATTGTTTTTACATGTATATGGTATATTTATAGGTGTGTAGGTGGTTGTTGGTAGGTTATTTTTGTCTCTATAATTTTCAACTCTATTGTTATAATATATGACTTCAAAGTCAATTAATAAAAATATATAATAATAATAATAATAATAATAAATAAATAGTTGTGTAATTATCATCTCTGTTGTACTTTTAACATGATAACTTAATAACTTTTATTTAATATTTTAGTCTCTTTTAAAATGATCATGACGTGTTGATTTTTTATTTTATATGACCTTGTTTGTGTTCACTCTTTAGACCAAAATTTTAGTATCTTTTATAAAACATAGTTTTGATGTTCAGACAAACTTTTACACACTTTCCTATGAGAGAGTACATTACCTATTGGTTTGGTAATTATAGTACCACGAATGAGTAACTTAATGTCGTTTGATGTGAGATCACACAGTACATCATTAACAACTTTGTCTAGTAACTTATGTACATGTACATGTAGTTGTGTATGTTAATGATATCATTCTATAACTTCCAATGAGTGATTCTGGCTCCTTGAGGCTATGAGCTCCTGAGCATTGATATATATGTAGCAATATAAATAAATTTAAATGTATAGTTTTGAATAATAACCTCTTATAATAAAAAGACTGTTGATTATATAGTACATGTTAGTGGATGTTACATGTTATGTTAGTACATGTTAGTGGATGTGTGTCTAATAATATGTGATGAAAACAATGTTGTACTTTAACATTTCTGATGTGCTGCTACCAAACTTTTACAAAATCCAAAAATAAGAAATTTGTGTTTTTAAGACTTCAGGATGTTGTTAACTGTCCTTAGTACAGTGTTTTCCTGCTTAAGAATGTGTTGTATTATTATTAATTTAAAACAAGTATTCTATATAATTATATAATTGTAGTTATAAATTTTATGGTTGTCACTCTAACATCAGTGATAGCAAGCACAGATATCTGAGAGAGAGAGAGAGAAAGAGAGAGAAAAAAAGAGAGGGAGAGAGAAAGAGGGAGGGGGAGGAGAGAGAGAGAGAGAGAGAGAGGGAGGGGAAGAGGGAAAGGGAGGGGGAGAGGGAGAGAGAGAGAGAGAGAGAGAGAGAGAGAGAGAGAAAGAGAGAAAGAGAGAGAGAGGAGGGGGGGGAGAGATTAATGATGAATTATAATAGTATAATAGCACAGGTTAGTGCTATTCAAACACACCTACTAAGAAACGCAGATGGTGTGATTATATAAGGGCCTGTGTTATTGTAATTCAGACATAATCAGTTGATTTATCATAGTAATGATTATCATCTAAATGATATACACAACACTCAATAAAATATAATTGATTTTTCATTGCAATAACACAAGACTATCACTATCACCAGTATACTTTCTATAATCATTATTAACTTAGGACAAAAGTTATGAATATACATTTATTGTATTGTCTTACTTTAAGTTATTTATTTGTTTTTACTAGTAGAACTTTCTTGTGGACAAGATGCAAATTTCCAAAATATAGATATAAATGAAGGTAGAGAGAGTGGATGGATGGAGGGAGGGAGGGAGGGAAAAATAGATGGACAATGGATGAACAGAAAAAGATATTGATTGATAATGAATGAAAAGCACATTGGCAAATGCTATTAATACTACATGTATATGCGTGCATTGAATGTACATATATATATATAGTTGATATTGTACTAATAGATGACACACCCCATATGATATAGTGTACTTAGTTTCTAATAACTGATATATAACAATATTGTATTCATTATAACAATAGATTATATCACTATACCATCTGTTAAGTGTTAATTGCATGTGTGTACATGTATTTTATCTCGTTAACACCTCTTTAACATGTGGGTGGCATGTTATTATTACTAGTTGCTGATGGGAATTTGTTGTTACAACTCTTGTTGTAGTGTTAATAGTGGATTATGGATAGATGAATGGATGGATGGTTAGATGGATTAATGGACAGATAATACTCATATTTTCATTAGATATACCACATATGTACATATATACATATGTACATATATCATATATACCATATATGTACATATATATATACATATACCATATATATGTACATATACCATATATATATACATATACATACATATACCATATACATATTACACATATACCATATATGTACATATATACAGGAATAGACTCGCCTACAGTTGTATCTCCAGATACTTCACCTTTGCCTACAACTGCATCTCATATCCCTTCACCACCCTCGTCATCTACTCCACCCCCTCCTCAGCCACCTCCACCTCCTCCCTCTTTAGCACTACCCCCACCATCCTTACCTCCTCTACCTCCAGCACTACCTCCACCCCCCTCACCTGCTATTCCCCCGCCGTTACCTCCACCTCCACAGTCTTCTCAACGTCGTCAATCAGAAGGACCTTCTCAACCAAGAAAAAGAATGTCAGTTCAACAAAATCAATCTCTTGTCCCTCGTTCTCCTCTACTCAGTCCCCCTCAAGAACCTCCTCTCCCACCTCCTCCTTCGGAGACCCTCCCTCATCATATTCCCACAGACGTTCCCCCAATTCCACCTCGTTCTTCACGTCAGCTATCACCTCAGGCTTTACCCACAGACGACTCCCCTGAACCTTATGAAACACCAAGTGAAGTGATTCAACCTCTACCTTCACAGTTTTCAGCTCCTCCTACTTCCTCTACATCAATACCAGCACCTTTTGAGACACCATCACAAGTGTTGGATCCTCATTTAGCTCCACCTCCTCAATCTAGTGACGCTACTGATACAAGTAAGTCATGTTCTCCATTCATCGACACACACAATGATGCACATGTATTTGCGCATTTAATCATCTCTTTAATCTTATAAATTTGATTTGTTCATATTTATTTTTTCTCAGATGACCTTTACGAAGAAATGAGCCCAGAACATGAACAAACAACATACGAGGAGATGACATCCCCAACTATAGAGGATGTGTATGATGATATACCAGGACAAGCACTTCATAATAATGGTATATAAAATTAATATAAGGAGTAGGGGTTCACCCCTTTAATGTATGATTGTAATGAATAGATGTTTAAGAGTTTATCAATTAATATCCCTATTTGCTTTTTTTCAGAGCCTTATGTCGAGATAATGCAAAGTGGAAATGTTCAAATGACAAGAAGTACTATTCCAGTTCATGGTAAGCAGTATTCTAATTAACCGAATGACTATGAAATTATTTCTTTCTGATTGTATGAAATAGATCCTTTTTTTGATGATGTCAGATCAAATGGTGATCGTAGGTCAATGGCACCATTACTAGGAACTGGCAGACGTCAAGACAGTGGTGCCCCCCCTCAATTAACAGGTAATTTGTACATTGTACATATACACATGTTATGTAGATATAAAGTAAACTGTCTATGTACATTGGAGTTTTGGATACTAATAGTATCCTTGACATGCAATGCACCTGTAAAGGTTGTTCAGTAGCATCATTAAACATGTATTCTTAATGTTCATACGATGTATACGTTGATATAAAGAATATTAATTTATAAAGTTCTTACAAGAGAATCTTTAGCACTCAGTCAAATCATATTTTACTTCTCTAAATAGCATTCCGTGGGTTATCAAGGGATGGATTCACAGAGGAAGCTCCTCCATCTTATGATGCTCTATTCGGAGGTGGTCCAACGTCATTTAATAACATTGACTCTGTCCCTCCCACTATTGGTTACATACCACCAAGAACATCTATGATACATCAACCCACTCCTCAAATTGTAACGAGACCTCCGGCACCTGTCGTCCAAGTACAACAGCAACAACAACAAATTAGTTCCAACACTCATGCATTAGTTGAAGATGATAGTAATTGTTGTGTAGTAACTATGAACAAGAGTCCACTGAAGACAGGTACTGGTATATATATATATGGATGACTCATTATATAGTACTATAATATACTTTATTTCAATGGGATAGATACATGTACATATAAATGTAGATCTATCATATTCTGTATAAGCATAGATGGGACCCAACAGAGAACAATGGACCACAAGATAGGAAAGTGATTATGCGTTTACTTTCTTTAGGTCTCTACTTGTTTCTTTTCCTAATTGGTGTGTTGGTGACACTTGCCATGTTGGGACTTGGTGAGTTACAATGTACTCGACATGTATGTGTATATCAAGCTCTTTGAATTACATGTAGGCCAGTATTTGTCAAATCGGACATACAGTACTTTTACTATATATACATGTTACATGTTTCATTAGAGACTTTTGTGGTAAAGGTAAGGTTCTTGCTCAAGCCAGGACCCTACCACTCCTTCATACATTTCAATGCTTACCTCAAATATATTTTGTTTTAGAGCAAGGGGGTTTCACTTAAACCTAGACTTTTTCATAGCCTGGTTTTATCTCAATTTGAATTTATTATCTGTACCTGTTTAGTCAAGTTTCTACCACTTGTACTACTATGCTTTGCTATAATTATGATGTATATATTTTTATAAACTATATATATATATATATATATATAGTATTTGAACCCTCAATTTTTTATCAGCATTTTTATCTCTTTAGAACACTTTATTCATATGTAGTAATCTCGAAAACATAAGCACGTGTAACATTTCGGCTCAGAATATATTAATGTTTCTTGTTGTAACCTTTACTCCAGTATGTATATATGTTTTCATTTTGACTGCAGGTTTGGGACTTTATCTAACAGTTTCTCCAATGGGAGCCGAACATACCATATCTATTTATTTTATTGTAATGGGAAGTTTCAGTGCTTTCTTCGTCTGTTGGCACACAACAGCACTTATAGCCGGCGCCTATATCAAGCATAACAATGTACCAAGACGAGATACTGCTTCGTCTTGCTGTATGAGAATGTGTCACTTTGGTGTTCTTTTTTGGGGAGCTGCTCTCGGTTATTTATCATTCTTAATATGGACAACACAATTGAACGAGGAGTTGATAACAATGAGATATGTTTTGTATGGATTTGTTGTGTTCCAGTATATCATGTTAGTATATTGTTTATTAGAAGCCTTTATTGATTGTTGTTTGTGTTTTAATAGAGTTAATGAAGAATTGGAATAATTTAGTATAATGTATTCCACTTAATATGTACATGTATCTTTGTTATTATTGTGATATGGGATGTAATTATTTGATGTATACCAATGTTTGTTTTTGTTATTTGTTTATTTGTTTGTCTTTTATTCATTATCATTTACTATTTGCTTACATTATATTTATTGTTTATGCATAAATTTTTTTAGGTAGTTTTTTGTCTCAATATACAAATGTCTCAAACTTTAAAAACAAAATTTTATGCGCCTTGTATTAGTGTTGATATATGTACCTTTTAAATGTTTTAAATTGATTTTAATCCTTAATTTGATGTGATTTTTCAGGTTAACAACATAAAAGGGAAGTATGGTTTGTACATTACATTTCTAGTAATCACAATGATAATTTCAATACTTTTTGTTTGTTTTTTTAATTTCTAATAAAGAATGATGACTTTATCTCGTGACTGAACCAGAGATCTCCCCATCCTTTTCTATCACTTCAGTTTTCTCATCTGTTGATATACAACAGTACCTTTAATAGGAGCATTTGGTAAAAAGAGGAACATACTACGAAACGTCTAGAGGTAGCTAGCAGAGAAACACTATACTTTTATGTGAAATTAATACAGTTAGGTTCCAAAGATAATCCCACATTAAATTATAACATTTGCTGCCAATTACACATACCTAAGCACAGCAACATTAACAAGACGAGATAATGCCACTTCTTACTATACGTGCGTATATCACTTTGCTGCTCTGATTTAGTGTGGTGTCCTTTGTTTCTTGTCCCCTGAAATATGGTCGACATACATTGTAGCTTACAGACTAAATATAAGCTATGAATTTTGTGACTACTACTTTCATATAACAACGCATAGTATGTAATTGTTTTGGATATGCAAGTTATATGGCTTCATAAATTTATAGTACAAGTTGCACAATAATGAAGCACATGGTTATAGTTGATAATAGACAGCCCTGAACTAGTGCAGTGTTGTAGTTGTAGAAGGTTTAGGGGCTATCTCTAAGTTGATTCTTGTACAGAGACAGAGAGACTTTGGGATATTTCAATATGACCATCATGCCTGGTGTATCATTTGTGTCAGGGTTTTTATATGGTGAGTTAAGATCATTGGACTGTTCCATATTTTCAAGATATTATAATGTTATATTTATGCTACCAAAAATAGAAATGATAATTGTATTGGATAAATCACTACCAGCTTTCATTCATTCATTCTACCCAGCCATCTATCTTTTCTATCAACTTCATTCATTCAACCATTGCTATTCCTTTATTTTCAGCACTAATGGTTGTAAGTCAAGCTGGTCGAGTCACTCGTTCCAATCCCATAGCAACTATCACTGAACCTGTTCTCTGTTACAACAATCCCCAATGTGATTACCACAGCCAGAGTGGAAGTGGAAGTGGAAGTGGAAGTGGCAGTGGAAGTGGATTAGGAATGGAACATCCACAGTGGATGGACTTGTTGGATTGTTGTATGGGAAATATCATGTTCTCTGCCAGTGCTACTGTAATGGGGAAAAATATCTGTATCTCATGTCGCTCCACAAGATGTTATCGTTCTTCTTCTTCTTGTAATGGAGACGATTTCTTTTTGACTAATACAGATACACCTCCAAATGATTGCTGTAAAGGAAATAAGTCAGTGTTAGTTGTTTTAGCTCCTAATGCAGGGCCTGAAATGCTAACGGAAGTCTGTGTACCATGTAGCACAAGAAGTATGAGTATATTCATGTGGATTTTCATTGTCTTATAACTATGTACTTAGAGAATGCAAACAGCTACATGTAACCGTACATTGTACATGTATGTAGTATTGTCATTAGAGTATACTTTTTCGTGTCATCCCAATCTCTCTCTATCCATTCATCCATCCATCCATCCATTCTTACTTTATCTTTCTTTAGTGTCTTCTGGTGAAGACCCACATTTCTCAGTTCTTCTCCCAACAAATCAACTCATTTGTTTCACAATTCAAGGAGAACAAGGCTTTATATTCAATCTTGTCCACAGTCCATTGATAACCATCAACGCTGAATTCATTCAAGACAAAGAGAGATCAGAAGTGACATGGATCTCTCGTTTAGGAATTGTCATGAACACCAATAGTTACCATGGTAACAACAAAACAACACTTCGATTTGAAGCTTCAGGAAAGATACTATATGTAAATGAGAAAAACCAGTTTCTGGCACAAGATTTATCAAAAGTTACTTTTGCCCATGGGAAGGTTATGATAAGTACGGTAAGCAGAAGCGAGAAGTCATCTAATAATACATCAATTCACATACATGTTGTTGAATTGGGATTTAGTTTCTCCGTTGAATATATCCAGGACCATTTGGACATTCTTTATTATAGCATTCCAGTTGCGACGACAACCAGCTCTTATCTAGAAATGATTACAAAGCACAGTGGCAATAGTAAGACTGGTAATACATTTGAACGAATACAAACTAAAGTGGGTGTGACTTCAAATTGTATATATCATGGACTTATAGGACAATTCTTTTGTCCGGGTCACAGTGTAGATGAAGTTCGTAAGCTCCTCCTTTTCCCCACGGTGGAACAGGAGCCAGTCCCTGTAATGAGACGTCCAGTATGGAGTTTCATGGAACGTGAATCAGGCAGTCCCAATTCACTGTGTTGGATGACAATGAATTCAGGGTATCAAGGTGAAGGTTTGATAGAAGGTCATTATCTCGATTATGTCATGTCAGAACTGTTGTCTACTAGTACAATGAGACACAGAAGCTCAAGGTCAAAGAAGCTATGATTTTATGATCAGCTGTGCTGGTGACTCCTTAATACATTATATTATTAACTATACTAATAATGTATGTTAATCTAATTGTTATTATAAGTATTATTACGGGTTATATGGCTGTACGTTACGCTTTGTAGCGCGTATTTAGATTAATCCTCAGTCATCTACGCGAGTGTTGATTAGCCACACCCACATCAATCAGGTGCGTGTGTGTGTGTGTATATACGCCCAGTATTCGCTTAAAGGTTAGCACTTCAAACTACAAACTTGCTAAATCGTCCATCTTAACTACTGTTGCAGTAAATATCAGTATGCCTCCAAAACCTCAGTCAACAAAGAAACCAGTCAGTAAGCCAACAGTCGCAACAGCAGCCACTAAAGGTGGAGCTGGGGCCATCAAGGTATGTAGGACAAACTTCAGCTGTCTGACACACAACAATACTTGATAATTGATGCATTAGATTATCAAAATGACTCCTTTTTATAGGGAGGTAGTGGTGGACTAGGTCGTGGACGAGGAGGATCACAAACAAGTAGCACTAAGAAAAGTGCTATTAATCCACCTGGGGTACCTGGAAAGAAAGTGGGGTCACAGCCACCTAACACTAAAAGTTAATTTGTACCTTTCAATTGAGGAAGTCAGCATTTATTGATATACATATACTTTAATTACAGATAAGATTGGTGCTAGTTCTGGTTCTGCTGTTACTAAGCAACCAAATGGTCAAGCTAAGAAGAAAGTTTGGAGTAAAGAAGATCAATCGGCTTGCAAAATACAAACATTTTATCGAGGTTATAGGTTAGCTATAATATTCCATTATATTATAACAATTTCCCATCCTTATTGCAATCAGTTGACCTATTAATTTTCTCTTACATACCACCATTCTTTTTTTTGTTTAAGATGTCGTAAGCTTCTTTTGTTGTTGAGGCAAAAGAAACAAGAATATGAAGACACAATTGAGAGATTGCAAAGAGAAGTAAGTTATGAATAACACAACTTGTCATTTATCCTTTAATTCACCTGTCCATTTAGCAATTAATCTATCTATCTATTCATTAATACATCTATTATCTGTTTATCCATCTAAACATCCACTTACACTACACACCCATCTTTGATATATAATCTGTATTTTGTTACCAGTGACCAGTCAATTAATTAATTAACTTTTATTAACATTAGTATGTACTACTCTGTTTAGGCATTTGTGCAAATAGTTCGAATGGAACAAGAAAGAGCAGCTAAGGAGCGAGAAAGAGAGGAAGAAGCTAGAAGAAAGAGAAGAGAAGAAGCAGCTCGTGTTAAACAAATGCTTGAAGCTGCTTTTGATGGTGACAATGATGAGATTAATAAATTACTGCAAGAGGTACTTGTTCAAGTTAAAGCTACTCGTGTGTATCTAATGTAACAGGAAGTTTGTAACTGTCTTGTCTCAACACTGACATGTATTATAGTATGTTGTAGCTTCCACTCTTCCTTTAATTAGGTGGCTAAAGTTCATTCTTCCGCTGGAGATGCTATTATTAAGAGATTACAGTACAAGTTAATTGATTGCACTGATCCTAATAACAACACTCCGATATCTGAAGCAGCTGCTGGAGGTACTTTTTGTAAATTTTAGTGTAGAGCTAAATATGCTGTACTAGTAATATTTTAAATCTAGTAAATATCTTATATGCATGCCAGCATTTGGAATTTGAATCTTTTCCAATATGAGTGGTTTCTCAATAAATGGGTCACATACATGTACTTTAACCTATTAACTATTAATTGCGCTACTTATTATTATTATTATTATTATTATTGTTATTATTGTTATTATTAATGTCACACACAAAAGACTGCCCAGCCACCAATGGCTACTAGATTTGATGATTCAGATTTTGCATACATTAATTTTAGTAAATTTCCAAGCTGCACTCAGTTAAACTAATTTTAAAATTATAGATTATTTATATTAAAATTAGCACAGAGAGTTATTAATAGGCTAAAATTTAATTCTTAATATTGTAGGCCATTCTGAGACAATTAAGTTGTTAGTATCTTTAGGGGCAAACCCTAATGGAAAAGGTCAGTATGGGCGTACACCTCTTTACAGAGCTGCCTTTGGTGGTCATGGTGATGCTGTTAAGGTACATAGTTACTTGTATGTAGTTATGTTTAATTCTTATACATACACGTACATGTACACAGATGTTACTTGAGACTGGAGCTGATCCTAGGATATATGCTGATGATGGTGCTCTACCTGAACATGTAAGTGTTAAATGCATACATGTACATGATGAACAAAACTTGAAATGGTACTCATCAAGAAATATTGTGACATAAAAATGCCATTGGTATAGACCATAATGCTTTGATAAACACACTTCAGTAATAGCATGTTGTTTAAACAATTTTTGTCCTTTATGATGTTATTTTTACACAGCGTAATACTTTAAATATTTCATTGTAATTAGATCCAGAAAAGTTTGGATATGATATGTTTATATTTTATCAGGTAGCTTCTGGTTCTGATATTGAGCTGACTTTACAAGAATGGAACATTGAAGAGACAGAAAAGAAACTAGTACTATTAGAAGATCAGATGAGAAAAAGACGTGAGCAAGAGGAGAAAATATGGAAGACCCAAGAAGACAGGTATTCCATCACATTGAACTTTTATTAAAGACATACTCTTGTTTGACAATACAATAATTTTTTTAATATTAGGTTACAAATTGAGATTAAAGAAGCTGAGAAGGAACATTCGGTAAAACAGAAAGAGGTAAATACAATCTGTTCTATAATTCTCTAACTTTCATTTTTGCCACATCTCTGTCTTCCTCTTTGTATCTATCTCCCTCTCTAAAGCTTGCTAAAGCATATGAAGAATTAAATAAAAGAATATATGAACATGATAAATCAATGAATGCTAAACCTGAACTAACTCTTACGGTAACACATGATTATTCCTAACAAATAATTTAATTCTTTCTTTGTGGAATATTTTTATCATCTCACTACAGGCTATTCATGATGCAGAAGAACACTTGGAAAGATGCAAATTGCAGGCAGACAATGCAAGGGAGAAACTTCAACAGGTGAGCAGATGCATTAGTTTGATATTTGACAAAATGTATTGGATTGTAGGCTAAACTAAAAATGAGAATGAAAAGGAAAGAATACCAATCAGGTAAATGCTCTATTTAAAGACATTGCATTATAATTATTAAGAAAATATTTCCTTTTGTATGTGTATTGATGAGTCATCATTTAAATGTTTTGGTTCATATATAGATCTTGACCTTGAGGATTTGGAAGAAGAAGTAAAGGCTGATGTTGTTATAAACATACGAGAGCTGGATGATGTATTAATGAAAGATGTTGGAGACAAAATAGCACAGAGCAATAAGTAAGTATATCAATGTTAGTAAGAAACCCATAGCCTCACAAAAGGATCTGGATTACTGATATATTAGCTATAATGCTAATAAAATATACATATATAGATCAGTAGCATCCTATAGGTGGCTACTGTTTATTCAGTTATTAACAGTACTTATATGCACTGTAATCTTTTCTTTTAGGTGGCCATTGATTATTGATCCTAGCAAACAGTGCACTACATTCTTAAGATATAGAGATACTAACTATTTGAGTGTAGTCAATCCGAAACACATGGAGCCTGAGATTATTAGAATGAATCTACTTGGTGCTATCAGGTTTGGCAAGTTTCTTGTACTAGATTTACTGGATATTGAAGACATGTGGCCAGTGGTAGTAATGAAGTTTGAACAAGTCCAACAGAACCTGCTACCCTCGCTCTTAAACAAAGAGTTTTTAAAGGAAGAAAGGTGAGATATCGTTATTTATCATACAATCAAGACTTGATTCTATCCTTCTCAGGTATCTCAAGTTGATTTGTGAGGGAGATGGTGAATTATATTCAGCTACTCAGTTTCTATCTGCCAGGATTGGCAACTTCAAGCTGGTTATTTTGACACAGTTACCTAACCCTCCAGTTGAGATAAAGGAGTATACATATATTATTAGAATACATATACCAGAACCTATTGTATTGTAGAGTACTTATTAAAAGTTATAGCTATATTACCAATTACTTCACTGTGTTTTAAGGTGTTGTTGCTGTGTGTTCACTTAATTAAACTGCAATCCTTTAGTCAGTACCTTTTAAGTTAATCTTTGATAACTCAACAAATATAGGATAAAAAAGCAAGCCACACATTGAGAAATCTATGATGTCTGTAATCAATGGTTCATTATTGTATTAGTATAAGTAATGACTGTGAACCTGCATGTGGTCACACCACCGTGCACTTTAATAGGAATTTATATACATATATACAACTATAACTCTGTTGTCTTTACTACAAAACGTTAAAACTTATACTTCAATTTGAAAATAGTCCTTTACACTATACAAAGAGAGCTATTCCATAATAAATACGATAATTATGAATAATTATTATAAAGTTATGATTAAATAATATATAATCTAGTACATATCAATATCTGTAAAGGCTAAAGCTAACTTGAAGCCAAAATTAATCCCTCACTCATGGCTTTAATTGAAACGTGAGCGGATGCTATTTCAACTAAACTAAAGCCTGGTTGGGGCTTTGTACAGGAACATAGACATGAAAGAAACTTTTGTCCAGTTAACTAATTATTCATAACGGGCGTTAACTTTTTAAAAATAAATATTAATTATCAAATTTGCCGACAGTAATTATTATTCATAATAAATATTCAATTTTTCGATGGTCCGGCTGAAGCCTGACCGCCGCAGTGACCGGTCCTACGCCTACGTAATATATATTGTTTTGCATTGTTTCGCGCTGACCGAACAATTACTTCAATTGCCTAGTTTAGTCTCTCAAGCCAGACCTTTTTTCTTAGACTACGAGGAAGCCAACTTGAAGGCATGCATTCAATGTGACTGTCAGGTGTGAAAAAGACCGCTAGTTAGGAAAAAAAATATTCTAGGACTATCGAGACCATTTTTGAGGTTAGTCCTATAGATCTTTTTTTTTCAGTGACGTAATTCAGCTAATTATATTATATATATATATATATATATATAACAAAAAGGTGCTATTTCAGCTCTCTCTCTCTCTGTATATATATATATATATATATATATATATATATATATATATACATACATACAGGGGCGTACCTGAAAAAATTGATGGTAGGGCACCGGACGTAGGCGTGGTTATCAAAACATGTTAATGGTTATTACAGTATAAATAATTAGTTATGAATAAAATAAATAATTATTATTATACAAAAATTTAAATTAATTAATAATTAATGTAATTATCAGTGAAGTTTAAAAATCCCGGGGCCCAGGTACACCACTGTATATATATATTTATAAATAACCTGATTTGCAATAAGGGACCACTTCTGTCAAAACACTTGTCACATGACCACTGTTAAAACACATCCAAATAAAGTTTTGTATACATACAGTTACTACATAAATATATACACAACTATTTATGGTAACTATGTATGCAAAACATATATATAGTGTGTGTGTGCAGGTGTGAGTTATGCCGGGTTCGAATTTTAATACAATAGTACGGTTTCGCCTTATGGATACCGTAATTTTAATTAAGCAAATATTGCGAATTTACAAATTACAGCACAAGAGCTACTGGACCAAAAGGGACTGAAACAATCTAAGTAATAATGAAGGAGTTTGAGGTAAATGATGATTAAAGAATGTACTATTTAATGTTAAGGAAAGTAAACTAAGGTTAAAGAATAACAAGTTGATGTTTTAAGACATGCTGTATATTCTGATGAAGAGATTACATTATACTGCCAAATCTTTCTTTGAGTATCTTAATGTGCTGATCTTTCTCTGTAGTTTTCTTTTTCTGACAAGGTGGACGTGCACCTGCTGCAAGCTGCTGTATCGAACCTCTGTGCTGACTTGTTCTCTTTGAAATACCTCAACACATTCAAAGATGTTTGGATGGGATTTGCCAACTACTCGCCATAGACAATTGTGCCAACCCTCCAAATGATTGTTTGTCCGTGGTCCTTCAGTCTCATATAAGTTCCACTCTGCTGTGTGGAATGTTCCAGCTATCCACGTGGTTTTTGAAATATGTAACAAATTCATCCATTCTTGGTAGCTCTGGAGTATCTGCTGCCATGCAAGATGAACAAAACAAATGAGAACAAAGACAAGAGCTGCTGTTCTACATATAAATGACTTTAGTTGCTCTGTATTTTTTTGTACTGGATTTGCAGACCAATGTGTTGAATTTTTCTCATAATTGCCTGTCAGAAATAATAATAGCATCCTTGATATGTAGATGTTGAAAAATTCAGTTGTATTTCTTGTTTGATGTCAACTTCAATGTCAGCAACCACAGTCTCAGGTTTGTATTGTAGTTGTAAATTTTAAGCTTTCTCTTGAATGATTTGAAACAGTCTGTCGTAAGTAGCCCTAGATTTATTTGGCAAGAAAGCATAAACTAGTGCACTGTAAAAATTGAATAGTTGGTTTAACCAATACATGGTTATATGGGTTGCATATGCAAAAAGTAAACTTAAAACTATTTTGATTACTAATGTGTTATGAAATTAGTGGCTATGTAGCTATATAAGCAGTAGGACATTAGTAATGAAAACAGTATTATGATTACTTTTCAATAAAAATAAGTTTGTAATTGCAACCTGTATAACCGAATAATGGTTAAATCAACCAATCATTTTTTACAGTGTGGGTATTACTTACCTTGTTTAAATATGTGTATGGAAAATATTTGATAAAAGAGTTTTGGCCGTCTCCAGAAAGTCGCATCAATATGAATTGTATTCGCTTCACAAAGTATCTTTATGTCGGTGTCTGTTACAAATGCAATTACTTATTGTCAATTATTATTTAATTATTTTATTTTGTCTTTTGTGTTGTGATAGTATTGTCTTTTAGTGTGGTTAGTGACCCTGTACATTCTCTGTTGCTGCATCTCCAAATTATGCTTTCATCTCTTCTTCTCCTGTTGATTACATATCTGTGACCTTCATACAAAAGTACTCTTCCTCCTCGTTTAGTGGTAGTAAACTTCATGACTTTGGCTTTATTGTAGAAAATATTCTCTGAACTGAAATTTGTATTGTATTTATATATGCATTTGCTAAACTCATCAAAGTATGTTTTAGTTGGTGCATAATTGATCCAAGAAACCTTACGAAATTTAGGTAAGTAATTCTGAGATTTAATCAAATTTTTGAATGTTAATTACAATGAAAAATTCAAAAATTACTATTAATTACTATTACGGTATCCGTATGCAAACCCGTACTATTGTGTTAAAATTCGAGTAGGCGAACCGGAAGATATCGTTTGAAGTTAAGGCGTAACTAATAATTAAATTATATTAATTTTCGTAGGTGTGACCTTTGGATTCCTTTTATTCGGACGGCTCGCTTACTATAACTATTGAAGATCTAATTTGTTGATGGCTCAAACTTTTCCTCACTCTTCAGGTAATTGTTCAGTTAATTAAACGACTCGAATGAGAGTCGATTTTGTAATTGAATTCCATCCGTCATTGTGATATATATAACAAAAAAAATTGTTAACGTATGTATTTATATATGATATAGTGCTTAACGTTAGTGGTGGGGTCAGCAATACATATAGATTTGCCAAATATTGCTCAATTGGTATTTTTAATAGCAAATTAATACTGCCATATTTATAAATATTTATGATTCTTTGAAATTAACCAACTGATTAGTTACTGAAATCTCTTACTATTAATCTGTGCTGACTGAAACTTCTTTGTATATAAAACTGTATTAATTTATATAATTTTAAATCATTATCAATAAGTTTAGTCATTACACATAAAGCATTGCATATATATACAATACCTCATTTAATAGAATTAATTGAATTTGTACCACCAAATTAAGTCTTAAATGACAGTGCCTTGTTATAAAATGCTATATACATGAGACTATTAGTTCTTCGTGTATTCCATATAGCATAAATTTTGACGAGAGTTTTAATTTATATTAATGGTTTGTCATATTTTAATTGCTAAATTAAATTTGCCAGAAACATTTAAATCAATGTTATTGAATTTGTTACATTTGACCAAATCAACAAAATGTTGACCAGTTAAGCATCATTTTGGACACCAAATATTACGTTGTCCTAAAATCCACTACAGACTGTATTATCATAACTAAAAGCCACTAAAACTGACCATTTCATGTTATACAAATTGTATAATGCAACCTGTTTATAAAATGTTAGAACTAATAATGAGGGTTTTTTTTAATATAAACTGTATTGTTAATTTTGTAAACAGTCAAATCATAGGACAATAGCACAGAATTATTTTCCTTCTTACAATTTTCATTATAACCATACCATTGTTAAATCAACCAACCAATTTTTACAGTGAACACATCTACTTCATTTAGGAATTTTGAGTTAGATTAATTCAAGCAAGAAATGGAAACAAAACCTCAGGCATCATTACGCAAAATCTTCTTTATCTTAGTAGTATTAATGCTTCCTTGTATAATCCTTTATATTCACTACAAACCTGCAAAAAAAATTGAGTTGCTTATTCCTTCACTTAATTCTCTTCCTAAAGGTCATAAAGATAACTCTACAATAAAAACTGTTTCACCAGTTGAACCACCTGATTCCCCTAAGATTATATTGTTTTGGACATTATGCTTTGGTGCGGATTTTATAAAAGCACATGGACTTCATTCTGGTGAAATAGAATGTGGACAATTCAAGCACAAATGTTTCGTTACAAATGACAAGAAACGTTTCCCAAACAGCAGTGCAGTGATTTTTCATGGTAGAGCTTGGGATATTAAGTCTACTGTCTCTCTTGCTCGCTCCATGAAACGGCCACCTGAACAACGCTGGATATACTACAATAGGGAGGCACCACCAAATAGTCCTCAGCCTAGTGATATGAAGCAATGGAACTCTCTATTTAACTGGACTATGACATACAAATTGACTTCAGATATCCGATATGCTTATGGTGACATAATACCTAATGTAAAGTTTAAAGGTGGCTTTGATCCAAAAAAGAACTATCTTCAAGGTAGAAAGAAAACAGCTATAGCATTAATCAGTAAGTGTTTGAAGCATCGATTAGAATTGATAAGAAAGCTTGGTAAGTACATTGATGTTGATATCTATGGAAATTGTGGCAAACATTGTGAACCACATGATAGTTGCTTCTCTTTGATACCACAATATAAGTTTTACTTGGCTTTTGAAAATGTCATATGCAAAGACTACCTTACAGAAAAATCTTTACAAAATGCACTCAAAAGAGATACAGTTCCTGTGATTATGTCAGGAGCAGATTTGTCAAATCCTGCTATAATTCCTCCTAAATCTTTTATCAATGCTCGTAATTTCCAGACAGCTAAAGAACTTGCTGATCACTTAAAACGTATAGGAAGTCAACCTCAACTATATAATGATTATTTTAAATGGAAAGATCACTGGTCTATACATGGTACTGGGAGTAATCCAATTGACTTTACATGTCGTGTGTGTGAAAAATTGTATGAACCAAACCAACAAGTAAAAATTTATGATGACATTGCTAGTTGGCAGAGTGTAAAGCAAGATTGCCAAGAATATCCAGTTTGGAAACAATGAATAATTAGATTGCTTATCTGCAATTTAATGATTTAGAATTCTAAATTGACATTTTCCCTTTAATTTAAATTTTTGTCTTAATCCGAAATACATTATGAAATGCAAGTGTTATTGAAATAAAATCACAAAATGGTTTTTGTATTATAACAATAAAAAAACAAATGGAGTTCTTCTCAAAATGAGAATTGAAAATATGATTGTTATAACTTTACAAAATACCGACTCACTTTTTATAATAAGATAATTGCGATTAATATAATATTTAAAATGAGTATGTAACGATATTAAATTGCTAATTAAAGTCATGACATTCTAAATTATACAATAATATAATACAATATTGAAACAATTATTAAGCTATAATACATTATTATCGTCTTCCCTTGGGCATCTGCATTTGAGCTGTCCCTTGTTGAAATTGTTTCATCATATTCTGTAAACCAGCTGTACCGCCTAGACATGTACAGGTAAGAATTACATTCTCTATTTTTAGTATGCAATATCGTCATTGTACATAGACCAATGTGCCTAATATGTGCATGTTAACATACACATAATGTCACGCTATATCAATACATGATACTGCATGTATATTTCAGTTATGCTGACCCATTTGATGTAGTACTCTAGGATCAATCATCTTAGCCATCTGTTGGTTAATTTTTGCCATCTGAGTTGGATTAACATTTCTACTCATATCACCACCTAAAGAAACACAGCATATGTTATTTGTGTATTCTTTTTGAACAGGATCTCCCCTAATAGTGGCTGCTCTCACCTTTGAACAATCCTTTGATTCCGCCCATTTTCTTTACCATTTGAGCAAATTTACTGTATTGAGTTAAGAGTTCTTTTACATCTTTAACTGACATACCAGAACCTCGAGCTACTCTCTCGTGGTGCCCTGGTTGTTGCTGAAAGAACTTAGCACCATTTGGGTGATCCAGCTCTGAAAGAAAGAGAACAGAACTAGAATAGAAGCGATAATTATGTAAGATGTCTTCTTAAAGTTAATTTAACTTATGTACATGTGTACCTCCATCGCTCATGCTGTCCATAATGGTCATCAGTTTCTTTAGCTGTGCCATAGACTCTCTCTCATTTCCTTTGCTCATAAAGTCAGCGGGAAATCCTGGAATCATTCACATAATTTGATTAAAGGGACCCATTTTCATTATATTCTGGAACTGTTCGTACATGTCCCGTAAAGTAAACTCGCCTAAAATACATGTACAATTACAATAAAGTTATGATCATAATGGAAGTTATACATGCATGTGGTTACCACATGTTGTGTTTAAGACATGCATGTTGTTAACACATCTTGTAGTTATGTGATTACATATTAATTATAGAATTATGTAAATAGTACAGTGTATGTTGTTGGTTTTATTGCCCTACAGCATAAACAATGGCAGTTTATAGCTTACCCATCATCAGAGAATATTGACTATGAAGAATGCTTATGGAAACAGATCAACAAACTATTGCAATTAAGCACAATAGTTTCTATATATAATGATAAATGTATGTGTTTACCATGTTGTAACTTTTTAACTAGTTCTTCATTTTCATCTAGACCCAGTTCACTAACTTTGTCTACTAATCCTTGAATGTCACCCATGCCTGTATGGAAAATATTTGATAAAAGAGCTTTGGCCGTCTCCAGAAAGTCCCATCAATATAGATTGTATTCGCTTCACAAAGTATCTTTATGTTGGTGTCTGTTGCAAATGCAATTACTTATTGTCAATTATTATTTAATTATTTTATTTTGTCTTTTGTGTTGTGGTAGTATTGTCTTTTAGTGTGGATAGTGACCCTGTACATTCTCTGTTGCTGCATCTCCAAATTATTCTTTCATCTCTTCTTCTCCTGTTGATTACATATCTGTGACCTTCATACAAAAGTACTCTTCCTCCTCGTTTAGTGGTAGTAAACTCCATGACTTTGGCTTTATTGTAGAAAATATTCTCTGAACTGAAATTTATATTGTATTCATAGGTGTAGGAACAATTTTGTCATTCAGGGGGCACATATGTAACATTTTAACATTGTTTAGTTTAACAGTGAAGTATTTCAATAACAACCAAAATAAACCTTCTGTCATTTACACTGACAAAAAATTTTTGAAATGTTTTTACATAAAATGTCCATCTACATATGTAAATTGTATTATGAGGATAGGGATTGAAAAGTGGCTAATCTAAATCAGTTGATTGTGAAACCATCTCACAATATACCAAAAATATTGGGGGGAGGGGGGGGGGGCACGTGCCCCTGTGCCCCCCCCCCCCCCTGTTCCTACACCTATGGTATTTATGTATGCATTTGCTAAACTCATCAAAGTATATTTTAATTGGTGCATAATTGATCTAAGAAACCTTACGAAATTTAGGGTAAGTCTTGCAATTCTGTTTATTTTGAGATTTAATCAAATTTTTGAATGTTAATTACAATGAAAAATTCGAAAATTACTATTAATTACTATTACGGTATCCGTATGCAAACCTGTACTATTGTGTTAAAATTCGAGTAGGTGAACCCGGAAGATATCGTTTGAAGTTAAGGCGTAACTAATAATTAAATTATACTAATTTTCGTAGGTGTGACCTTTGGTCCTTTTCTAATTTATCCGGCCGGCTCGCTTACTATAACTATTGAAGATCTAATTTGTTGATGGCTCAAACCTTTCCTCACTCTTCAGGTAATTGTTCAGTTAAAAAAATAATTAAACGACTCGAATGAGAGTCGATTTCGTAATTGTATTCCGTCCGTCACTGTGATATATATAACAAAAAAATTTGTTAACGTATGTATTTATATATGATATAGTGCTTAATGTTAGTGGTGGGGTCAGCAATACATATAGATTTGCCAAATATTGCTCAATTGGTATTTTTAATAGCAAATTAATACTGTCCATATTTATAATAAACTAGGAGTAACAGCAACATAGCAAGAGCTCTGTTTTTTTGTCCTTTAATTCTGTTCTAACCCGCTCTGTCTAAACGATATCAAGCACTGACTTAGATACTTCAGTATAATATTTATGATTCTATTATAATTGAAATTAACCAATTGATTAGTTACTGAAATCTCTTACTATTAATCTGTGCTGACTGAAACTTCTTTGTATATAAAACTGTATTAATTTATATAATTTTAAATCATTATCAATAAGTTTAGTCATTACACATAAAGCATTGCATATATATACAATACCTCATTTAATAGAATTAATTGAATTTGTACCACCAAATTAAGTCTTAAATGACAGTGTCTTGTTATAAAATGCTATATACACGAGACAATTAGGTCTTCGTGTATTCCATATAGCATGAATTTTGACGAGAGTTTTAATTTATATTAATGGTTTGTCATATTTTAATTGCTAAATTAAATTTGCCAGAAACATTTAAATCAATGTTATTGAATTTGTTACATTTGACCAAATCAACAAAATGTTGACCAGTTAAGCATCATTTTGGACACCAAATATTATATTGTCCTAAAATCCACTACAGACTGTATTATCATAGCTAAAAACCACTAATACTGATCATTTCATGTTATACAAATTGTATAATACAACCTGTTTATAAAATGTTAGAACTAATAATGAGGTTTTTTTAATATAAACAGTATTGTTAATTTTGTAAACAGTCAAATCATAGCACAGAATTATTTTCCTTCTTACAATTTTCATTATAATCATATCTTTGTTAAATCAACCAATCAATTCTTACAGTGAACACATCTACTTTATTTAGGAATTTTGAGTTAGATTAATTCAAGCAAGAAATGGAAACAAAACCTCAGGCATCATTACGCAAAGTCTTCTTTATCTTAGTAGTATTAATGCTTCCTTGTATAATCCTTTATATTCACTACAAACCTGCAAAAAAAATTGAGTTGCTTATTCCTTCACTTTCTCTTCCTAAAGGTCATAAAGATAACTCTACAATAAAAACTGTTTCACCAGTTGAACCACCTGATTCCCCTAAGATTATATTGTTTTGGACATTATGCTTTGGTTCAGATTTTATAAAAGCACATAGACTTCGTTCGGGTGAAATAGAATGTGGACAATTCAAGCACAAATGTTTCGTTACAAATGACAAGAAACGTTTCCCAAACAGCAGTGCTGTGATTTTTCATGGTAGAGCTTGGGATTTTAAGTCTACTCTCCCTCGTGTTCGGTTCTTGAAACGGCCACCTGGACAACGCTGGATATACTATAATAGAGAGGCACCACCACATAGTCCTCAACCTAGTCTTATGAAGCAATGGAACTCTCTATTTAACTGGACTATGACATACAAATTGAATTCAGATATCCGATATGCATCTGGTGACATAATACCTAATGTAAAGTTTAAAGGTGGCTTTGATCCAAAAAAGAACTATCTTCAAGGTAGAAAGAAAACAGCTATAGCATTAATCAGTAACTGTGTGAATCACCGATTGAAATTGGTAAGAAAGCTTGGTAAGTACATTGATGTTGATATCTACGGAAATTGTGGCAAACATTGTAAACCACATGATAGTTGCTTCTCTTTGATACCACAATATAAGTTTTACTTGGCTTTTGAAAATGTCATATGCAAAGACTACCTTACAGAAAAATCTTTACAAAATGCACTCAAACAAGATACAGTTCCAGTGATCGTGTCAGGAGCAAATTTGTCAAATTCTGCTATAATTCCTCCTAAATCTTTTATCAATGCTCGTAATTTCCAGACAGCTAAAGAACTTGCTGATCGTTTAAAACATCTAGGAAGTCAACCTCAACTATATAATGAATATTTTAAATGGAAAGATCACTGGTCTATACATGATACTGGGAGTAATCCAACTGACTTTACATGTCGTGTGTGTGAAAAATTGTATGAACCAAACCAACATGTAAAAATATATGATGACATTGCTAGTTGGCACAGTGTAAAGCAAGATTGCCAAAAATATCCAGTTTGGAAACAATGAATAATTAGATTGCTTATTTAAAATTTAATGATTTAGAATTCTAAATTGACATTTTTTTTAATTTAAATTTTTGTCTTAGTCCAAATATGTTATGAAATGGCAGTTTTATTGTAATAAAATCAATCACAAAATGGTTTTCGTATTATAACAATAAAAGAACAAATGGAGTTCTTCTCGAAATGAGAAATATAAAATATGATTGTTATAACTTTACAAAATACCGACTCACTTTTTATAATAAGATAATTGCATTAATATAATATTTAAAATGAGTATATAACGATATTAAATTGCTAATTAAAGTCATGACATTCTAAATTATACAATAATATAATACAATATTGAAACAATTATTAAGCAATAATACATTATTATCGTCTTCCCTTGGGCATCTGCATTTGAGCTGTCCCTTGTTGAAATTGTTTCATCATATTCTGTAAACCAGCTGTACCGCCTATACATGTACAGGTAAGAATTACATTCTCTATTTTTAGTATGCAATATCGTCATTGTACATAAACCAATGTGCCTAATATGTGCATGTTAACATACACATAATGTCACGCTATATCAATACATGATACTGCATGTATATTTCAGTTATGCTGACCCATTTGATGTAGTACTCTAGGGTCAATCATCTTAGCCATCTGTTGATTAATTTTTGCCATCTGAGTTGGATTAACATTTCTACTCATATCACCACCTAAAGAAACACAGCATATGTCATTTGTGTATTCTTTTTAGGACAGGATCTCCCCTAATAGTGCAACAACCTATGTGTGAGTGCTAACAGATGTGAAATTAACACTACCCTTGTGTGAACATCACATGCCAGTTTTTAAAAATGTGGCTGCTCTCACCTTTGAACAATCCTTTGATGCCGCCCATTTTCTTTACCATTTGAGCAAATTTACTGTATTGAGTTAAGAGTTCTTTTACATCTTTAACTGACGTACCAGAACCTCGAGCTACTCTCTCGTAGCGCCCTGGTTGTTGCTGAAAGAACTTAGCACCATTTGGGTGATCCAGCTCTGAAAGAAAGAGAACAGAACTAGAATAGAAGCGATAATTATGTAAGATGTCTTCTTAAAGTTAATTTAACTTATGTACATGTGTACCTCCGTCGCTCATGCTGTCCATAATGGTCATCAGTTTCTTTAGCCGTGCCATAGACTCTCTCTCATTTCCTTTGCTCATAAAGTCAGCGGGAAATCCTGGAATCATTCCCATAATTTGATTAAAAGGACCCATTTTCATTATATTCTGGAACTGTTCGTACATGTCCCGTAAAGTAAACTCGCCTAAAATACATGTACAATTACAATAAAGTTATGATCATAATGGAAGTTATACATGCATGTGGTTACCACATGTTGTGTTAAAGACATGCATGTTGTTAACACATCATGTTGTTATGTGATTACATATTAATTATAGAATTATGTAAATAGTACAGTGTATGTTGTTGGTATTATTGCCCTACAGTGGCTACAGCATAAACAATGGCAGTTTATAGCTTACCCATCATCAGAGAATACAATGAAGAATGCTTATGGAAACAGATCAACAAACTATTGCAATTGAGCACAATATTTTCTATATATAATGATAAATGTATGTGTTTACCATGTTGTAACTTTTTAACTAGTTCTTCATTTTCATCTAGACCAAGTTCACTAACTTTGTCTACTAATCCTTGAATGTCACCCATGCCTGTAATAAGGAAAGTTGAGGAAGAGAGGAATGAAAAGAAATAGAGGGAGAAAGCCAAAATGGATAAGACAGACAGAGAGGGAGGGAGAGAGGGAAAGAGGAGTTAGAGAAGAAAAAGTAAAGAGGAGATATAAAAAATTGCAACTATATTTACTGATTAATGTATAATACCTAGTAGTTTACTGATGAATGGTTTTGTCTTAAATGGTTCCAGATCATCAATATGTTCACCAGTACCAATAAATGTAATAGGACTCTGAGTAGCTGCAACACTATACAATAACATAATATAAATTAATAAACAACTATACCTATACCAATAATGATGTCATATTAACTTTACAGTTGAAGAACAAAATGTGATCAACAATTTTAACAGCATTGAACTTCTTTTATTGCATACTATTGTCCTCTGAATATTAATAACAATTATAGGTTGTCATATATTATATTAATGTAATACATATATCATGCTCCTTTGTTAATATTGGTTTCACAGCTATTAGTCACTTGGTTAACTAAACCCACCTTATATAGGAATGGATCTTATCTATTATTTAATAGTAGCAGGCTAAGCTAGTCTGCATAGACTTTAAGCTATATCCGTTTATTAATTTTAACTCTAATTACATTGTACACATACTCAGGCCTGTTGAGAACCTATTTGCAGACTTCATGTTATCACTTACGCTGATAAAGCTCCACCTCCTTTAGCATGTCCATCCAATTTGGTGACAATCACTGATGCGACATCTACTTTCTCCTTAAATGCACGTGCTTGAGCCTCGCATGCTTGACCTATGGTAGCATCCATTACATAGACAATATTATCAGGACTCTGACCAAATTGCACGAGGAAGAAAAGAAGGGATAAATATACAGTAAGGATTAATCATTAACTTACAATGGCTTGTGAAACTTGTAACATTTCTTCAAAGAGCGACTCTTCTTGTTTGTGACGACCACTACACAAAGAAAGAACAACAGTCAATAAGCAATATTAGATTACAGTACATTGTAAATATATGGTCTAGTTTTTAATCTAGTGACAAACATATATCACTTATTCTACATGCAATGTATATAGTATATATCTGTATAAAGAGTCAATAGAATGGTCATGCATTCTGTCTCACACAATTTAACATCCACTGATAACACATAACACAACATTACCTTGTATCAACTATGATGATCTCAAAATTCTCAGATTTAAACTTTTCAACACCCTCCTGTGCAATTACCACAGGATCCATTTCCGTGTAACTTCCATAAAATGGAATACGAGCTTTTGTAGCATTCTGTTTGAGCTGATCAAATGCACCTGCTCGAAAGGTATCAGCACAAATAAGACAAGTTTTCCATCCTTTGTGTTGATAATGATAGGCGAGCTATAATAGAAGAAAGTAACCTTTTGTTAGAAGGAATCAAAGTGAGTTAATATACTTTAGTACAAGTTGTTGTCTTTCCACTCCCTTGTAATCCAACAAACATGATGACATTTTGTTTGCCTTTGCTGGGTGTCCAGGCGGGAACTCCAGGATCAATTAACTATAAACAAAAATGCATGTGTTAATAATAAGTATACATTGTATCTATATTCCTCCTTCCTTTTTCTTTGTCAGTACTCTCTCTCTCTCTCTCTCTCTCTCTCTCTCTCTCTCTCTCTCTCTCTCTCTCTCCCTACTCGGCATAGCTCATTAAAGACAGATGATTGGATAATTCGTCTTTTATTTAAACCAGCTGCCATTTCTTCAAAATCGATAGCATCTCGAACATTCTGTCTCAAACGACCTACTAACTTTACATTCACGTCTGCTTCCAATAATGCTGTACATATCTCCTTCAACATAGCTTGAACAACCTACAGGACAAAAAATGTACATGGAATTGTGTCACCATAGTAACAGTCATGTGAGTCTAGCTTTGAAAGAGTCTAGTTATAATATTTCCTTTCATACCTCTTCGTTAATGATTGTGGCATTACTCAGTGACCTCAAAGCTGAGGTGATCTTCCTTCCTAAATCTGCTAAAACCATACTTGATATCAACAAATATAGAATGTGTATGACCTATAGGAAAATCAACAGGACCTTTGTCAATAGGATCTAGTCATCTCTTACTTTTCAGCTGAACCAAAGAAAATAGGAAATCACCTTCCCTTCTAATATCTATGGACAAAACAGGCTAATTCTTAGGAACTTCACTGTTGAGTAATAAATTCATTAAAGGTGTGGCTTCAATGTCATCAATACTTACCTTGCAGCCACACCTATTAATGAATATTATTAGGATACCACAAGAGGTGGGAAGAAGGCACAGTGACAAGCTTCTCTTTCACCTGAAGAACAATTGATAAATTAACTAGTCCTTTTTATTATAGTTTTCAACACACTTCTCTCCATTATCATACAGTCAGAATTAATATCAGTGAATTCTTAAAGTGATGTATGTGATTAAGTACTAGAGCAGTTTGTCTAGTAACTATTTAAAACATGAAAAACATATGTCCCTTATGAAACTCAAGATCCAGTAACTACCAAAGCAGTAAAGCAGAAACTTGGCATGACCTTAAATAAAACATATTTATCAATTGTATCTCATTATAATAAGGATTATAAACAAATATAATAATTATACATATATAATATAATCAATGTCTTGTCAAATTGTTTTAAGGGTTCATGTAACATAGATTATACAATCACATAATTTTAGTTCAGCTATATTACTTACTGTACAATGTAATATTAAGTAAGTAAGTATTTATTGTACAAAATAATAAATGTAATTAAATTTAATGTATATTACTAAAGGAGTACATAATGTAATATATACTTCACATACAGACACACATACATGTATAACGATTATTAATATCATGTCTGTCTAACTAAATCCACTCGCTCCCTCACATCACCACGTCGTCCATTCCGGATTTCAAATCTTGGAGAATCAGTTCTGGATAAACTCATACCGGAACTATGAGAAGCTTGATGTCGGAACTGGGAAATGTCTGATGGTTCTTCCAGTTTTTGGCTAGGTGTACATGACTCGTAAATGTTATTAGTAGTGAACTCAAAACTTTGATCTTTGTGGTTGGATTGGGATCTGAGCTGATCCATAGACAAAGTGCTGGTTTGAGAGAGAAGGTGTACTTGACTACCAGCTCCATAGTCTAACATATTAGTTGGTTGAGACAAATGATCTTTTGTTGAGAATAATCCATTTGCAACAACAGTGTCATATTGATAATATGGGTTATCAGTCATTTCAAAGTCTCCATATTCTGATTGAGGTGACTCAATTGCATAAATGTTTTGTGAGGTGTGGCGATAGGGAGGAGGAGGACATGTAGAGCAGCCATGGATACTGTCGCTGGTCTGAGATAAATGCAAGCCACCAACCATGAACTTAGGGTTATCGGTCATTTTCGGAGGGTCCATGTGTGAAGGAGGGGAAAGAGGTCCTCCATTGGGGATACTAGAAAGACTATTGAGGGAAGCACCACTAGAATTTGGGTAGATTTTGGGGTCATTTCTGTAGTTAATAAGATTGTCATTTGATCGTATAGAGTTCCTAACAACAAGAAAGGATAGTATATGTTTACACAATATAATAGAGAGTTAAAGGGTGACGTATGGACACAGAAACAGAAATCTCAACATCATTTTGAAAAAGTATCCTATTTTTTCAAGATAACATTCTTGCATAGGCAATAGACATGTAGCCCCACCTATTTTGTAAAAGGAACAAAGAGTAGAAAGTTTCCTAAGGCATACATTCTATGAGACTGGACTTTTATTTATATGTGATGTTGGAGGTTACCACCAAACCTTTCGAACATATGCCTCTAATAGAAGCACATTTGAACAGGAAGCATCAGCATGCAAATTTGGAGGAAGTATAATTACAAATCACTTGTAAAACACCATAGATATGGTTTACTATAGTAAAAACCAAACAGAGCAAAGTATAGCAAATATCATTATGACGTGTAAAATAGACTGGTGTAAAAAAAAAATTTGAGAGATAATATCAGTTTGTTCCAAAAATTAAGCTAAATGACCTTCTGTCCTATACCTCATATGCAAATTAAACTATTCCGTACATAACAAGGTTCTAGAACTTTCTGTATCTTTGTCCATAACCTTTTAAGACATACAAATACTAAAGCTAAGAGCAATTAATTCTTTACTAAATTTACACATATTTAACTTACTGTCTGTCGACACTTTGTATGTTGAGTTTTTTCTCATCACTGCGTCCTTTCTTCGCTAAATACACTATTATCACAGTCACAAATATTATCACTATTACTATGATCACTAGTGCCACAGCACCTATACCTATAGCAACACTAACAACAGACTCCACTGTAGGCTCAGATCCTGATTAGGAAAAAAGATTTGCATAAAACAATTTCTTATGCATCTCTGACAGTAAGTATACTCAATAATTACTTACTATATACAGTACTTAAAATTGATTATAGTCCTAAAATTAGAATTTTTTCATAATGATCTTGTGCTTACTAAATTCTGTAAAAATTTTGGGGATAAAATTTTTATGATTTTCATGACTATAGCTGGCTCATAAAACCGTTATTCACAATATAATAATTATATATAGGGTGTGAAAGTATCTAATGAACAACTTATTATAAACAAATGTTAATCATTTCTGTTAAACCATCTTCATGTACTAATGTTTGAAGGCCATACAAAATAAGGCCACATTTGTTGTGTAAGGATAGCACAGTATATGTACATGTATTTTGATATAAACCACTTACTTCCTACTGTTGGTACAACTTTGATATCTGATGTAGATTTTTGATAGGTTTTTGTTGAAGATACTGATGGTGGTCGAGTAGGTTTTAAAAAGGAGGAAGAAGTGTTAGATGATGATCTGGTGCGGGTGTAAATAGTGGAGGAGGATATCTTGTCGTTAATAGGCAAACTGGTTGTCAAAATTAAGGAGGAGGACGGAGAAGGTTCTAGATGTAAGTATATAAAAATATAGTAATTTACATGTACATAAAATTAAAAAGAGCAGATCAGAGTTTTCAATGTTCAAACATGATTACTTTCTCTATACATCAATCAATTCATTCCAATCCTTCCAACAAAGAAGCCACAAATGCGTCATATGTTAACAAGAGATACATCAAGTATATTGTGTGCACAATGTGAGTACTTTAGATGCACATATGCTAGACTCTATCATGCATCTTATATACATGTACAAGTAATGATAAATTAATATTTCATAATATATTCTCAACAGCTATGTACAACTGACACATGTGCATTAGCAAACGCGTGTGTATGTGTGTGTCACTCAAAGGACACCTCACCCATAGTACACTCATTTCATATATGTCATGAGCAAATAGCTGTACAATTTTTAACTTTGTTTATTTATGTATCTTTTAATTTTTTTTACTTGTGACTGAGCCTCCCTATATGTGTAATTTACATGTATATGCATACCAAAACTGACCTAATTCTTCAGTAGTAATTGTCATGAAATCACTCAGATTCATTCCAGAGATTTGACCAGATATGACATAAGTAGTATTGGAAGAGAGACCAGAAATAAAGAAAGTTGAAACACTTTTAGGTACAGTCACTTGTCCAAGAACATCTCCAGGATTGCTAGCAAGTCTCCACGATATCTACAGATTAAAATATTAAAATTAAATAATATAATATAATAACAACTCTATATGTATATAATGTACATGTTGCGATACATGTACATATACAGTTACTAAGTGAATATAACTAAGCAGAATATTGATACCTGCTAGATATACACATCTAGTTGACTTACAGTTAAATTAGTATCATGTTCTACATTTGATAAGATCCAACTGATATTAACACTGAAGTAGCTAATAACAATTGAATATAAAGAAAAAAACGGTGTTGGCGGAACTAGAGGTGAGTGAGGAGGGGTAGGAAAGAGGAAATGGGAAGTCAGAGGGAGGAAAGTGAGAAGATGTAGGAAGGAAGGAAGGGATAAAAGAAAAAGGAAGTTGAAAAGAAGGAGTAATTGAAGGGGAAGGTACAGGAGGTAGGAAAGAGGAAAGAAAAAGGGAAACAATAAGATGGGCATGTGATGAGAGAGTTAAAAATACATACCATAAACATTGAGACGAAATGTTGAAGAAATTGTTGCATTTACAGTAGAGGCTATACATTGATAGGTTCCATTATCACCTATTTGTACATGATTTATAGTCAAAGTACTACGTAGTGTGGACTGATTCACCACAACTAAACAGAAAGAAAGTATACATATAACATAGACTGAGACTCATTCCTAGAATAGAATTATAGAGATATTGATAATTTCATCTACATGTACACATACATGTAAACAGCGTAAGTTTGTCCCTACGACAGTTTCAATAATTACCTTCTGTTTTCTGGATCCTTCCACCGATACCTAAAGTCCCCTCGTTCCCAGTCCTGGACCAAATAATGGAAAGATTTGGTGATCCAGTTGCAGTACATGTAAAGGAGGTACTGTTACCCTCGTAAACTAATACACTAGTATTGTGTGACATTTGTATAACTGGTTTCACTGTTTAAAAAAATTTAAAAAATTAATTAACATACAGTACATCATATATGACCTTGATTTTCATGTATTGTACTTTCAATTCCTTTACCAAAATAAATGACTACATATTAATAATACCTTTTATTGAGTACATATACAAAAATAAATTCAATAGTACATGCTCATTACAATGTAATGTCACAGAGTATATCGTATATCGCACATGCTCAGTACATGAACTTTATAATGTAATGTCACAGAGTATATCGTATATCGTACATGCTCATTACAATGTAATGTCACAGAGTATATCGTATATCGTACATGCTTATTACAATGTAATGTCAGAGTATATCGTATATTACACATGCTCATTACAATGTAATGTCATAGAGTATATCGTATATCGTACATGCTCATTACAATGTAATGTCACAGACTATATCATATACATATATTGTACTGTTATGTTAACATGAAGAGGTAAATGTTAGCAGGCACTCTACTCTATCTAATTGTGTATCAAGTACTTACTGTAAACTTTAAGGATAGCATTAATCTCAAAACTAAAGTTTAATGGATCCTCAACAACACATCTGTAAGTACGTTGATCCGATAGTTGTAGAGAAGATATCATCAGATTAGTACCCTAACAAAATAAAATTGTTAAGTATGATCAAATTCAAGAAAAAATGTAATTTTTCAAAAGGTCACAATTTTTCACATACACATTTCTGTGTTTATTTTTCAATTGTTGTTATATTCTGTACCAAAAGTTACAAGTTAAACTAAATTTGTATGAGAATTTATTATCTTATTCAAAGTACATGTGTTACCAAAATATAATAATACTGCTAAATTTAATACTACTGACAATAACACTGCTGAAAGTAATATTACTAATAGAAACACTGTCAAACACAACATTGCCAAATATCAAGTGGAAATTGATGTTAATATAAAAATAGGACAATTCTTAATAACTTTGTGTCTAACCTGATATTGATATTTACTATTGGAACTAATGACAGTGTTATCTGTGAGTTGCCACTGAAGTTCAGCGTAGTTGATGACATTACAAATCAGAGTCACATCCTGACCAACATATTCATGATAAACGACATTGTTAGGAGTACTAAATGATACAGGATCTATAGTAAATGAAAAGGACACATGTGTTAACTTAAAATATAACAAGACACACTTGTACATCCATAGGTAAGTAATGAGTCTAGAGATTGTTAATGGTATGTTGTAAGCACATGTACATGTACATGATACAACGCAATCTAAACTTTGCACCAGGCCCAGTGGACTTTGGGGGAGGGGGACAGTATAAACAAATGCTAACGCATGACTGTCCCAATGGGGTTGTTCCATTGACTTACAGGCAAAAGGGAGATAGACAGCACTGGAGCTAACGTCAACACCTGAGCACTTAAATTTACACTGATATGTTCCGGCATCACTTGGGCCTACGTTGAGGACTCTCAAAATGACTGGAAAGGAGGTATTTGTTATTTGATATTTTCCACCACTTGTACTGACAATGGAATTATTAAATTTGAAATTAACAAGGTAGCAATTTGTAGTGTCAGACGGATTACATCCCATATATTCAACATTGATATAAGGTTTTGTAACAAGTAGGTTGACTGTGGCTGAATAAAGAAGAGAGAGAGAGAGAGAGAAAGAGAGAGAGAGAGAGAGAGAGAGAGAGAGAGAGAAATTAGATACATATCACATGTACAATTCTGACTGTCAGTTAAGTCACTAGTAACACAATTAACAGTGAATTCCTTTAGTGACTTCCTACAATAACAGTTTGAATAGAGACAAGGATACATATGTACTTTTTCAAAGAGCTTCCGCTCAAATCAAACATTTAGCTATGAAGTTTGACAAAGCAACAGATACAAAGTACAACCATTCTACTAAGCACCTGAACAAGTGTACATTTGTAAAATCACTACTGTTAGCGTAGGATGGTCCTTATAAATGTAGACACTCTACATGTACATATACGTTCTAAGTAGATTTGACAAGTGTGTTATGTAAGAAATCATTTTTTGGGGAGCAAAGTATCTTTCTCTTTGAAATGATGACACAGGTGCTTCAGACATGTTGTAGTGGAATGTTATCCACTTAAACACCTCTCCTACTGTCTGATGACGTAACGTAACAACACACCAACATAAAAACATAACAACATGTACATGTAATTTATCAGGCCACAAGTCATGCACATGAAGTTCAACTATTGTTATCTCTGATATAACAACATTAATAGCTAGTGTTATTATAGAGAGTCTGCAATTTAATAAGTTACTAAGGTACATATAAATACATAGCAGTTACAAACAGGATCAGTCACAAGTTAACAAAGAGATCATACGTGGATTGGAATACTGCGTGAGTAATGTGACATACTCAACACAATAGATGTAAAAATTCAGCTAGTTGTCACAAGATCATTTGTGGTCATTGTCTATTTCTAATATTTTCAAAGCTACCAATAAAAGTGTGATATATTAGTAATACCATGTTAAATATTGTTTTACTTTATGCTTTTAAAGCCTTTAAAACAAGCCACATCTAAGACATATCCAGCAATGTTATTTAAACTTTAATACTACATATATCAATCAAACATACAAATTGTAGTAAAAATGGACCACCAAACAAAAAACATCACATATTTCACGAGAGTAGACTAACCACAAAGTAATAGCGTTCATACTGAATAGATGGGATGTATTAAGTATTTGTTCAACATAAAAGTTTTACTACAAATAATTGTTGAACTACAAAGAGAAACACTATGTCTCTAGGGACCACAGGTATGAATACATTAAAATAAACATCTCACATGATAATGTTAAAATTACAAAAATGAATGTTGTGGTAGCACATGAGACAAGTTGTCTGATGGTATGTAAAAACTAACACATGTCCAACAGATTGACTTTACTAATCGATTTACACAAGAACTACACTTTGTAGATATTAAATATAGTCTATTAAATCTGTCACATGCTTAATTCAATACTGTTATTATCAATTCACACAAACAACAGCCATTACTAAAGAAAGACTACTATTATCCAACAATACATTAATATTACAACTGGATCATGCTAATAATAGAAACTTAGGATGTTTCTCTAGTCACTTCTAGTCTCCACAACCAATATTATTACTAAAGTGTATTATTAAACTTCTGTATTGAGGACATACTTATATTAAGGTATAGGGGAACTTCATTGGAT
This sequence comes from Xestospongia bergquistia, assembly GCA_963965975.1. Lineage (NCBI taxonomy): Eukaryota > Metazoa > Porifera > Demospongiae > Haplosclerida > Petrosiidae > Xestospongia > Xestospongia bergquistia. The sequence goes on along the minus strand of OZ014414.1, from coordinate 1,037,544 downwards.
CAAAATGACAATGTATTTATACAAATGATAAAGTCTCTCAAACAATTTATCAAGAATAAAATTGTCAGAGAAATCACAGTGATAAGACATACTTATTATTAAAAGTTTATTTTATTTTTCACTTATGATAATTAATATACCTACCACACAATACAATGTAAATTCTTTCAGGTTCAATTTTAAGTTGTATGGATTAAAAACTAAATAGAGTTGTATTACAGTGTGTATAATTCATTATATACATATTGTATTTAGTTAAATATCAATATGTATGCATGTGCTTAGTAGGTGTAGGAACAATTTTTTCATTGGGGGGGGCACCTATGTAACATTTTAACATCATTCAGTTTAACAATGAAGTATTTCAAAAACAACCGGAATAAAACCTTCTGTTGTTTACACTGACAAAAAATTTTTGAAATGTTTTAACATAAAATGTTCATCTACAGGTGTAAATTGTATTATGAGGATAGAGATTGAAAAGTGGGTAATCTAAATCAGTTGATTGTGAAACCATCTCACAATATACCAAAAATATTGGAGGGGGGGGGGGGGGGGGGCATGTTCCCCCCGTGCCCCCCCTGTTCCTACACCTATGCTTACATGTGTGTGTGGTATATGTAGACATCTGTAATATATGTACATGTACATGTATTCATGTAATGTCAGCTGAATTAAAGAAAAATAGGAAATTTAATGAATATCAGAGGAATTATAGAAGGCAAAGACAATAGAGGGACAGTTCCAATGACAATAGACATCAATAGAAGTTTGAGAGTACAAGTCAACTTTCCCACAGGAAGTTACTACTAACTACAATCAATTATTAATGATGATGACATAGCATTGTTTTCATTGTAAACTAGAATACTGGTCTCACCGTGGGTATTTCCAAGTATATGATAAGAAACATGAGTTCAACATCTCAAAACATTACTAAAAAATTCCCCAGGATTTCTGTTCTTAGTAAATAATGATAAAACTACTATAACTTTAGTCTACATACTCCTTACATTGTAACTATATATTGTATAGGTGCATATACTTTTAAATGATACATTTGTAATAGTGTCCTCGATATATTATCAGATTTAGAGTAATTATTAAAAAGGAAATTACGGCAAGCTTCTAACAGTAATGTTAATATTTAATTAACAAGAGGTAAATGCCATAGCACAAACAGAAGTCGCCATGTGATTAACATTCCTTAGTGACATATAGAAAGGATATAGAGAGAGCATCCTTTTTGGGACATATATTACATTCAGTATAGAATATATGGACTATTATATAAAAGAGAATACTATTATGTGTTAAGAGGTTATAGTTGTCACTAATAGAAGCCTCTGTAATGACAATATGACCATCTAAAGAGAGTACTTATGACACATATTTTCATACATGTACATGTAAATTAATTTATTGATAATAGAGGACACTTAGTATGGGTTTACATGTACATATTAAATTACCTATTTAATGTACACATTATGTCATTTAATACTCTGAACATAAAGTGGATGGGGAAAAAGGAACATTTGGTTTAAATTTTAAATTTTAAATTTTAAATTTTAAAGGCAACAATTTTCTAAAATATTCATTAATAAGAGCTTGTTAAATCTTGTATTGGTAAGAGTCTTAACACTATACATAATAATCTAATACTAATGTACTTGTGTATAATATATTACAATGATGACAACATAATACACAGTAGATATAGCACATGCTATATGATCATCACTACATCATCAATATAACAATAGTTCATTATATATGTGTAATAGTATTTCATTCATTATCCTTAATAGACAATATTAGACAGAACAAGAGAGTAAATATTAACTCAACAAAGTATAGACAGTATCCCCCCTAGTGACATCAAAGTCTCGGTACTTATCATACAAGTTTAGACTGACAATAATAACTGTACTATACTATCAGCAGCTATCACTGTACATTAGAAGCTAATGTACTTGTACATGTACATGTACATGTACAAGTACATTAGCTTCTAATGTACTTGTACATGTACATGTACATGTACTTGTGTGTAAGGTTAATGCTATACTAGCCAGAACTTTCAAATAGTTTTCATTAGTAATTTTATTATCTCTTGTGTTAACAATTGTTATAGTAAATATTCTAGAGTAAATGAGGCTATTATAGAAATACTTGTACTATAGAGCTTTGTCTTGTACTGATGGCTTTTATTTGCGTGTACAAACTGTCCTTAGTATAGAGATCTCATCAATATGCAACAATATTATCAAAGACTTGAAGTAGTTTCCATATTGTCCTATATACAAAGGCCATTCTTAATCAAGAGTGTCCTTTGTGAGAACCTGATACACATGCTCATGTAGATAGTTACTACATGTATACAGGCCAAAAGAACATGTGTATTACATGTGAAAGTACTTGATGTACATATTGTACATATGTTTAAATGTACTATAGGCATGCAGAGCATGTGTATTACATGTGAATGTACTTAATGTACACATTGTACATATGTTTATATGTACTGTAGACATACAAAGTACATGTGTATTACATGTGAAAGTACTTTGTGTATTATATAGAAGTTATGAGAGTGTTTGTGTTAATGCCAGATTATACAAAGTAAGGTAAGACATGTCACTAGTTGCTAGTGAATGACACTAAGCAAACATGTATTGACTGTGAGCCAGAGAAAAAGAATGTGTCAAAGTGAGAGTAAGATATAATTTGAAAGACAGTGAATCAGACATAACAATTATTGCAAGCCTCTACATGTGTAAATTAATGCTCAAAATAAATACTCTTAAGAGGATGTAGTCATCCCAACTGATAGATATATTAATGAACTGAAAACATTGGGAAACATTTTAAGTCAATATACAAATAGTTATTAATAAATGCATATCATGTGCTTAGGGGTGTGGTCACTATGTTATCAGTAAATCATCAGTTCATATAGTCGACTCTAGTAAAGGATAGAGTTCAAAACAATAGCTCTAAACTGATAATATAAACAATATTTTAACCACATTTGTATTAAAATAGTAATATCATGTACTTAGTTGTTCTTGGTATGTTAGTCCTAACAGACATCAGAACAAAGTTCATTACATTATATAGGAACTAGTTAAACTCTAAATTCAATTCTTAAGATACCAATCTTTAACTCTAGATTTCTAGTAATTATAACAATATCTTATAATATTAATTATCTTGGAATAGAGTCTTTTAAAATAACATATTATTTGCATAAATACATGTACATATAACTGTGTCACATACTTAGAACAATAGCACAATGAATTGTCAGGACAAACCCTTTGATAAGAATTGTGTTTAGCTAAACAATTTTCTTGGAAAATTTTGTTTTAATACATGTATAGTAGGAATATATTTTTTATTATCATCAAAATCCTCCTACACATACTCTAAATAAATACACATGTACTCAGTGTGTATATATTGTATTCATTTAAAGAACTCTGAATAGAAAATTGTTATAACAGTTTAACCTTTTGCTTACATTTGTACACAACCTTTTAGACATACTTAATACCCAACTGTCAAAATATTATCAACGAAGCAAATAATTCATTGAATATGGAACAAGGTACAAGGTATAACTGTCTAGACTATATATGTAATATTGATGTCATAGGAAAATCATAGGTAAGAAATAAGGACTGATCTACTCACATAGCTAGTAAGAAAAGTTCATCATTAGAGAGTAATTGGAACCTGTTCTTAATAATATAGAGTGTGCTCAATGCAGAATAGCAGATATAGGAGAAAACATTATTAAAGTATAATATAAGTCTGGAGGATGTGTACATGTTCTTAAAACATAGTACATTACTAACAAGTGAAGTTGTCAACTATACTACAATACAAAGAAGCCTGGTTTATTGACCTTTAACCTAATGTTCCAATTAAGACTTTATGTATTTATTTTAAAGGGCTGCTATGTACATTGCTGAAATTTATGGTGCTTCTCATAAAAGATACCCTTTAAATTATGACATCTGTTTGACATGACATCTTTCTGTAGCTAGATATATCATGAGGTTTGAGACTTTCAATAAATTAAGCTCATTATACAGAGGTACATGTAACATGTATCACATGACTATTAACCCACAACATTGTCACCACATTGGTGTGCCTTCATTATCAGCTAGTCTTGTTAACAACAAAACTACTAGATGGACAAGATCTGAACATTATACAACATGTCCATTTGTAATACTGACTTGTATGTAAGCAGCTGATGTCAGCTAAACGGTTCACCACAGAACATTATTATATTAACTATTGATGCTTCAATATATAATAAACAAGTGAGGTATCATTTAATAGACAAAGAATAGTCTAAATAGAAAATGAGTAAATCACAATACACAAAAGCTAAGACAAAGCATTAAAAAAAAACACAGCAATTCAACTAGAAATAAGACTAAAGAATGACTTGAAGTTCATCTTATTCATCTCTATAGTATACATGTCCTGCATGACCAGTGATATTCATTTGTGTATCGCAAGGTCCAAAACAATCTTAGGATCAATTATTTGGCTCAGTGTAGATGGAATAATTAAATTACAGTGTGTATAAGAACTTTTAAACAAGAGTAATTTTTAGAAGCCAACTCTATGAAGTCATGTCCTAAAATAGTCTTATAACACTATCATTAGTTAATAATTCATTATTAGAACACTAAAGAATTATGGCAATAGGTCTATACTAGAAAAGTACATATTACAAGATCATATTGAATATTACTATAAACATAGTCAGTCCCTCAGAGAAGACTGTATTCTGTACACTGTATGTATTGATCAACTCTCCTGATGTCAATAACAGTCCCAAATAAATAATTTAAAGATGAAAAGATATGAAAGTATACTTCTATAAATAAGTAGTCCCAAAGTATATACACACAGTATAAACTGACTAGTGAACAGTAACTATCAAATAATAAACGTCAACACTAAAGCCAAAACTGTTACTTCCCTCCAAACCATAAAACTTTTTATATATGACTTCATTCTTAGAAATTGAAATCACGTAAACATCATATGCTTCAGAGTAACTCTACACAAGTTAATAACAGCTATTACTTGATGACATACTGACACATATCAATGAAATCGTCAATTCAAAGGATAAACAATTAATTAATACCTTATATGGTATGTATTAATTATCGTAAGTAGATCAAAACCTTTTCTGTTCAATACATAAGACAAATTAACTATATGACTAAAAACATTAGCAGAGGAGTCATCCATTCTTAACAAATAACAAGATAATTAATTACAAATAGTACATGTAACATGTACAAATTCATTTCAAGAACTCGTACATGTAATGTGTAAATGTACATAACTTCCTTAATACTTGAGATAATATTTAATACGAAAATTCTCCCTATTTCCTTTCTAGGTTAATTTAAAATGACTTAAGAGGATGAGGAATGATAAAATAGTACATGTAGGATTTCTCCTTTAATATAACAATTATGTAAATGAGATTTAAATACAATATTTATCAATTATCATTAATATAACAATAATAATGATATTAATGATGTGTTTTAGCATATATTTACTTACCAGAGGAGGATACTAGAGAGAGATGGGTAAGCAGGAAGAGAAAGTAAAGTGAAGTAAATGTAGACTTGAATCGTCTTCTTTCATTCAATATTTGCTCCATATTAGAAATTTTAGTTATCTGTGAACAAAAGACAAGATACATTAACAAGGACAACTTATGAATGATATATATAATTTAAAAGTAAACAGATTGTTGCTTTTCACTAGATAAAATAATGGCCTGGTATAAAGTACAATTATCATAATAAATACAGCTGGTATTTATCAGTAATTAACAGGAGAGGGAATCGATGTTATTCACAACAGAAATAACACCTCGTATTGATCAGTATTGTATAATAGAATATCTCTAGTCCATTAAAAACAATAAAGGTATTTAACTGCTTGCATTTATTATAATCCTAACAGGTTGATAAATCTTTTTAAAGGAGTTGCCAGTACTTGTGTTTAATAGTGATAAGACAGCAAAATGGTACAGTAGATCAACAATCAAAAAAACCAATATATCTTATATCTTCACAACTTACCAATATCTTTGTAGACACAGATTGGTTATAGATATACTAGTTCTTATTATTATTAACTAAGTTACTCTAGTTATGACTGACTTCTCCTCCTTTATATACAAGCCCAGCTGGATTATTAATTATTCATTGGCCAATAGAATTAGAATTAAGACTTTATTCAAAAACAACGACTTGTCGTCACTTTGTGAAAAAGATACAAGAAGGGAGGGTCTAACAATTACAATACTTGTAAATTCCTCTGTCTTCGCAAAACTAATTTCCTGTCTGTGTCATGAGTTCTGTGCTGAGCTCATGTGTGCTTGTTAACAGTAACCCATGCATTCACTAACCTTATAGGTTTTTAATGGTAGTAGTTCTAAATTCAAGAACTGCAAGTTGCAATATGTGAGCTCAAGCCGCAAGTCATACGATGTTGATAAAGAAGACCGAATATTTCCGTGAATTTTTAGTATACTATTATTTGAAAAGGAGTTTGAGATGAGAAAATAGTGATTGTCTCCTTAATATTATATTTCAACGTTTAGTATTACAGTATGAAATGAATAAAATGTTGTTCTTTTGACTACTAGTTACATTTTTTGTATAAAATGTTGCATATATCAATAAAGTTCAGAAAAGTTAATGTGTGATGTCACATGATCTACATGTGGTGATTGTGCTGAGTAAGCAAACAATGAATGGTAACAGGATCTGGTCAACCATTGACTTATTGTATACACCTGGTTGTCTGGTACATGATATATAGGATCAGTCATCAAAGTACTCATCATAAGTTGCTATTTTAAATATGAAGTCAAAGAAAGAAAGTGGCAGTTACCCTGAGTGTTCTGCATACAGAACTGACTAATTCATATTTTTACTTCAACATATAATTGAAGACAGAAGATGGGTACCATTTGCTATATCCCCCCCAGTGTGACCACTCTGATAAGCCCTATAAAGAGGTTTAATGACAGGAATTTATTAACTCTCTTAGTCTTATCTTTTGTAGGTCATAGTCATACTATTATTGGTGTGATGAAGATCTCTCCTCTTGTTCTCAGTCCTTTCTATGATGATTATAAAGTCCATTATTTTCTTATGGATCCAGATTACTGTCTGAAGATGTTACGTAAGAAACCAAATCAGTTAAGAGACTAAGAATAAGAGATCATCTTTATCTATGGAGTATTAAGTGTCAAAGGGAAACAGGTAAAGTAATATAATAACTATATAATTATATTATAATGTTCAAAGTTTATGTGTATAAAGTATTATTATTAATGTAATGCTCTGTGTATAAATACTCTGACATATCAGTGTATAATGTATATCTCTCATAACTGATTCTAACGTAGCCATTATATCTTTAAGTGTCTATGTATGATATTCAATACTTACATTGTCAGGTATATACTTTTTTAACCTAAAGTATACATGTACCTATATTTGCTCTACATAGTTGCTGTGTGTGTTGCTATGATATAATCATTAAAGTGATTAGCAAAAAGCAACTATAAAATGATTTTGGTGGCACTATAAAAAGTCTATTATGAAAACTTATTAACTAAAAATTGACATTCTTAGGCAATGAAGAATATCTCTCCTTATCCAGACAATTACATGATGTCACATGATGTCATCTGATGTCATCTGATATCATGTGACATATTAGTGTTCATTTTATTGAAGATATTAAAACATCATAATTTAACTTGAGATGGTATGTTCCTGTTTTTGGTTGTCCATAATATAACGATATTTATTACTCTAATTTACTGCTATGAGTTATATCTAACAGACCAAGGTTTTTTTAAAAAGTTCATTTTATGGCATTTCATGATATTGTGTACAATAATAATCAATACGTACACAAGTATAAAGTAAAAGAAATGAAGGGTTTGTATATATAACGAAACAAACAAAGGGTTTGTATATATAACGAAACAAACAAAGGGTTTGTATATATAACGAAACAAACAAAGGGTTTGTATATATAACGAAACAAACAAAGGGTTTGTATATATAACGAAACAAACGAAGGGTTTGTATATATAACGAAACAAATGAAGGATTTGTGTAGACTTTTAATTGATGTAATGTCAAAACTAACAAGATACTACTAACATATTCAGGAATACAAAGGCAATGTTAATATTGCTATTTATAAAAGTCCAGATAATAGGGTAGAAGAAACATTGGCCATTATTACACTTTTTTAAAGTTGGTTACATTAATTTAAGCTACATCTACAAATGAAGGATTTGTGTATATAAAGTAAAACAAATGAAGGGCTTGTATATATAACAAAGTATTAAGTTATATATACAAATAATATAGATTAATTAGACAGTACATTTAATATGACAAATATCAAATTTAATGTTTGATAGGCAAATGTTTCCAATCCGTTGTCCAAATTAGTTGTCCAAAACATAAGTGAAAATCTTGTTTATTTTAATGAGTTTAATGAGGCAATAGGCGGTTCATGCATGTAAACCAAAACAAGTATGACCAGTCAGGACGACCAGCATGAAGCCACCGAGGATGAGACATTGTTGGTGAATAATCACCTGTAGGTACAAAGGGAAGCTTATCAACTTTTTCTTCTGGGACAAAGCGACTTTTAAGAAATTCTCTGATTTTTTTGGTGTATGATTGATACCTCTTCTCAAAGTAATTTATTTTGTCCTCTTCTTTTTGGCATTCAACTGGGTACTTGATTGCGTTAGCTTTAGTTAGAGCTATGATCGTCTTAGAAACTGCCTCTGGATTATCCCTGATGTATTTGTCAAGTGCTGTCATTGCTGAGAAATCAAATGGTGCGCTCATATCAATACAGTAGATTGAGAGATTGGCTTTGGTAACAGCGTTTTTGACATGCTGTAAATGATGTCCCTCACTTTGTTGATAGCCATTATGTGAAGATGTATCTTGTGTCTCTCCCCAAAACACAAAGCTTTCTGCTGTTGGATATTCTTTTGGTGCTTGAGTTGAAGATTGTGTCCATGAACATGGTTTTTCTTTTTTCTTTCCAAGAAGCCCATTTATTAAAGTAGACTTTCCTGAATCACGAGCACCAATGATAGATAGGTTAATGGCTTCACGACGGTTTCTCACTAGATAAGAAGTAGACATATACAGTCAATATTTTAATAAAAACTATTTAATAATAGTACTTTAAATATGGATATAACTAGACTTTTAATTGATGTAATGTCAAAACTAACAAGATACTACTAACATATGCAGGAATACAAAGGCCATATTAATATTGCTATTTATAAATATCCAGATAATAGGGTAGAAGAAACATTGGCCATTATTACATTTTTTAAAGTTGGTTACATTAATTTAAGCTACATCTATAGTATTATAATTCTATGTACAAAATTAGACAAAGGATAGCAATTTAATATTTAAATTTAATACCAAGTGTTGAATAAGACTCCAACATTATATCAATGGTAATAGATCTTAGTATTGGATCATTTAGACTAACAAACAAATCACAAATTCTTTTCAAATACTCGAGTGAGTCTTTACGAGCTTTCAATTGTCGTAAGAGCTCATAAACTATTTCGCGGGCTTTGTCATAATCTGTACATTGACTTGAATTTATTTTGTATGCTGTTGTTGAAGTAATGAACTGGTTTGCATATAACATGTCAGTAATAGGAGATATATGTGGCTGCAATGCATTAATGAGATTATATAGCTCAGCTTGAAAGGCTTCTACCGGTGTTTTAGTAGGCGGGAAAATTAAATCATAATATGATGGATAGTCCGATCTCTGTTCAAAAGGTAGTTGAGACATATCTGGTGTTACAGATATAAAGCTTGTTACATATATCTAAACAACAAAATAATGAAAGTTAAGTGAGTGATCTTGTAGTATATATATATGTACATGTATATATATATTGGCTTCTGTACCCTCATACTGAATGGTTTGTACAAACATGTACATGTATGCACTCTTTGTATAATTGATATACTTGTTAGTTACTGCCTATATAATTATGTCATGTGATATTAAGCCCATGCACTATATAGTATTAACTGTAGCTTATATAGTCATTACTATATTGGTATACAGAGAAAGGATCTACCTACCTTTTCAAACTTCTAAGCAGACTTAGGGTTTGTACTCAAAATAAAGACAACACTAGCTATTAGTTGCTGATAACAGTACTTTAATGGGCTGAGCTTTCTTGCCAATTCAGCAGCTGTCACATGAGCTTTTACTTCCTGTTATGGTTAATAATTTTATTAAGATCAAAATAACTTTTATTAACTTGAAATAATTATGGAATTAAAAAAAGGTTATTTGTCTGTCATGCCTGATTTCTTATTAACCTAAAGTAATACTCCTTTGTGGTTATAGTGAAGTAGAACAATGTCTTCTAGTTGTATCAAGTTTTGCATACAATGTAAAATTGTGGTTAGTAGGTTATTAATTATAATTTATAGCTATTGTCATCACTACTCCTTTTATGAAACCAATTTCATAGAATTTTCATAATTTGGCTTTGTATAATCTCACTGATCGTAGACATTCTAATAAGGTGTCTATGGTATGATGCAAGTTGTTAAAATTTTGTATTACTCAATACCATACCCATTAACATCTATACACACTACAATGTATTAACAATAAAACTACATACGAAAGCTGTCCCTGGTGATCTCCCTGCATTTAGTATTGTGACAAGTTAAGTCAATTCTTCTTAAGGTACAGCTTCTTGTCAACTGGTTGTGAATGATATAGTAATTCTATAAAAGTTTTTGACAATGGCTACTGGTAATAATTCAGCATTTGCTGAAGATATAACTATAGTACCAGCTGAAGATGAATATACATCATTGGTCTCTTGTATCGAGTGTCTACCTGATGCTACTGAAAACCTTGAAGAATCAGATAACGAAACAGACAGTGTTGGATTTTGTGAGAAATTAGAACAAATCTACTCGTTATCAATATCAACTGGAGGCAATACCATGGAAGACACAGCACGTTCAAAAATGGAACAATTTTTCAAAACAGATCAATCCATTTCTATTATCGTTCTAGGCAAAACAGGAGCTGGGAAATCAGCATTAATAAACGGGCTTGTTGGTAGAAACATTGCCACTGAGGGTGCCAGTCCTCATTCTGTTACAGGACTAAAACAGCAATACGAAGGAGAGTATGTGAGAGCTGAGGGTGGAAGAGTTAAAGTCATTGTGTGGGATTCACCAGGATTACAAGATGGGCACCATCAAGACTGGGAGTATCTTCATCATCTTCAACAACATGAACATCATCGAGACCAGAAGTATCTCCATCATCTTCAACAACATGAACATCATCGAGATGGGAAGTATCTCCATCATCTTCAACAACATAAACATCATCGAGACCGGAAGTATCTCCATCATCTTCAACAACATCGGCGTAGGAGCCGGTCCGGCCGGTCAGGTTTTGGTCAGACCAATTTTTCTTCAAAAAATTAAACATTCATTATTATTAATAGATTGTCATGATTAATAATACATTTGCTTATTTCTTGTCACATCCTATATACACACGTAATAAAGTGGTTATGCATGCCTGCCTTTGCCAGCAACTGTTAGAAATATGGAGAATCCTAAAGACAAACATCAACCATGTGATTTTAATTATCCAAAGACACAATTTGGAAAGACAAAAGTTGTTTCTAGATCTTTCCAAGTATCTTAGTACAAATCTTGGACATTGCTTCATTATCTTGAATCAAGTGATTCAGTGATCTGTTTCACATGCACTCAGCACTTTATAGGGTGAGCTTTCTTGCCAATTCAGTAGCTGTTACAAGAGCATTTATTTCCTGTTATTGTTAATATTATTATTAAGATGAAATAACTTGTATAAATTTGAAATATGGAATTAAAAAAGTAATTATTTGTGTGTCATATCTAATTTTCTATTAACCTAAAATAATACTCCTTTGTGGTTATACTGGAGTAGAACAATGTTTTTTATCAAGTTTGTTATACTCACATATAAATGACATATATTGTGGTTAGTAAGTATGTGGTTAATTTATAGCTATTGTCTGTCATCACATATTATGCTACTCCTTACATGAAATTTAAAATTCCATATTTAGAGTTTTCATTATTTTCATAATTTGGCATTGAATATCTCAGTTGTCTGATCATAGACATTCTAATAAGGTGTCTATGGTATGATCCAAGTTGTTCAAATTTTGTATTGGTCAATACAACACCATTAGCATCTACACATACTACAATCTATTAACACTAAAACTACATACAAAGGCTGTCCCTGGTGATCTCCCTGCATTTAGTATTGTGACAAGTTAACTCAATTCTTCTTAAGGTACAGCTTCTTGTCAACTGGTTGTGAATGGTATAGTAATTCTTTAAAAGTTTTTGACAATGGCTACTGGTAATAATTCAGCATTTGCTGAAGATATAACTATAGTACCAGCTGAAGATGAGTATACATCATTGGTCTCTTGTATCGAGTGTTTACCTGATGCTACTGAAAACCTTGAAGAATCAACAGACAGTGTTGGATTTTGTGAGACATTAGAACAAATCTACTCGTTATCAATATCAACTGGAGGCAACACCATGGAAGACACAGCACGTTCAAAAATGGAGCAATTTTTCAAAACAGATCAATCCATTTCTATTCTCTTTGTAGGCAAAACAGGAGCTGGGAAATCATCATTAATAAATGGGCTTGTTGGTAGAAACATTGCCACTGAGGGTGCCAGTCCTCATTCTGTTACAGGACTATCATCACTAAAACAGCCATACGAAGGAGAGTATGTGAGAGCTGAGGGTGCAAGAGTTAAAGTCATTGTGTGGGATTCACCAGGATTACAAGATGGGCACCATCGAGACCGAGACCGGAAGTATCTCCATCGTCTTCAACAAATCTTGTCACGTGTTGATTTGGTGGTTTATTGTATTAGTATGAGAGAGAGGTTTGACTCAGGTCCTCGAAAGGCACTAAAAGCTTTTGGAGAAATGAGACCTGAAATTTGGCAGAATGCTGTTGTAGCTCTTACCCACGCTAACCATATCATTTATCCAGACACATGCCAATCTGAAGAGGATGAATATGAACATTTTAATAAGTTAATGGAGGAGTGGGCCAGTGCTATTGGTGGATTACTACAGCAATGTAACATACCAAAAGAAATTATTGAAGAACTACCTGTTGTGCCCACAGGTTACCATCGTGTGACAAGAAACACTCCACATCCCTGGCGTCTCCATGTGCATTGTAACCATTGGTTACAACCTTTTTGGTTTACATGTCTTGTGCGTTGTCGGGAAGCGGCTCGAGCTGGGCTTATTATGTCTAATATACATCGATTGTCAACCATTGATCTTTTCATCAAGGAAGAAGTAGATGCTCAGTCAATTGAATGTCAGCCTCTACTATTGGATCATAATCCAACAACTACAGAACAAAATACATACCAGATTGGTGGTGGAAGGGTATTATTTGGAAAAATTTGGTCTTTTTTACAAAGTATATTTTCTTTCTTGAAACACTTATCCTAAAGACAGTTCCATTCCATACTAGAACTAAATGTTATGCATTCCTGCTAAATATCTTTAATTGAAAGCCACAGTTCGTCTTTCCTTGATTGAGTTGATGTCACATTAATATAATTTGTGTATACATAATTATTCACATATATTGTCTATATTGTGTAATATCTTTGTTGGTTATTTTAGCTTTGACAAATACTATCATGCTGTCTATCTTAGTAGTAGCCTATACATAATTGTCCTACATTGAAAAAAGATTATTTGTGACTGCAATACTTGTATATAAACTGCTGCTATACTGCCATCCTAAAAAGGAACTCTACATAAATTGGTTTACTGGAAGTACAGTCACTGTGTTTCTAGAATACCAACTGTCATGAGCTTCCTGATTAAGATGACTGCATAGCAACCATTTATGTGCAAATGTTAATTCAAGTTTATTTATGTGATAAAACCAAACCCCTTAGTTCAATTTATTTTGCACAATAAGACCCTTTTTTGTTATGGTTGTTCAGATTCTTTGATAATAGTTCATGTGGTGTTTGTTTATTGTATGATACCAATAAAACTGAAAGATCAACAGGACAATTAATTAGAAGTATCAGTAATGATGCTCGTAACTATTATTAGTAAATTAAAGATTATACCAGGGTAAGGTCATCATGCTTTTCATACTTACTAGTTAGTTAATTAGTTAGTTATTTATAGTTAAATTAGATCAATGTCTTTGTGCAGTTGCATGAGCAGTGCTCATTATGTCTAACACACATTAACTTTCAACCATTATAAATCAATGTTATGGTAGATCATAATCCATTAACTGAAGAACTATAATTATATATACATGTAAGCAGGTGGTATATAATAGTGTTGGCATTAAATAATGAGAATTTTTTTGCTAATGATAATTTCTTTCCTTGTAGCACTCACACCTTGAAAGGCATTTACTCGAATATACCTTTTATAACTCGTAGTGTTTTCGTTTAAGACAATTAACTTTTAGTTAGGACTATAGCAATATGTGTGTATGATGTACACTATAATGGCAACCTAATTAATGTTAATATTTTTATTAAAGTCATACCAAAACAAAAAGTTGGTATTACCAAAGACTTATTAATATAGCTGTGCTTGTGCAATAAGCAAAAAAAAACAAAACCAACTATTAAATAACAAATGTTTACAGATTGTACACTTATAGTATAGATAATGGAGAATATTATTCTCTATACCATTATCAATGGCTATAGTTTCACTTTTGATTTTGTACGGGAATTGTGTTATCGCTCCAACCTGCCAAGGGTAAATCATACTTGTGGAACAAATCACCATTATTTATACCCCTATTCCCAATATAAGAAGAGTGTAGAAACATACTATAACGACGTTCAACTTCACTTCGGACTGGGCAGTCCATCTCTCGTTGTCTTCTTTGGTACCACTTTGATACAAATATAAAAACAACACCAAAAACAATATTTATTAAAACTTGTAGTAGTAGCACCCAAAATGTGCATGGTAAGTTGTAGGGAAACGTCACTTTTAAAAAAGTAATTGGTAAAGAGAGTAGGGCACCTATACTTATGAAAGTAGCTCGTATCAACCAAAAAACCCCAGTTATCATGCCACTCATCTCGTTAGGTGCCTGACAGCATATGAATTCAAAAGCTTTCAAAAAACTTAGCAATGCGGCAATACCAACAAAAAACCAGGGTACCATAAAAAAAAGATAGGAGAGATTGAAATAAAGTGTGTCAGCATGTGGTGTGATCTTCAGGTAGCAAGGCAATTGTTGTCCTGTCTTGGCTTGACCAACTACTTCTATTACAGACATACTTAGTAAACCACATAAAAGTATTAGCATTGCCATTCCAAGTCCTCTCAAAGGGTTAAGAATAAAGTATTCAATCTTTGGAATGAGAGGAATTACAATTAAATCCATTAATGGTATTGCCACTATAGCTATTTGGAAGAATGACTGCCATAGAACATATGCACCATAACCGTGGACTAAATCCATTCCTCCTTTAAATTGTACACCATAATATGATCCTTGGTTCACTACAGTAAAGTAAGGAATAAATATACCACCAAGGGAACAGAATATGGCCACCATCCTCCAAAATGTCTTTGTGTCTTCAACATCACCTTCAAAAAATGGTCCTCCATATTTCTCTTTCCCTAGGTTAATACGACTTGGAATTTGATTCTCCCAGTAGGTCAGGGCACTTCTATTTTCTGGAGACTTGTGTTGCCAGGCATACTTGAGTACCTTCATAATTGTACTGTAAGGATTTCGTTTAACCGTACCGCTGTCGACAAATTTGTTGTGAAGAAATATGTGCATTATCACAGCCAATGATAGCAATGCAAATGTTGCAAATGTAGTAAATACTGTAAGTGTGGTACTAACAGCGAAGGATTTTATAATGGCTATGTAATTGAAAAAAAAGCCCATAAAGAAGGCCCATGTTAACCAATATATGAAACGTCTTATTTGAGCATTAGATGCATCAGGAAGTTGGTCCATGCCAAAAGCTAAAACATTAGTATGATAACCAGCCACACCTATCATTAAACAAGGTAGAGCTACAACTGAAATACCAAATTTAGCTACTTTGTCAAGAGTCCCATGGTCACAGGTACCATATTGAAGACAATAACTCAGGGCTTGAAAAAATGTCCCAAACCAACAAAACCATAAACTCCAGTTGATAGCTTTCTGACGACCTATCTTTGTATCTGCCACCCATCCAGTTAAAGGATGTAGACAAAACATTAGTATACTCTGAATTAAACGAGGGTAAAAGTTATTGGAGACACTAGGTGTACTATCATATGAGTGACAATTTTCATCTGTTGTTGTGAACAGGTTTAACGTGATGGCTTGACCTACTGATAAGCTCATTGTGATAGGTATGGCATAAAAAATGAGTAATACAGTAGGAAGATTGATACTACGGTTTCTAAGCTCGTTGAAGTAGGACTTACTAAGTCTTTTTGTTCGACTTGTATCTGTTTTTGATTCAGTTTCAAACCTTACTGTTGTTTTTCTTTTTGCTTCTTTTTTCTTCTCCTTTTCCAATATTGAGACTTTTACTTCTTCCATATTTTCTCTACACTTTCTTCAGGGAAAAATAGACCTGAAGTTGAATCACACTGCCAGATGATAAACTTATAAAAACTTAGAACTTTACAATATCTTGTTTATTGAAGTCACACAATCCCTATTTTTGATATTGAACAATAATAGTCTCACATTTAAAGGACAACATAAAGATCACTTTAGATGTTAGCTTTCAGTTTTTGATTGCTTGGTCCCAAGATACCAACAACCTATTGATAACAGTACACTACGCAAATTTCAATTAGTCTATAAACAATACTAAATCAAAATGCATTACCATATATATCAAGTATAGTATTAATACATGTACATTTATAGTGTGTATTGGGAGTTTGACACTTCCATATTTATATACTTGGTATTGCAGTGTTATGTGCTTAATATAACTGATAAAACAACAGAGTGTGAATTTATAACTACTGACTTTGCATTAATGCATAAGTAACACTCATTTAATAACTGTTAATAAAAACTGTCATTACTAGCATTAGTCTATCTATACATACACATGAATGTCTGTATCAATAACTCATAGAGTTGTAGTATTCTTGATGTTGTGTAAGTTCCTCCTCAGCTCTTCTTTATCAACATTATCTAACATGCGCTCATAATATTCCTCAACAACTGTTTGAGCAAGGTAGTTATCTCCTTTTTGTCTTGCTTGATACCAATAAACTGTTATTACAAAGACAACACTACCAATAATTACAACAATTAACTGAAAGAGCAATGACCAAAGTGTACTAGACACTTTACCAGGTCCAGTAAAGATAGGTATTGTGAAAAAAATAGTTTTCATTATGCCACCAATACTTATGTACAAGGCACGTATAAACCAGAATACTCCTGTTAACATACCATTCATATTTGCTGGAGCTTGACTACATATGAACTCAAAAGTACTGATGAAAGAGATCATATCAATGATTCCAATCATTGACAATGGTATGATATAATAAAGAAAAGAAATTGTCTTATTAATTACATCCATTACAATCATGGAGCTAAGTGTAATAAAAAGAAGAACAAAAGAACCTCCCATCCATTTCAATGGATTAAAGAAGAAATACTCTATTTTTGGAAAGAGAGGAATGATGATGAGTTCCAAAAAAGGTACTATTATTATGATAATTTTACCAAAGCCTGTCCATAAAGCAAATGATCCATATCCATTAAGTATAGTAGTAGCTCCATCTAAATTATTAATATATGATAACACATCAAAAATTATTGTGTAATAAGGTATAAATATACCAAATGTTGATAATAGTACAGCAACTATTCTCCAAAATGTTTTTGTATCTTCTACTTCTTCCTCAGTAAAAGGCCCACCATATTTTTGCTTACCTAAGTCAATTCGACTTGGTATTTTATTCTCCCAGTGTGTAAATGCACTTCTTTTTCCTAAATGTTTTTTTTTCCAAGCATACTTGAGAACTAGATAGACCATTTTGTAAGGGTTTCTTTTTAAAACAACAATCCTTTCAAAGTTTTTATCAAAAAATATAGTCATACACACAATGATAGTTATCACAATAAAGGCTCCAAGTCCAGTTAATTCTGTTAAAGTTGACTGATAAATTGTTTTGTCCACAATTGCTATATAATCAAGGAGAAGATAGCCAGCAAAAAGTCCCCAAACAACCCAATGTATAAAAGCTCTGAATTGTGCACTAGAGCCATCAACTAACTGGTCCATTCCATATGCAAGTATATTAGAAAAAAACCCTGCTACTCCAAACATCAATAGTAGCAAAGCCACTCCAGATATTCCATATTTGGCTATATTAACTGGTAGTCCACATGTCCCATATTGAATACAGTAACTAATGACTTGAAGAAGAGTGCCTAGCCAACAAGACCACAGACTTGACTTAATAGCTCTCTCACGGCCAATCTGTGTATCAGCTAGCCAACCAAAAAAAGGATATACAAAGGACAAGAAAATATTTTGAAGTGTTGGAACAAGGTATGAAAGTCCACGTACTTCAGGAAATGGTGCCCAACAAGATGGCTCCTCAGGATTAGTCAGCATTCCAAAAATAATATTTTCACTAATTTCAATACTGAGGCCAACTCCAATAGCATAAATAACCAATAAACAGGTTGGAATGTTGAGTCTTCTTGCCTTTACTTCTTTCCAATAGTTAGCAAACATTATTACATATGTTATTGAACTAAAATGCAGAACTAACTTATAAGTAAGTAACACCATTATTGATATCAATGGCAATGTTATTTCTTTCTTACGTACTTGTTCACTTTTCAGTGTAATTGTTTACTTATATTCTTTACTTATAATCTTCACTGTTTGTAAATTGAATTCTAATATGTTTCTCATTTATATAATTATATTCCCAAGTTAATTCATAACGTAACTAACCTGTATATAGATATCAATATTTTTATGCATCATTTGATGAAAACAAATTCAGTCTTGTAGTGTGTACAATATCATTTATGTTAACCCACCTTCCTATATACTACCTCTACAAATTTCTAGCTATCTATATTGCAGGAATGTATTTGTTCTGACAACATCTACTGTTTTCTTTTAAATTCAAAGAAACATTATTAAGTGTAATTATAAATCTTAGCTACATCATTTAGTATCAAAATTGTTCTCTCCAGATTCAGTTACACATACTACTGATCAAGACTCCTTAGCTAGTTCACCTTCCCTATTAATGGTTGCTAACATGCATATATAGCATTCCTCAACAACTGTTTTAGTGGTATAATTTCCTCCTTTCTGTCTTCTCTGATACCAGTAAACTGACAACAACAACCTATTGATAACAGTACACTAAGGAGAATTCAATTACTCTATGAACAATACTAAATCAAAATACATTACCATATATATCAAGTATAGTATTAATATATGTACATTTATACTGTGTATTGGGAGTTTGACACTTCCATATTTATATACTTGATATTACAGTGTTATGTGTTTAATATAACTGATAAACAACAGAGTGTGAATTTATAACTACTGACTTTGCATGAATGCACCAGTTACATTCATTTAATAACTGTTAATAAAAACTATCATTACTAGCATTAGTCTATCTATACATACACATGAATGTCTGTATCAATAACTCATAGAGTTGTAGTATTCTTGATGTTGTGTAAGTTCCTTCTCTTCTTTATCAGCATTATCTAACATGCGCTCATAATATTCCTCAACAACTATTTGATCATGGTAGTTATCTCCTTTTTGTCTTCCTTGATACCAATAAACTGTTATTACAAAGACAACACTACCGATAATTACAACAATTAACTGAAAAAGCAATGACCAAAATGTACTAGACAATTCAGCATGTCCAATAAAGATAGGTATTTTGAAAAAAATAGTTTCATTATGCCACCAATACTTATGTATGAGGCACGTATAAACCAGTATATTCCTGTTAACATACCATTCATATTTGTTGGAGCTTGACTACATATGAACTCAAAAGTACTGATGAAAGAGATCATATCAATGATTCCAATCATTGACAATGGTATGATATAATATAGAAAAGAAATTGTCTTAATTGTCTTATTAATTACATGAATGACAATCATGGAGCTAAGTGTAACCCATCCATTTCAATGGATTAAAGAAGAAATACTCTATTTTTGGAAAGAGAGGAATGACCAGAAGTTCTAATAAAGGTATTATTATTATGATAGTTTTACTGAAGGTTGTCCATAAAGCAAATGACCCATATCCATTAAGTGTAGTAACAGCTCCATCTAACTTGTTAATATATAATAAAACATCAAAAATTATTGTGTAGTAAGGTATAAATATACCAAATGTGGACATTAGTACACCAACTATTCTCCAAAATGTTTTTGTATCCTCTACTTCCTCAGTAAAAGGCCCACCATATTTCTGCTTACCTAAGTCAATTCGACTTGGTATTTTATTCTCCCAGTGAGTAAATGCACTTCTTTTTCCTAAATGTTTGGTTTTCCAAGCATATCTAAGAACTTGATAGACCATTTTGTAAGGGTTTCTTTTTAAAACAACAATCCTTTCAAAGTTTTTATGAAAAATTATAGTCATACACACAATGATAGTTATCACAATAAAGGCTCCAAGTCCAGTTAATTCTGTTAAAGTTGACTGATAAATTGTTTTGTCCATAATTGCTATATAATCAAGAAGAAGATATCCTGCAAAAAGTCCCCAAACAGCCCAATGTATAAAAGCTCTGAATTGTGCACTAGAGCCATCAACTAACTGGTCCATTCCATATGCAAGTATATTAGAAAAAAATCCTGCTGCTCCAAACATCAATAGCAGCAAAGCTACTCCAGATATTCCATATTTGGCTATATTAACTGATAGTCCACATGTCCCATATTGAATGCAATAACTAATGACTTGAAGAAGAGTGCCTAACCAACAAGACCACAGACTTGACTTAATAGCTCTCTCACGACCAATCTTTGTATCAGCTAGCCAACCAAGAAAAGGATAAACAAAGGACAAGAAAATATTTTGAAGTATTGGAACAAGGTATGAAAGTCCACGTACTTCAGGAAATGGTGCCCAACAAGATGACTCTTCAGGATTAGTCAGCATTCCAAAAACAATATTGTCACTAATTTCAATACTGAGGCCAACTCCAATAGCATAAATAACCAATAAACAGGTTGGAATGTTGAGTCTTCTTGCCTTTACTTCTTTACAATAGTTAGCAAACATTATTACATATGTTATTGAATTAAAATGCAGCAATTACTTATAGATAAACAATACTATTATTAATAACAATGATAATGCTATCAATAACGATGGCAATGTTATTTTTACTCATGTACTTAACCACTTTCAGTTTCATTGTTCACTTACATTCTTCATTGTTTAAAGTTGAATTTTTGAATGTTTCTCTTTTACTATATGTTACCAAATTAGTTCATAAGCTAAATATAGATATCACTGTGGTGACAAATTTTGATGTATCATTTGATGAAAACAAATTTAGTCTTGTAGTATGTGCAGTATCATTCATGTTGTATTAACTCTCCTCCCTATATACTACCTCTACAAAATTCAAACCATCTATATTGCAAGAATTTACTTGTTCTGACAACATCAACTATTTTCTAATAAACTCAAAGGAATATTATTAAACTTAATTATAAATCTGCTTCATCATTTAATATATAAAATTGTTCTCTCTAGATTCGATTATACACCCTGGATATGAAGATGCACCATACCTTCCCTGTTAATAGTTGCTAACATGTGTATATATTATTCCTCAACAACTGTTTTAGTGTTGTAATTTCCTTTCTTCTGTCTTCTCTGATATCATTAAACTAACAGCAACAACCTATTGATAACAATACACTAAGGAGAATTCAATTACTCTATTAACAATACTAAATCAAAATACATTACCATATATATCAAGTATAGTATTAATACATGTACATTTATATTGTGTATTGGGAGTTTGACACTTCCATATTTATATACCTGATATATAAGTGTTGTGTGTTTAATAATATAACTGATAAACAACAGAGTGTGAATTTATAACTACTGACTTTGCATTAATGCATAAGTAACATTCAATTAATAACTGTTAATAAAAACTGTCATTACTAGCATTAGTCTATCTATACATACACATGAATGTCTGTATCAATAACTCATAGAGTTGTAGTAATCTTGATGTTGTGTAAGTTCCTTCTCTTCTTTATCAGCATTATCTAACATGCGCTCATAATATTCCTCAACAACTATTTGAGCATGGTAGTTATCTCCTTTTTGTCTTGCTTGATACCAATAAACTGTTATTACAAATACAATACTACCAATAATTACAACAATTAACTGGAAAAGCAATGACCAAAATGTACTAGACAATTCACCATGTCCAGTAAAGATAGGTATTGTGAAAAAAATAGTTTTTATTATGCCACCAATACTTATGTACAAGGCACGTATAAACCAGAATACTCCTGTTAACATACCATTCATATTTGCTGGAGCTTGACTACATATAAACTCAAAAGTACTGATGAAAGAGATCATATCGATGATTCCAATCATTGACAATGGTATGATATAATAAAGAAAAGAAATTGTCTTGTTAATTACATCAATGACAATCATGGAGGTAAGTGTAATGAAAAGAAGAACAAAAGAGCCTCCCATCCATTTCAATGGATTAAAGAAGAAATACTCTATTTTTGGAAAGAGAGGAATGACAATGAGTTCCAAAAAAGGTACTATTATTATGATAGTTTTACTGAAGCCTGTCCATAAAGTAAATGATCCATATCCATTAAGTGTAGTAGTAGCTCCATCTAACTTGTTAATGTATGATAAAATATCAATGATTACTGTGTAAAATGGTATAAATATACCAAATGTTGATAATAGTACAGCAACTATTCTCCAAAATGTTTTTGTATCTTCTACTTCTTCCTCAGTAAAAGGACCACCATATTTCTGCTTACATAAGTCAATACGACTTGGTATTTTGTTCTCCCAGTGTGTAAATGCACTTCTTTTTCCTAAATGTTTGGTTTTCCAAGCATATCTAAGAACTTGATAGACCATTTTGTAAGGGTTTCTTTTAAAAAAAACAATCCTTTCAAACTTTTTATCAAAAAATATAGTCATACACACAATGATAGTTATCGCAATAAAGGCTCCAAGTCCAGTTAATTCTGTTAAAGATGAGTTATAAATTGTTTTATCCACAATTGCTATATAATCAATGAGAAGATAGCCCACAAAAAGCCCCCAAACAACCCAATGTATAAAAGCTCTGAATTGTGCACTAGAGCCATCAACTAACTGGTCCATTCCATATGCAAGTATATTAGAAAAAAATCCTGCTGCTCCAAACATCAACAACAGCAAAGCCATTCCAGATATTCCATATTTGGCTATATTAACTGATAGTCCACATGTCCCATATTGAATACAATAACTAATGACTTGAAGAAGAGTGCCTGACCAACAAGACCACAGACTTGACTTAATAGCACTCTCACGACCAATCTTTGTATCAGCTAGCCAACCAAGAAAAGGATAAACAAAGGACAAGAAAATATTTTGAAGTGTTGGAACAAGGTAGCCATATGAAAGTCTACCTACTTCAGGAAATGGTGCCCAACAAGATGACTCTTCAGGATTAGTCAGCATTCCAAAAACAATATTGTCACTAATTTCAATACTGAGGCCAACTCCAATAGCATAAATAACCAATAAACAGGCTGGAATATTGAGTCTTCTTGCCTTTACTTCTTTACAATAGTTAGCAAACATTATTACATATGCTATTGAATTAAAATGCAGCAATTACTCATAGATAAACAATACTATTATTAATAACAATGACAATACTATCAATAACAATGGCAATGTTATTTTTACTCATGTACTTAACCACTTTCAGTGTCATTGTTCACTTACATTCTTCATTGTTTAAAGTTGAATTTTTGAATGTTTCTCTTTTACTATATGTTACCAAATTAGTTCATAAGCTATATATAGATATCATTGTGGTGACAAATTTTGATGTATCATTTGATGAAAACAAATTTAGCCTTGTAGTATGTGCAGTATCATACATGTTGTATTAACTCTCCTCCCTATATCCTACCTCTACAAAATTCAAAACATCTATATTGCAAGAATTTATTTGTTCTGACACCATCAACTATTTTCTTATAAACTCAAAGGAATATTATTAAACTTAATTATAAATCTGCTTCATCATTTAATATATGAAATTGTTCTCTCCAGATTCGATTAGGAGATGAAGATGCACCACACCTTCCCTATTAATAGTTGCTAACATGTGTATATATTATTCCTCAACAACTGTTTTAGTGTTGTAATTTCCTTTCTTCTGTCTTCTCTGATATCAGTAAACTGACAGCAACAATGTATTGATAACAGTACACTAAGGAGAATTCAATTAGTCTATGAACAATACTAAATCAAAATATATTACCATATATATCAAGTACAATATTAATATATGTACATTTATATTGTGTATTGGGAGTTTGACACTTCCATATTTATATACTTGGTATTGCAGTGTTATGTGCTTAATATAACTGATAAAACAACAGAGTGTGAATTTAAAACTACTGACTTTGCATTAATGCATAAGTAACATTCATTTAATAACTGTTAATAAAAACTGTCATTACTAGCATTAGTCTATCTATACATACACATTAATGTCTGTATCAATAACTCATGGAGTTGTAGTAATCTTGATGTTGTGTAAGTTCCTCCTCTTCTTTATCAGCATTATCTAACATGCGCTCATAATATTCCTCAACAACTATTTGAGCATGGTAGTTATCTCCTTTTTGTCTTCCTTGATACCAATAAACTGTTATTACAAATACAGCACTACCAATAATTACAACAATTAACTGAAAGAGCAATGACCAAAATGTACTAGACACTTTACCAGGTCCAGTATAGATGGGTATTGTGAAAAAAATAGTTTTTATTATGCCACCAATACTTACGTACAAGGCACGTATAAACCAGTATATTCCTGTTAACATACCATTCATATTTGCTGGTGCTTGACTACATATGAACTCAAAAGTACTGATGAACGAAATCATATCAAATATTCCAATCATTGACAATGGTATGATATAATAAAGAAAAGAAATTGTCTTAATTGTCTTATTAATTACATCAATGACAATCATGGAGCTAAGTGTAGTAAAAAGAAGAACAAAAGAGCCTCCCATCCATTTCAATGGATTAAAGAAGAAATACTCTATTTTTGGAAAAAGAGGAATGACCAAATGCTCTAATAAAGGTATTATTATTATGATAATTTTACCAAAGCCTGTCCATAAAGCAAATGATCCATATCCATTAAGTGTAGTAGTAGCTCCATCTAACTTGTTAATGTATAGTAAAACATCAAAAATTATTGTGTAGTAAGGTATAAATATACCAAATGTTGATAATAGTACAGCAACTATTCTCCAAAATGTTTTTGTATCTTCTACTTCTTCTTCAGTAAAAGGCCCACCATATTTCTGCTTACCTAAGTCAATTCGACTTGGTATTTTATTCTCCCAGTGTGTAAATGCACTTCTTTTTCCTAAATGTTTGGTTTTCCAAGCATATCTAAGAACTTGATAGACCATTTTGTAGGGGTTTCTTTTTAAAACAACAATCCTTTCAAAGTTTTTATGAAAAAATATAGTCATACACACAATGATAGTTATCACAATAAAGGCTCCAAGTCCAGTTAATTCTGTTAAAGTTGAGTTATAAATTGTTTTGTCCATAATTGCTATATAATCAATGAGAAGATAGCCCACAAAAAGCCCCCAAACAACCCAATGTATAAAAGCTCTGAATTGTGCACTAGAGCCATCAACTAACTGGTCCATTCCATATGCAAGTATATTAGAAAAAAACCCTGCTGCTCCAAACATCAATAACAGCAAAGCCACTCCAGATATTCCATATTTGGCTATATTAACTGATAGTCCACATGTCCCATATTGAATACAATAACTAATGACTTGAAGAAGAGTGCCTGACCAACAAGACCACAGACTCAACTTAATAGCTCTCCCACGACCAATCTGTGTATCAGCTAGCCAACCAAGAAAAGGATATACAAAGGACAAGAAAACATTTTGAAGTGTTGGAACAAGGTATGAGTGTCCACCTACTTCAGGAAATGGTGCCCAACAAGATGGCTCCTCAGGATTAGTCAGCATTCCAATAATAATATTGTCACTAATTTCAATACTGAGGCCAACTCCAATAGCATAAATAACCAATAAACAGGTTGGAATGTTGAGTCTTCTTGCCTTTACTTCTTTACAATAGTTAGCAAACATTATTACATATGCTATTGAATTAAAATGCAGAACTAAATTATAGGTAAGTAAAACCATTATTGATAAGAATGGCAATGTTATTTCTTTCTCAGGTAGTTAATCACTTTCAGTTTCATTATTGCATAAATTCTTCATTGTTTTGTAAATTGAATTCTCATCTGTTTCTCATTTATATTCCCAAATTAATTTATAACCTAACTAACCTGTATGTAGATATCAATATTTTTATGCATCATTTGATGAAAACAAATTTAGTCTTGTAGTGTGTACAATGTCATTTATTTTGTATTAAATGCCCTCCCTATATAGTATCTCTACAAAATTCAAACTATCTACATAGCAAGAATTTATTTGTTCTGACAACATTAACTATTTTCTTATAAACTCAAAGAAATATTATTAAACTTAATTATAAATCTGCTTCATCATTTAATATATAAGAATATTCTCTCTAGATTTGATTATGTACCCTAGAGATGAATATGCATCTTCCTATTAATAGTTGCTAATATGTGTATATAGTATTCCTCAACATGTGTTTTAGTGTTGTAATTTCCTTTCTTCTGTCTTCTCTGATACTAGTAAACTGACAACAACAACCTATTGATAACAATGCACTAAGGAGAATTCAATTACTCTATGAACAATACTAAATCAAAATATATTAACATATATATATATATATATATATATATATATATATATATATATATATATATATATATCAAGTAGAGTATTAATACATATACATTTATACTGTGTACTGAGAGTTTGACACTTCCATATTTATATACTTGGTATTGCAGTCTTATGTGTTTAATATAACTGATAAAACAACAGAGTGTGAATTTATAACTACTGACTTTGCATGAATGCACCAGTTACATTCATTTAATAACTGTTAATAAACACTGTCATTACTAGCATTAGTCTATCTATACATACACATGAATGTCTGTATCAATAACTCATGGAGTTGTAGTAATCTTGATGTTGTGTAAGTTCCTCCTCTTCTTTATCAGCATTATCTAACATGCGCTCATAATATTCCTCAACAACTATTTGAGCATGGTAGTTATCTCCTTTTTGTCTTGCTTGATACCAATAAACTGTTATTACAAATACAACACTACCAATAATTACAACAATTAACTGAAAGAGCAATGACCAAAGTGTACTAGACACTTTACCAGGTCCAGTAAAGATAGGTATTGTGAAAAAAATAGTTTTTATTATGCCACCAATACTTACGTACAAGGCACGTATAAACCAGAATACTCCTGTTAACATACCATTCATATTTGCTGGAGCTTGACTACATATGAACTCAAAAGTACTGATGAAAGAGATCATATCAATGATTCCAATCATTGACAATGGTATGATATAATAAAGAAAAGAAATTGTCTTAATTGTCTTATTAATTACATCAATGACAATCATGGAGCAAAGTGTAATAAAAAGAAGAACAAAAGAGCCTCCCATCCATTTCAATGGATTAAAAAAGAAATACTCTATTTTTGGAAAGAGAGGAATGACCAAAAGTTCCAATAAAGGTATTATTATTATGATAATTTTACCAAAGCCTGTCCATAAAGCAAATGATCCATATCCATTAAGTGTAGTAGTAGCTCCATCTAACTTGTTAACGTATAATAACACATCAAAAATTATTGTGTAGTAAGGTATAAATATACCAAATGTTGATAATAGTACAGCAAATATTCTCCAAAATGTTTTTGTATCCTCTACTTCTTCTTCAGTAAAAGGACCACCATATTTCTGCTTACTTAAGTTAATTCGACTTGGTATTTTATTCTCCCAGTGTGTAAATGCACTTCTTTTTCCTAAATGTTTGGTTTTCCAAGCATATCTAAGAACTTGATAGACCATTTTGTAGGGGTTTCTTTTTAAAACAACAATCCTTTCAAAGTTTTTATGAAAAAATATAGTCATACACACAATGATAGTTATCACAATAAAGGCTCCAAGTCCAGTTAATTCTGTTAAAGTTGAGTTATAAATTGTTTTGTCCACAATTGCTATATAATCAATGAGAAGATAGCCCACAAAAAGCCCCCAAACAACCCAATGTATAAAAGCTCTGAATTGTGCACTAGAGCCATCAACTAACTGGTCCATTCCATATGCAAGTATATTAGAAAAAAACCCTGCTGCTCCAAACATCAATAACAGCAAAGCCACTCCAGATATTCCATATTTGGCTATATTAACTGATAGTCCACATGTCCGATATTGAATACAATAACTAATGACTTGTAGAAGAGTGCCTGACCAACAAGACCACAAACTCAACTTAATAGCTCTCCCACGACCAATCTGTGTATCAGCTAGCCAACCAAGAAAAGGATATACAAAGGACAAGAAAACATTTTGAAGTGTTGGAACAAGGTATGAGTGTCCACCTACTTCAGGAAATGGTGCCCAACAAGATGGCTCCTCAGGATTAGTCAGCATTCCAATTATAATATTTTCACTAATTTCAATACTGAGGCCAACTCCAATAGCATAAATAACCAATAAACAGGTTGGAATATTGAGTCTTCTTGCCTTTACTTCTTTATAATAGTTAGCAAACATTATTGCATTTGTTATTGAATAAAAATGCAGCAATTACTCATAGATAAACAAGAACAATGACAATGCTATCAATAACATTGGCAATGTTATTTTTACTCATGTACTTAATCACTTTCAGTTTCATGGTTTGCTTATCATTTGATGAAAACAAATTTAGTCTTATAGTATGTGCAGTATCATTCATGTTGTATTAACTCTCCTCCCTATATCCTACCTCTACAAAATTCAAACCATCTATATTGCAAGAATGTATTTGTTCTGACACCATCAACTATTTTCTTATAAACTCAAAGGAATATTATTAAACTTAATTATAAATCTGCTTCACATTTAATATATGAAATTGTTCTCTCCAGATTCGATTAGGAGATGAAGATGCACCACACCTTCCCTATTAATAGTTGCTAATATGTGTATATATTATTCCTCAACAACTGTTTTAGTGTTGTAATTTCCTTTCTTCTGTCTTCTCTGATATCAGTAAACTGACAGCAACAATATATTGATAACAGTACACTAAGGAGAATTCAATCACTCTATGAACAATACTAAATCAAAATACATTACCATATATATCAAGTACAATATTAATATATGCACATTTATATTGTGTATTGGGAGTTTGACACTTCCATATTTATATACTTGGTATTGCAGTGTTATGTGCTTAATATAACTGATAAACAACAGAGTGTGAATTTATAACTACTGACTTTGCATGAATGCACCAGTTACATTCAATTAATAACTGTTAATAAAAACTGTCATTACTAGCATTAGTCTATCTATACATACACATGAATGTCTGTATCAATAACTCATGGAGTTGTAGTAATCTTGATGTTGTGTAAGTTCCTTCTCTTCTTTATCAGCATTATCTAACATGCGCTCATAATATTCCTCAACAACTATTTGAGCATGGTAGTTATCTCCTTTTTGTCTTCCTTGATGCCAATAAACTGTTATTACAAATACAACACTACCAATAATTACAACAATTAACTGAAAAAGCAATGACCAAAATGTACTAGACAATTCACCATGTCCAGTAAAAATAGGTGTTGTGAAAAAAATAGTTTCCATTATGCCACCAATACTTATGTACAAGGCACGTATAAACCAGAATACTCCTGTTAACATACCATTCATATTTGCTGGAGCTTGACTACATATGAACTCAAAAGTACTGATGAAGGAGATCATATTAATGATTCCAATCATTGACAATGGTATGATATAGCAAAGAAATGAAATTGTCTTAATTGTCTTATTAATTACATCAATGACAATCATGGAGGTAAGTGTAGTAAAAAGAAGAACAAAAGAAACCCTCATCCATTTCAATGGATTCAGAAAAAAATATTCTATTTTTGGAAAAAGAGGAATGACTAAAAGTTCCAATAAAGGTATTATTATTATGAGAGATTTACTGAAACTTAACCATAAAGCGAATGATCCATATCCATTAAGTGTAGTAGTAGCTCCATCTAACTTATTAATATATGATAACACGTCAATGATTATTGTGTAAAATGGTATATATATACCAAATGTTGATAATAGTATAGCAACTATTCTCCAAAATGTTTTTGTATCCTCTACTTCTTCCTCAGTAAAAGGCCCACCATATTTCTGCTTACCTAAGTCAATTCGACTTGGTATTTTATTCTCCCAGTGAGTAAATGCACTCCTTTTTCCTAAATGTTTGGTTTTCCAAGCATATCTAAGAACTTGATAGACCATTTTGTAGGGGGTTCTTTTTAAAACAACAATCCTTTCAAAGTTTTTATGAAAAAATATAGTCATACACACAATGATAGTTATCACGATAAAGGCTCCAAGCCCAGTTAATTCTGTTAAAGTTGAGTTATAAATTGTTTTGTCCACAATTTCTATATAATCAAGGAGAAGATAGCCCATGAAAAGTCCCCAAATAACCCAATGTATAAAAGCTCTGAATTGTGCACTAGAGCCATCAACTAACTGGTCCATTCCATATGCAAGTATATTAGAAAAAAACCCTGCTACTCCGAACATCAATAACAGCAAAGCCACTCCAGATATTCCATATTTGGCTATATTAACTGATAGTCCACATGTCCCATATTGAATACAATAACTAATGACTTGAAGAAGAATACCTAACCAACAAGACCACAGACTCGACGTAATAGCTCTCCCACGACCAATCTTTGTATCAGCTAGCCAACCAAGAAAAGGATATGCAAAGGACAAGAAAACGTTTTGAAGTGTTCGGACAAGGTATGAAAGTCCACCTACTTCAGGAAATGGTGCCCAACAAGATGGCTCTTCAGGATTAGTCAGCATTCCCAAAATAATATTGTAACTAATTTCAATACTGAGGCCAACTCCAATAGCATAACTAACCAATAAACAGACAGGAATGTTGAGTCTTCTTGCCTTTACTTCTTTACAATAGTTAGCAAACATTATTACATATGCTATTGAATTAAAATGCAGCAATTACTCATAGATAAGCAATATTATTATTAATAACAATGACAATACTATCAATGACAATGGCAATGTTATTTTTACTCATGTACTTAACCACTTTCAGTGTCATTGTTCACTTACATTCTTCATTGTTTAAAGTTGAATTTTTGAATGTTTCTCTTTTACTATATGTTACCAAATTAGTTCATAAGCTATATATAGATATCATTGTGGTGACAAATTTTGATGTATCATTTGATGAAAACAAATTTAGTCTTGTAGTATGTGCAATATCATTCATGTTGTATCAACTCTCCTTCCTATATCCTACCTCTACAAAATTCAAACCATCTATATTGCAAGAATTTATTTGTTCTGACACCATCAACTATTTTCTTATAAACTCAAAGGAATGTTATTAAACTTAATTATAAATCTGCTTCATCATTTAATATATGAAATTGTTCTCTCCAGGTTCGATTATACACCCTGGATATGAAGATGCACCACACCTTCCCTATTAATAGTTGCTAACATGTGTATATAGTATTCCTCAACAACTGTTTTAGTGTTGTAATTTCCTTTCTTTTGTCTTCTCTGATATCAATAAACTGACAACAACAACCTATTGATAACAATACACTAAGGAGAATTCAATTACTCTATTAACAATACTAAATCAAAATACATTACCATATATATCAAGTATAGTATTAATACATGTACATTTATATTGTGTATTGGGAGTTTGACACTTCCATATTTATATACTTGGTATTGCAGTGTTATGTTCTTAATATAACTGATAAACAACAGAGTGTGAATTTATAACTACTGACTTTGCATTAATGCATAAGTTACATTCATTTAATAACTGTTAATAAAAACTGTCATTACTAGCATTAGTCTATCTATACATACACATGAATGTCTGTATCAATAACTCATGGAGTTGTAGTAATCTTGATGTTGCATAAGTTCCTCCTCTTCTTTATCAGCATTATCTAACATGCGTTCATAGTATTCCTCAACAACTGTTTGAGCATGGTAGTTATCTCCTTTTTGTCTTGCTTGATACCAATAAACTGTTATTACAAAGACAACACTGCCAATAATTACAACAATTAACTGAAAAAGCAATGACCAAAATGTACTAGACACTTTACCAGGTCCAGTAAAGATAGGTATTGTGAAAAAAATAGTTTTCATTATGCCACCAATACTTATGTATGAGGCACGTATAAACCAGAATACTCCTGTTAACATACCATTCATATTTGCTGGAGCTTGACTACATATGAACTCAAAAGTACTGATGAACGAAATCATATCAATGATTCCAATCATTGACAATGGTATGATATAATAAAGAAAAGAAATTGTCTTATTAATTAGATCCATTACAATCATGGAGCTAAGTGTAATAAAAAGAAGAACAAAAGAACCTCCTATCCATTTCAATGGATTCAAGAAGAAATACTCTATTTTTGGAAAGAGAGGAATGACAATGAGTTCCAATAAAGGTATTATTATTATAATAGTTTTACTGAAGGCTGTCCATAGAGCAAATGATCCATATCCATTAAGTGTAGTAATAGTTCCATCTAACTTGTTAATGTATAACACATCAAAAATTACTGTGTAAAATGGTATAAATATACCAAATGTTGATAATAGTACAGCAACTATTCTCCAAAATGTTTTTGTATCCTCTACTTCTTCTTCAGTAAAAGGACCACCATATTTCTGCTTACCTAAGTCAACTCGACTTGGTATTTTATTCTCCCAGTGTGTAAATGCACTTCTTTTTCCTAAATGTTTGGTTTTGCAAGCATATCTAAGAACTTGATAGACCATTTTGTAGCGGTTTCTTTTTAAAACAACAATCCTTTCAAAGTTTTTATGAAAAAATATAGTCATACACACAATGATAGTTATCACAATAAAGGCTCCAAGTCCAGTTAATTCTGTTAAAGTTGAGTTATAAATTGTTTTGTCCACAATTGCTATATAATCAATGAGAAGATAGCCCACAAAAAGTCCCCAAACAACCCAATGTATAAAAGCTCTGAATTGTGCACTAGAGCCATCAACTAACTGGTCCATTCCATATGCAAGTATATTAGAAAAAACCCTGCTGCTCCAAACATCAATAACAGCAAAGCCACTCCAGATATTCCATATTTGGCTATATTAACTGATAGTCCACATGTCCCATATTGAATACCATAACTAATGACTTGTAGAAGAGTGCCTGACCAACAAGACCACAGACTCAACTTAATAGCTCTCCCACGACCAATCTGTGTATCAGCTAGCCAACCAAGAAAAGGATATACAAAGGACAAGAAAACATTTTGAAGTGTTGGAACAAAGTGTGAGTGTCCACCTACTTCAGGAAATGGTGCCCAACAAGATGGCTCCTCAGGATTAGTCAGCATTCCAATTATAATATTTTCACTAATTTCAATACTGAGGCCAACTCCAATAGCATAAATAATCAATAAACAGGCTGGAATATTGAGTCTTCTTGCCTTTACTTCTTTATAATAGTTAGCAAACATTATTGCATATGTTATTGAATAAAAATGCAGCAATTACTCATAGATAAACAAGAACAATGACAATGCTATCAATAACATTGGCAATGTTATTTTTACTCATGTACTTATTCACTTTCAGTTTCATGGTTTGCTTATCATTTGATGAAAACAAATTTAGTCTTATAGTATGTGCAGTATCATTCATGTTGTATTAACTCTCCTCCCTATATCCTACCTCTACAAAATTCAAACCATCTATATTGCAAGAATTTATTTGTTCTGACACCATCAACTATTTTCTTATAAACTCAAAGGAATATTATTAAACTTAATTATAAATCTGCTTCATCATTTAATATATGAAATTGTTCTCTCCAGATTCGATTATATACCCTGGATATGAAGATGCACCATACCTTCCCTATTAATAGTTGCTAACATGTGTATATATTATTCCTCAACAACTGTTTTAGTGTTGCAATTTCCTTTCTACTGTCTCTCTGATACCAGTAAACTGACAACAACAACCTATTGATAACAATACACTAAGGAGAATTCAATTACTCTATGAACAATACTAAATCAAAATACATTACTATATATATCAAGTATAGTATTAATATATGTACATTTATATTGTGTATTGGGAGTTTGACACTTCCATATTTATATACTTGGTATTATACTGTTATGTGTTTAATATAACTGATAAACAACAGAGTGTGAGTTTAAAACTACTGACTTTGCATTAATGCACCAGTTACATTCATTTAATAACTGTTAATAAAAACTATCATTACTAGCATTAGTCTATCTATACATACACATGAATGTCTGTGTCAATAACTCATAGAGTTGTAGTAATCTTGATGTTGCATAAGTTCCTCCTCCTCTTTATCAGCATTATCTAACATGCGCTCATAATATTCCTCAACAACTGTTTGAGCATGGTAGTTATCTCCTTTTTGTCTTCCTTGATGCCAATAAACTGTTATTACAAATACAGCACTACCAATAATTACAACAATTAACTGAAAAAGCAATGACCAAAATGTACTAGACAATTTACCAGGTCCAGTAAAGATAGGTATTGTGAAAAAAACAGTTTTCATTATGCCACCAATACTTATGTATGAGGCACTTATAAACCAGTATATTCCTGTTAACATACCATTCATATTTGCTGGTGCTTGACTACATATAAACTCAAAAGTACTGATGAACGAGATCATATCAATGATTCCAATCATTGACAATGGTATGATATAATAAAGAAAAGAAATTGTCTTATTAATTAGATCCATTACAATCATGGAGCTAAGTGTAATAAAAAGAAGAACAAAAGAACCTCCTATCCATTTCAATGGATTCAAGAAGAAATACTCTATTTTTGGAAAGAGAGGAATGACAATGAGTTCCAATAAAGGTATTATTATTATAATAGTTTTACTGAAGGCTGTCCATAGAGCAAATGATCCATATCCATTAAGTGTAGTAGTAGCTCCATCTAACTTATTAATATATGATAGCACATCAATGATTATTGTGTAAAATGGTATAAATATACCAAATGTTGATAATAGTACAGCAACTATTCTCCAAAATGTTTTTGTATCTTCTACTTCTTCTTCAGTAAAAGGCCCACCATATTTCTGCTTACCTATGTCAATTCGACTTGGTATTTTATTCTCCCAGTGTGTAAATGCACTTCTTTTTCCTAAATGTTTGGTTTTCCAAGCATATTTAAGAACTTGATAGACCATGTTGTAAGGATTTCTTTTTAAAACAACAATCCTTTCAAAGTTTTTTTGAAAAAATATAGTCATACACACAATGATAGTTATTGCAATAAAGGCTCCAAGCCCAGTTAATTCTGTTAAAGTTGACTGATAAATTGTTTTGTCCATAATTGCTATATAATCAATGAGAAGATAGCCCATGAAAAGCCCCCAAACAACCCAATGTATAAAAGCTCTGAATTGTGCACTAGAGCCATCAACTAACTGGTCCATTCCATATGCAAGTATATTAGAAAAAAACCCTGCTGCTCCAAACATCAATAGCAGCAAAGCCACTCCAGATATTCCATATTTAGCTATATTAACTGATAGTCCACATGTCCCATATTGAATACAATAACTAATGACTTGAAGAAGAGTGCCTAACCAACAAGACCACAGACTTGACTTAATAGCTCTCTCACGACCAATCTGTGTATCAGCTAGCCAACCAAAAAAAGGATAAACAAATGACAAGAAAACATTTTGAAGTATTGGAATAAAGTAGCCATATGAAAGTCCACCTACTTCAGGAAATGGTGCCCAACAAGATGGCTCTTCAGGATTAGTCAGCATTCCAAAAACAATATTGTCACTAATTTCAATACTGAGGCCAACTCCAATAGCATAAATAACTAATAAACAGGTTGGAATATTGAGTCTTCTTGCCTTTACTTCTTTATAATAGTTAGCAAACATTATTACATATGCTATTGAATTAAAATGCAGCAATTACTCATAGATAAGCAATACTATTAGTAATAACAATGACAATGCTATCAATAACAATGGCAATGTTATTTTTACTCATGTACTTAACCACTTTCAGTTTCATTTTTAAAGTTGAATTTTTGAATGTTTTCTTTTACTATATGTTACCAAATTAGTTCATAAGCTATATATAGATATCATTGTGGTGACAAATTTTGATGTATCATGAAAACAAATTTGTTCTTGTAGTATGTGCAGTATCATTCATGTTGTATTAACTCTCCTCCCTATATTCTACCTCTACAAAATTCAAACCATCTATATTGCAAGAATTTATTTGTTCTGACACCATCAACTATTTTCTTATAAACTCAAAGGAATATTATTAAACTTAATTATAAATCTGCTTCATCATTTAATATATAAAATTGTTCTCTCTAGATTCGATTATACACCCTGGATATGAAGATGCACCACACCTT
Organism: Xestospongia bergquistia; assembly: GCA_963965975.1. NCBI lineage: Eukaryota > Metazoa > Porifera > Demospongiae > Haplosclerida > Petrosiidae > Xestospongia > Xestospongia bergquistia. Next base: position 1,000,296 of record OZ014414.1, on the reverse strand, counting down.
CCCTGTTAATAGTTGCTAACATGTGTATATATTATTCCTCAACAACTGTTTTAGTGTTGTAATTTCCTTTCTTCTGTCTTCTCTGATATCAATAAACTAACAACAACAACCTATTGATAACAATACACTAAGGAGAATTCAATTACTCTATTAACAATACTAAATCAAAATACATTACCATATATATCAAGTATAGTATTAATACATGTACATTTATACTGTGTATTGGGAGTTTGACACTTCCATATTTATATACTTGGTATTATACTGTTATGTGTTTAATATAACTGATAAACAACAGAGTGTGAATTTATAACTACTGACTTTGCATGAATGCACCAGTTACATTCATTTAATAACTGTTAATAAAAACTATCATTACTAGCATTAGTCTATCTATACATACACATGAATGTCTGTATTAATAACTCATGGATTTATAGTAATCTTGATGTTGTGTAAGTTCCTTCTCTTCTTTATCAGCATTATCTAACATGCGCTCATAATATTCCTCAACAACTATTTGAGCATGGTAGTTATCTCCTTTTTGTCTTGCTTGATACCAATAAACTGTTATTACAAATACAACACTACCAATAATTACAACAATTAACTGGAAAAGCAATGACCAAAATGTACTAGACAATTCACCATGTCCAGTAAAGATAGGTATTGTGAAAAAAATAGTTTTTATTATGCCACCAATACTTATGTACAAGGCACGTATAAACCAGAATACTCCTGTTAACATACCATTCATATTTGCTGGAGCTTGACTACATATAAACTCAAAAGTACTGATGAAAGAGATCATATCGATGATTCCAATCATTGACAATGGTATGATATAATAAAGAAAAGAAATTGTCTTGTTAATTACATCAATGACAATCATGGAGGTAAGTGTAATGAAAAGAAGAACAAAAGAGCCTCCCATCCATTTCAATGGATTAAAGAAGAAATACTCTATTTTTGGAAAGAGAGGAATGACAATGAGTTCCAAAAAAGGTACTATTATTATGATAGTTTTACTGAAGCCTGTCCATAAAGTAAATGATCCATATCCATTAAGTGTAGTAGTAGCTCCATCTAACTTGTTAATGTATGATAAAATATCAATGATTACTGTGTAAAATGGTATAAATATACCAAATGTTGATAATAGTACAGCAACTATTCTCCAAAATGTTTTTGTATCTTCTACTTCTTCCTCAGTAAAAGGACCACCATATTTCTGCTTACATAAGTCAATACGACTTGGTATTTTGTTCTCCCAGTGTGTAAATGCACTTCTTTTTCCTAAATGTTTGGTTTTCCAAGCATATCTAAGAACTTGATAGACCATTTTGTAAGGGTTTCTTTTAAAAAAAACAATCCTTTCAAACTATTTATCAAAAAATATAGTCATACACACAATGATAGTTATCACAATAAAGGCTCCGAGTCCAGTTAATTCTGTTAAAGTTGAGTTATAAATTGTTTTGTCCACAATTGCTATATAATCAATGAGAAGATAGCCCACAAAAAGTCCCCAAACAACCCAATGTATAAAAGCTCTGAATTGTGCACTAGAGCCATCAACTAACTGGTCCATTCCATATGCAAGTATATTAGAAAAAACCCTGCTGCTCCAAACATCAACAACAGCAAAGCCATTCCAGATATTCCATATTTGGCTATATTAACTGATAGTCCACATGTCCCATATTGAATACAATAACTAATGACTTGAAGAAAAGTGCCTGACCAACAAGACCACAGACTTGACTTAATAGCACTCTCACGACCAATCTTTGTATCAGCTAGCCAAACCAAGAAAAGGATAAACAAAGGACAAGAAAATATTTTGAAGTGTTGGAACAAGGTAGCCATATGAAAGTCCACCTACTTCAGGAAATGGTGCCCAACAAGATGACTCTTCAGGATTAGTCAGCATTCCAAAAACAATATTGTCACTAATTTCAATACTGAGGCCAACTCCAATAGCATAAATAGCCAATAAACAGGCTGGAATATTGAGTCTTCTTGCCTTTACTTCTTTACAATAGTTAGCAAACATTATTACATATGCTATTGAATTAAAATGCAGCAATTACTCATAGATAAACAATACTATTATTAATAACAATGACAATGCTATCAATAACAATGGCAATGTTATTTTTACTCATGTACTTAACCACTTTCAGTGTCATTGTTCACTTACATTCTTCATTGTTTAAAGTTGAATTTTTGAATGTTTCTCTTTTACTATATGTTACCAAATTAGTTCATAAGCTATATATAGATATTATTGTGGTGACAAATTTTGATGTATCATTTGATGAAAACAAATTTAGTCTTGTAGTATGTGCAGTATCATTCATGTTGTATTAACTCTCCTTCCTATATCCTACCTCTACAAAATTCAAACCATCTATATTGCAAGAATTTATTTGTTCTGACACCATCAACTATTTTCTAATAAACTCAAAGAAATATTATTAAAATTAATTATAAATCTGCTTCATCATTTAATATATAAAATTGTTCTCTCCAGATTCTATTATATACCCTGGAGATGAAGATGCACCACACCTTCCCTATTAATAGTTGCTAACATGTGTATATATTATTCCTCAACAACTGTTTTAGTGTTGTAATTTCCTTTCTTCTGTCTTCTCTGATATCAATAAACTGACAACAACAACCTATTGATAACAGTACACTAAAGAGAATTCAATTACTCTATGAACAATACTTATTTTAAAATACATTACCATATATATCAAGTACAATATTAATACATGTACATTTATACTGTGTACTGGGAGTTTGACACTTCCATATATATATATACTTGGTATTGCAGTGTTATGTGTTATAACTGATAAAACAAAAGAGTGTGTGTTTATAACTACTGACTTTGCATGAATGTACCAGTTACATACATTTAATAACTGTTAATAAAAACTGTCATTGGTAGCATTAGCCTATCTATACATTATGAATGTCTGTATCAATAACTCATGGAGTTATAGTAATCTTGATGTTGCATAAGTTCCTCCTCTTCTTTATCAGCATTATCTAACATGCGCTCATAATATTCCTCAACAACTGTTTGAGCATGGTAATTATCTCCTTTTTGTCTTCCTTGATGCCAATAAACTGTTATTACAAATACAACACTACCAATAATTACAACAATTAACTGAAAAAGCAATGACCAAAATATACTAGACAATTCACCATGTCCAGTAAAGATAGGTATTTTGAAAAAAATAGTTTCCATTATGCCACCAATACTTACGTACAAGGCACATATAAACCAGAATACTCCTGTTAACATACCATTCATATTTGTTGGAGCTTGACTACATATAAACTCAAAAGTACTGATGAAAGAGATCATATCAATGATTCCAATCATTGACAATGGTATAATATAGTAAAGAAAAGAAATTTTGTTATTAATTACATGAATGACAATCATGGAGCTAAGTGTAATAAAAAGAAGAACAAAAGAGCCTCCCATCCATTTCAATGGATTAAAGAAGAAATACTCTATTTTTGGAAAGAGAGGAATGACCAAAAGTTCTAATAAAGGTATTATTATTATGATAGTTTTACCGAAACCTGTCCATAAAGCAAATGATCCATATCCATTAAGTGTAGTAATAGCTCCATCTAACTTATTAATATATGATAAAATATCAAAAATTATTGTGTAGTAAGGTATAAATATACCAAATGTGGACATTAGTACAGCAACTATTCTCCAAAATGTTTTTGTATCTTCTACTTCTTCCTCAGTAAAAGGCCCACCATATTTCTCCTTACCTAAGTCAATTCGACTTGGTATTTTATTCTCCCAGTGAGTAAATGCACTTCTTTTTCCTAAATGTTTGGTTTTCCAAGCATATCTAAGAACTTGATAGACCATTTTGTAAGGGTTTCTTTTTAAAACAACAATCCTTTCAAAGTTTTGATGAAAAATTATAGTCATACACACAATGGTAGTTATTGCAATAAAGGCTCCAAGTCCAGTTAATGCTGTTAAAGTTGAGTTATAAATTGTTTTGTCCACAATTGCTATATAATCAAGGAGAAGATATCCTGCAAAAAGCCCCCAAACAACCCAATGTATAAAAGCTCTGAATTGTGCACTAGAGCCATCAACTAACTGGTCCATTCCATATGCAAGTATATTAGAAAAAAATCCTGCTGCTCCAAACATCAATAGCAGCAAAGCCATTCCAGATATTCCATATTTGGCTATATTAACTGATAGTCCACATGTCCCATATTGAATACAGTAACTAATGACTTGAAGAAGAGTGCCTGACCAACAAGACCACAGACTCGACTTAATAGCACTCTCACGACCAATCTGTGTATCAGCTAGCCAACCAAGAAAAGGATAAACAAAGGACAAGAAAATATTTTGAAGTGTTGGAACAAGGTATGAAAGTCCACGTACTTCAGGAAATGGTGCCCAACAAGATGGCTCTTCAGGATTAGTCAGCATTCCAATAATAATATTTTCACTAATTTCAATACTGAAGCCAACTCCAATAGCATAAATAACCAATAAACAGGTTGGAATGTTGAGTCTTCTTGCCTTTACTTCTTTACAATAGTTAGCATACATTATTGCATATGTTATTGAACTAAGTTGCAGAAATTACTTATAAGTAAGTAACACCATTATTGATATCAATGGCAATGTTATTTCTTTCTTACGTACTTGTTCACTTTTCAGTTTCATTGTTTACTTATATTCTTCACTTATATTCTTCACTGTTTGTAAATTGAATTCTCATATGTTTCTCATTTATATAATTATATTCCCAAATAAATTCATAACGTAACTAACCTGTATGTAGATATCAATATTTTTATGCATCATTTGATGAAAACAAATTTAGTCTTGTAGTATGTACAATGTCATTCATGTTAACCGACCTCCCTATATACTACCTCTACAAAGTTCTAGCTATCTATATTGCAGGAACTCATTTGTTCTGACAACATCTACTGTTTTCTTGTAAATTCAAAGAAACATTATTAAGTGTAATTATAAATCTTAGCTACATCATTTAGTATTAAAAATGTTTTCTCCAGATTCAATTACATACCCTATTGATGAAGACTCCTTAACTAGTTTATCTTCCCTATTAATAGTTGTTAACATGCGTATATAGTATTCCTCAACAACTGTTTGAGTGCTATAGTTTTCTCCCCTCTGTCTTCTCTGATACCAGTAAGCTGTTATGAAGTATACCACACTACCAACAGTAATAATAATTAACTGTGAGAACAACGACCAAAATGCACTGGATAATTTACTACCTTCATTAACTTTTGGTACTTTAAAGAAGATGGTTGTTATAACACCACCAATACTTATATAGAAGGCACGTATAAACCAGTATACTCCTATTAACATGCCATTCATATTAGCTGGTGCCTGACTACATATGAATTCAAAGCTACTGATGAAGCAAATAATGTTAATAAAGCCAATAAACAACAATGGTATGATGTAATACAGAAACGAAATATTTGTTGTAGTGTGATCATTAAAATATTCGGTCTGGTTTACAGGATCACCTTCATATTGCCCTGCAATATTTATCACTATCATTGCACTAACAGAAGTGAAGATAGCAAGAAAAGACACTCCAATCCATTTCAATGGATTTAGAAGGAAAAACTCCATCTTTGGAAAGAGAGGAATGACAACAAGCTCCATTGTCGGCACAAGTATCACAACAGTTTTACCAAAACTCGTCCAGAGTACAAATGATCCATATCCATTAAGCGTAGTAACAGCTCCATCTAACTTGTTAATGTATAAGATAACGCCAATAATCACTGTGTAATAAGGTATAAATATACCAAATGTTGATAATAGTACAGCAACTATCCTCCAAAATGTTTTTGTATCTTCTACTTCTTCCTCGGTAAAAGGTCCACCATATTTCTGCTTACCTAGATCAATGCGACTTGGTATCTTGTTCTCCCAATAAGTAAAGGCACTCCTGTTCTCTGGAGAATTGTGTTGCCAGGCATACTTGAAAACTTGACAGACCATTCTATAAGGATTTTTTTTAAGAATTCCCACATACAAGAAGTTCTTTTGAAATTTTATGCTTATACACACAATGACTGTAATAATAGCAAAAGTTTCAATCCCAGTAATTTGTGTTAAAGTTGCATTGTAGACTGTCTTATCTACAAATGCTATATAGTCATTAACAAGAAAGCCAACAAAGAGTCCCCAAACAACCCAATGTATAAACGCTCTAATTTGTGCACTAGAGCCATCAACTAACTGTTCCATTCCATATGCAAGTATGTTAGAATAAAAACCTGCCACCCCTAACACAAGTAGAAGTAAAGCCACTCCTGAAATTCCATATTTGGCTATATTAACTGGTACCCCACATGTACCATATTGAATACAGTAACTGATGACTTGAAGGAGAGTCCCAAACCAACATGACCATAGACTGAAGTTAATGGCTTTGTCACGACCAATCTTAACATCAGCTAACCACCCAGAAACAGGATAAATAAATGACAAAAATATATTTTGAAGTGTTGGTACAAGGTAGCCATATGAAAGTCCACCTACTTCAGGAAATGGCGCCCAACAAGATAGGTCTTCGGGATTAGTCAGCATTCCAAAAATAATATTGTAACTAATTTCAATACTAAGACCAACTCCAATAGCATAAACTACCAACAAACAGGCTGGAATGTTGAGTCTTCTTGCTTTTACTTCTTTACAATAGCTAATAAATAATCTTATTGGTTTGGCAGACATTTTGACTTTTAGTTTATACTACAACTATAGTTTATCACATGATTATACTACATTTATATGCTTTCATTACTACCATTGACTACTTATGAAGGCATTCCAAGATTGTAATTGTGTAAACAGATAGTCTTAGTCTAAAGAAGCTTGTATTATTTCTTGTTGTTTATTTCATTATATTAAAGTGTTTTCAATACAGACAATTTTTTATAGCACAAAGTTGATTTTTGTCGTGTAAATGACATAATATATTATGAAAAAGAATGTTGAACACCTAACGTAAACAGTCTATTGACACATAAAATGTATATAGACATGTTTGTTTTCAATGTATTTGTTGCACTAATATAATACTTTTATTCCCATATAAATGTACTATTTTGTAGTTTACTCTATGAATGCTGTAGTATTTTAAACTATTTTAAAGTATTTACTATGTCTGCACCTGCCGTCGTTACCACTATGCTATAATCATGCCAACTAACTTATGAATACAGTAGTAAATTAACACTATGTATACAATTATTTCTTTGTCTTGTGATCTTTGCACTTAGTATTTTCCCAAAATTCCCCTAAAGTATACTACTATGACATATATCTATTAACTTTTAATATGTATGTATTAAATTGTCCTATATAACCAATAGGTTATCTGTTAGTATAAATGTATGTATAGTAAAGTACATTGATGAAAGAAACATATATACATATAATGAAAGAATATTTATGAAAGTATTGTTGTAACAGTCAATAATAACTGTCAACACATTAGTTTTACTTTCATAACTTGAATGAATGTTTTTAATTCAAATTTCCTAAGTTCTCAAATAGCCAGTATACTGTCTGTAACATGGGAGATTTTCAAGCATCTTTGTATTTAAAAGTGCAAGCATTTTTTGTCAGATATCGTAAAGGACTGACAGACCGAAATCTGAACTTGCCAGCATGGTTGTTGATATTTTATACCATAGCTATTAATTTATGCATTGATATCGGTTTCAACATTGCATTTGCTTTATCTACAAGGCCTGAAGAAGGAACATGCTGGGCTCCTGTACCAGAAGAAAACAAAGCAGCTGCATATCAAATCTCTTTTGTCCACAATATAATATTCTTTATAACTTATCCAATAATGGGTTGGTTGGCTGATATAAAAGTTGGGCGCCAAAAGTCTATTAATTTAAGTCTGTGGTTCTGTTGGTTTGGGACTTTTCTTCAGGTCTCCAGTTACTGCATTCAATATGGCACTTGTGGATTACCAGTTAATATTGCTAAGTATGGAATATCAACAATGGCTCTGTTGTTGCTTGTATTGGGAACAGCAGGTTTCTATTCCAATATGCTAGCTTATGGGCTAGATCAATTGTTTGATGCTTCAAATTCTCAATTGCGTGCGTTTGTACATTGGCTAGTATGGGGACTGTTCATTGGGCTGTTGATTGAATACATGTCTTTGTATAATAAGACAATTTACAATTCTAAATTGGTATTAGTCACAAGCATTATAACATTTACACTTATTACAATTGCTTTATGCTTAAACATTATTTTCAAGAGAAGATTTGAGTCAACAGGAATTCTATCAAGAAACCCTTACAAGATGATTTATCAAGTACTCAAATATGCTTGGCAACATAAATCTCCAGAGAACAGGAGTGCCTTCACTTATTGGGAGAACAAAATACCTAGTCGGATTAACCTGGGAAAACAAAAATATGGTGGACCTTTCAATGAAACTGATGTTGAAGATGTAAAGACATTTTGGAGAATAGTTGGGATCCTTTTGTCAACTTTTGGTTTCTATATACCATATTACATTGTAGTGGATGGTGTATTTCCCTATTTAAATGCAATGAAAGGAGCTACAACAAGTTTAAATGGCTATGGATCAGTTGTACTTTGGAAAGCACTTGACGAACAAATTATAATACTGGTCCCTCTGGTAGAGTTAATCATACTGCCTCTTTTTCCTAAATTTGAATATTTTATTCTTAATCCTTTAAGGGGCTTAAAAATTGTTTATTGCTTACTACTTACTGGATTAATAGGTATATTAATTCTAGACACTGTGGGTCATTATTTAGCTCAAGATTTTGTTCACTGTTATTTCACTACTAGCTCATCATATGGAGTTCTACCCATCTCTTTTCTATACTATGCCATTCCATTAACACTAACTGGGTTAGCAGATGTTTTGAGTTACATCTTTTTACTTGAGTTTATATGTTGTCAATCTCCACTTAATATGAGTGGTATGCTATCTGGTGTTCTTTGGTTCATACGAGGTTTTTATCTCAATATTGGAGCTCTTTTGGCCCTTCCTTTTTCACTCTGGACCATTGATGGTCCAGACCGGCTCTCTTGTAGTTTTTGGATATTGGTTTTTGAGGTCTTGTTATGTATTATTGGATTTATTGTATTTTGGTATGTATCCCGACATTATAAGAGACGCATACGAAGAGAAACATACCTTTATCAAGAAGCAATAGAGGCACACGTAGATCGTCTCTTACAACAAGAGGAAAATCTTTGTAATGTGAATTTAACATCTTAATCAGTCATCTTTTACTATTGAAATTTTGTTGATTGAAATATTTCATACTGTATGACTTGATATGCAAGACTATGTATTAATTCTCTATTAACACTAACAACTATAACAGTATTATAAACCTGTACTTAAGGCTGCTTAGGTAGTTGCTCAATTAGACTAAGCAATTACAAACTAAAACATTGTATGACATTGATAGATAGACCTAAAATCATAAGTTTATCTCTGTGATGTAATAACATTGTACACATGGATTAATAACTTGTCACTTCATGAAACATTGAAAGTCCAATTAATATTAATGTTAACGGCAATTAATTAACAGCAAATATAGACATTGTTTTTAGATGTCATGTGCTCTGTACATGGTTATCACCTTTGAGTTCTGTTTAGACAAGAGAGTGACAAGAGGTTCAATCACAATTCTTATCACAACAGTATAGTGCAATTTATATATGCTATATCAGGTATATAACCTAGAGGCTACTGGTCTCTCTTCTATTGGATAGTAGTAGTCTGAGGCCATTAAATTTGAAAGGATATAGTTAACCTACAGCTATAGTTTATCACATGATTATACTACATTTATATACTTTCATTATTACCATTGACTACCTATGAATGCACTCAAAGATTGTAATTGTGTAAACAGATAGTCTCAGTCTAAAAAAGCTTGTGTTGTTTATTGTTGTTTATTTCAAAGTGTTTTCAATACAGACAATTGTTTACGACACAGAGTTGATGTTGGTCATTTAAACGACATAATATATTATAAAAAAGAATATATAGAACGTAAAACATCAGAAACATAAACAATCTATTGATACATAAAATATATATATAGACATATTTGTTTTCAATGTATTTGTTGCACTAATATAATTCTTTTATTCCCATACAAAAACATACTATCTTGTAGTTTACTCTATGAATATTTTGAACTACAACCCATAAGTATTTACTATGTCTCCACCTACTGTTATAAGGTTAAAGTTAATCTGAAACCATTGAAAAGATATAGCTAACCTTATGATAATAGCCTGAAGCCACTGAATTTCAATTGATATAGTCAACTTCAAGTCATTGAGGCATTCTTCCTATGTTTGATCTATACTGTAAAGAATTGAAATCAAGGAATCTCAATGTTCCTAGTAGACTGTTGGTGGTATATGCCATTGCTGTTGGTCTCAGTATAGGCATTAGCTTCAATATAATCTTTGCTCTTGTTACTGACCCTGAGGATAACTCTTGTTGGGCTCCATTTCCTGGTGTCTATCAAGTCTCTACTAGCTATTTTGTGCCTACACTTCAGAATATTTTCTTGTCATTTACATATCCCATTCTTGGTTGGTTAGCAGATACAAAGATTGGTCGTGAGAGAGCTATTAACTTAAGTTTGTGGTCCTGTTGGTTTGGGACTCTCCTTCAAGTCATCAGTTACTGTATTCAATATGGCACTTGTGGACTACCAGTTAATATAGCCAAATATGGAATATCAGGTGTAGCTTTGCTGCTATTAATGCTTGGAGCTGCAAGTTTTTATTCTAATGTACTTGCCTATGGAATGGATCAATTAGTTAATGGGTCTAGTGCCCAAATTAGAACCTTTGTACACTGGTTAGTTTGGGGACTTTTTGTAGGTTTTATTACTAGCTACGTAGCTTTTGTCAAAAAAAGTATTTATGACTCAAATTTAATTTTGATCACTGGAATTGTAACAATGTTCTTAATTTCTTTTGTTGTGATTGTTAGCACATTTTCTAAAAGTAAATTTAGGAATGATGGAATCCTTAAGAAAAACCCGTACAAGATGGTGTATCGAGTTCTTAAGTATGCCTGGAAACATAAGTCTCCTGAGAACAGAAGTGCCTTGACTTACTGGGAGAACAAGATACCTAGTCGTATTGACTTGGGTAAAGAGAAATATGGTGGGCCATTTAAGGAAGATGAAGTTGAAGACACAAAAACATTTTGGAGAATGGTGACATTACTGCTATCCACTTTTGGTATATACATTCCTTATTACACTGTTGTCAATGGTGTATTTTTATATGTTGACAAACTAGAGGGTGCTACAACTACACTTAATGGGTATGGTTCATATGCACTGTGGAGTGCATTTGATTTTAACATTATAATATTAGTACCACTATTGGAATTGATTGTCATCCCTCTCTTCCCAAAAATTGAATACTTCCTTCTTAAACCACTCAAATGGATTGGTATTTCTTACACACTTCTTCTAGGTTCATTCATTGCTATGTTCATTATTGACACAGTTAGTCAATTCCAAATGCCACCAGTCACTTGTGCTAACATTGAAGACATGGCTACAGTTAACATGTCATTTCTTTATTACATCATACCATTTTCTTTGATTGGATTTATAGACATTTTATCTTTTATAGGCAGCTTCGAGTTCATATGTAGTCAGGCACCAGCTAATATGAATGGTATGTTAACTGGAGTATACTGGTTTATACGTGCTTTATATATAAGTGTTGGTGCCATTATGAGAACTATCTTTTTCACAATACCAAACTTAGATGGACCTGGTCACTTGACTTGCACATTTTGGTCATTGCTTGCACAATTCATTGTTATCTTGATTGGTGGGTTTACATACATGTTCACAGCTTACTGGTATAAACAAAGACAGCGAGGAGAGAATTATAGTCTTCATGAAGTTGTTGAAAAACATTATGAACACATGTTAGCTAATGAAAATGTGGATAAAAAGGATGATCATATCTTGTCTGGATGGATTATTGAGGAACTATAACTACTGATCACAAAGTACTTCATATTTTAAAGCAACAAACATAATAGATTAATTGAATAAGTATATATTTCCAATGGCAATTGCTTGTATAAACATTGTGTATACACACACATATACTTGTGTTAGTATGTACATATACTTATGTTTATGTTTTAACATTATACAAAGACAAAGTCACATGATCATTGTTAGGTTCCGCTATTAATACTCATTTATCTGCTCTCTATTTTTCATTATTACCACTATGCTGTAATCATGCCAACTATTGCAAGTAGCTAAGAAAACAGTAGTAAAATAACACAATGTACAAGTTATTTCAATGTCTTGTGATCTTTGCACTTTGTATTCTCCCAAAAATTCCCCTAAAGTAAACTACTATGACATATAATTCACATTTAATATGTATGTATTAAATTGTCCTATATAACCAATAGGTTACTGTTAGTATAAATGTATGTATGTATAGTAAAGTACATTGATTGTGTTTATAGTAAAAGTACAGTGATGAATACATTGTTGTGACTATTAATAACAACTGCCAGCTCTTATACAACTATTAGTTTTACTTTCCTAACTTGAATAAGTATTTTTAGTTCAAATATGTCATAACTTCTCATATGTTGTAGAATCTTTTCCAGTGCTGTCTGTATCATGGGAGGCAGAAATTTTCAAGCATCTCTGTATTTCAAACTACAAACATTTTTTGTCAGATATCATAAAGGACTGACAGACCGAAATCTGAACTTGCCAGCATGGTTGTTGATATTTTATACCATAGCTATTAATTTATGCCTTGACATCGGCTTCAACATTGCATTTGCTTTATCTACAAGGCCTGAAGAAGTAACATGCTGGGCTCCTGTACCAGAAGAAAACAAAGCAGCTGCATATCAAATCTCTTTTGTCCACAATATAATATTCTTTACAGCTTATCCAGTAATGGGTTGGTTGGCTGATACAAAAATTGGACGCCAAAAATCTATTAATTTAAGTCTGTGGTTCTGTTGGTTTGGGACTTTTCTTCAGGTCTCCAGTTACAGTATTCAATATGGTACTTGTGGATTACCAGTTAATATTGCTAAGTATGGAATATCAACAGTGGCTCTGTTGTTGCTTGTATTGGGAACAGTAGGTTTCTATTCCAATATGCTAGCTTATGGGCTAGATCAATTGTTTGATGCTTCAAATTCTCAATTGCGTGCATTTGTGCATTGGCTGGTATGGGGACTGTTCATTGGGCTGTTAAATGATTACATGGCTTTGCATAAAGAGACAATTTATGATTCTAAAATGGTATTAGTCACAAGCATTATAACATTTACACTTATTACAATTGCTTTATGCTTAAAAATTATTTTCAAGACAAGATTTGAGTCAACAGGAATTCTATCAAGAAACCCTTACAAAATGATTTATCAAGTACTCAAATATGCTTGGCAACATAAATGTCCAAAGAACAGGAGTGCCTTCACCTATTGGGAGAACAAAATTATTAGTCGGATTAACCTGGGAAAACAAAAATATGGTGGACCTTTCAATGAAACTGATGTTGAAGATGTAAAGACATTTTGGAGAATAGTTGGGATCCTTTTGTCAACTTTTGGTTTCTATATACCATATTACATTGTAGTGGATGGTGTATTTCCCTATTTGAATGCAATGAAAGGAGCTACAACAAGTTTAAATGGCTATGGATCAGTTGTACTTTGGAAAGCACTTGATGAACAAATTATAATACTGGTCCCTCTGGTAGAGTTAATCATACTGCCTCTTTTTCCTAAATTTGAATATTTTATTATTAATCCTTTAAGGGGATTAAAAATTGTTTATTGCTTACTACTTACTGGATTAATAGGTATATTAATTCTAGACACTGTGGGTCATTATTTAGCTCAAGATTTTGTTCACTGTTATTTCACTACTAGCTCATCATATGGAGTTCTACCCATCTCTTTTCTATACTATGCCATTCCATTAACACTAACTGGGTTAGCAGATGTTCTGAGTTACATCTTTCTACTTGAGTTTATATGTTGTCAATCTCCACTTAATATGAGTGGTATGCTATCTGGTGTTCTTTGGTTCATACGAGGTTTTTATCTCAATATTGGAGCTCTTTTTGCCCTTCCTTTTTCACTCTGGACTATTGATGGTCCAGACCGGCTCTCTTGTAGTTTTTGGATATTGGTTTTTGAGGTCTTGTTATGTATTATTGGATTTATTGTATTTTGGTATGTATCCCGACATTATAAGAGACGGATACGAAGAGAAACATACCTTTATCAAGAAGCAATAGAGGCACACGTAGATCGTCTCTTACAACAAGAGGAAAATCTTTGTAATGTGAATTTAACATCTTAATCAGTCATCTTTTGCTATTGAAATTTCGTTGATTAAAATATTTCATACTGTATGACTTGATATGCAAGACTATGTATTAATTCTCAATTAACACTAACAACTATAACAGTATTATAAACCTGTACTTAAGGCTGCTTAGGTAGTTGCTCAATTAGACTAAGCAATTACAAACTAAAACATTGTATGACATTGATAGATAGACCTAAAATCATAAGTTTATCTCTGTAATGTAATAACATTGTACACATGGATTAATAACTTGTCACTTCATGAAACATTGAAAGTCCAATTAATATTAATGTTAACAGCAAGTAACATTAGTATTAGTCTGAGGCTATTGAATTTGAAAGGATATATAATTTATCTACAACTATAGTTAATGACATGATTATACTACATTTATATGCTTTCATTACTACCATTGACTACTTATTAAGGCATTCCAAGATTGTAATTGTGTAAACAGATAATCTCAGTCTAAAGAAGCTTGTGTTATTTCTTGTTGTTTATTTCATTATATTAAAGTGTTTTCAATACAGACAATTTTTTACTGGATGAAGTTAATGTTAGTCATTTAAATGACATAATATAATATTATTATAAAAAAGGATATATAGAACTTAAAATGTTAGAAACATAAACAGTCTATTGATTCATAAAATGTATATAGACATATTTGTTTTCAATGTATTTGTTGCACTAATATAATACTTTTGTTCCCATATAGATGTACTATTTTGTAGTTTACTCTATGAATGTTGTAGAATTTTGAGCTACAACCCATAAGTATTTACTATGTCTCCACCTACTGTTATAAGGTTAAAGTTTATCTTTAGATAGTAATCTGAAGCCATTGAATTTGAAAGGATATAGTTAACCTTATGATAGTAACCTGAAACCACTGAATTTCAATTGATATAGTTGACTTTAAGTCATTGAGGCATTCTTCCTATGTTTGATCTATACTGTAAAGAATTGAAATCAAGGAATCTCAATGTTCCTAGTAGACTGTTGGTGGTATATGCCATTGCTGTTGGTCTCAGCATAGGCATTAGCTTCAATATAATCTTTGCTCTTGTTACTGACCCTGAGGATAACTCTTGTTGGGCTCCATTTCCTGGTGTCCATCAAGTCTCTACTAGCTATTTCGTGCCTACACTTCAGAATATTTTCTTGTCATTTACATATCCCATTCTTGGTTGGTTAGCAGATACAAAGATTGGTCGTGAGAGAGCTATTAACTTAAGTCTGTGGTCCTGTTGGTTTGGGACTCTCCTTCAAGTCATCAGTTACTGTATTCAATATGGGACTTGTGGACTACCAGTTAATATAGCCAAATATGGAATATCAGGAGTAGCTTTGCTGCTATTAATGCTTGGAGCTGCAAGTTTTTGTTCTAATGTACTTGCCTATGGAATGGATCAATTAGTTAATGGGTCTAGTGCCCAAATTAGAACATTTGTACACTGGTTAGTTTGGGGATTTTTCGTAGGTTTTAGTACTGGCTACATAGCTTTTGTCAAAAAAAGTATTTATGACTCAAATTTAATTTTGATCACTGGAATTGTAACAATGTTTTTAATTTCTTTTGTTGTGATTGTTAGCACATTTTCTAAAAGTAAATTTAGGAATGATGGAATCCTTAAGAAAAACCCGTACAAGATGGTGTATCAAGTTCTTAAGTATGCCTGGAAACATAAGTCTCCAGAGAACAGAAGTGCCTTGACTTACTGGGAGAACAAGATACCTAGTCGTATTGACTTGGGTAAAGAGAAATATGGTGGGCCATTTAAGGAAGATGAAGTTGAAGACACAAAAACATTTTGGAGAATGGTGACATTACTGCTATCCACTTTTGGTATATACATTCCTTATTACACTGTTGTCAATGGTGTATTTTTATATGTTGACAAATTAGAGGGTGCTACAACTACACTTAATGGGTATGGATCATATGCACTGTGGAGTGCATTTGATTTTAACATTATAATATTAGTACCACTATTGGAATTGATTGTCATCCCTCTCTTCCCAAAAATTGAATACTTCCTTCTTAAACCACTCAAATGGATTGGTATTTCTTACATACTTCTTCTAGGTGCATTCATTGCTATGTTCATTATTGACACAGTTAGTCAATTCCAAATGCCACCAGTCACTTGTGCTAACATTGAAGACATGGCTACAGTTAACATGTCATTTCTTTATTACATCATACCATTTTCTTTGATTGGATTTATAGACATTTTAACTTTTATAGGTAGCTTTGAATTCATATGTAGTCAGGCACCAGCTAATATGAATGGTATGTTAACTGGAGTATACTGGTTTATACGTGCCTTATATATAGGTGTTGGTGCCATTATGACAACTATCTTTTTCACAATACCAAACTTTGATGGACCTGGTCGCTTGACTTGCACATTTTGGTCATTGCTTACACAACTCATTGTTATCTTGATTGGTGGGTTTACATACATGTTCACAGCTTACTGGTATAAACAAAGACAGCGAGGAGAGAATTATAGCCTTCATGAAATTGTTGAAGAACATTATGAACACATGTTAGCTAATGAAAATGTGGATAAAAAGGATGATCATATCTTGTCTGGATGGATTATTAAGGAAATATAACTACTGATCACAAAGTACTTCACATTTTAAGCAACAAACATTGAATAAGTATATCTTTCCAATGGCAACTGCTTAACATAAACTTTCTGTATACACACACATATACTTGTGTTAGTATGTACATATACTTATGTGTATGTTTTAACATTATACAAAGAAAAAGTCACATGATCATTGTTAGGTTCTGCTATTAATAATTGTTTATCTGCTCTCTATTTTTCATTATTACCACTATACTATAAACAACATTGCAAGTAACTAAGAAAACAGTTGTAAAATAACACTATGTATAAGTTATTTGAATGTCTTGTGATCTTTGCACTTTGTATTCTCCCAAAAATTCCCCTAAAGTAAACTACTATGACATATAATTCACATTTAATATGTATGTATTAAATTGTCCTATATAACCAATAGGTTATCTGTTAGTATAAATGTATGTATGTATAGTAAAGTACATTGATTGTGTTTATAGTAAAAGTACAATGATGAATACATTGTTGTGATTATTAATAACAACTGCCAGCTTATTATACAACTATTAGTTTTACTTTCCTAACTTGAATAAGTGTTTTTAGTTCAAATATGTCAACTTCTCAGATGTTGTAGAATCTTTTCCAGTACTGTCTGTATCATGGGAGGCAGAAATTTTCAAGCATCTCTGTATTTCAAACTACAAACATTTTTTGTCAGATATCATAAAGGACTGACAGACCGAAATCTGAACTTGCCAGCATGGTTGTTGATATTTTATACCATAGCTATTAATTTATGCCTTGATATCGGCTTCAACATTGCATTTGCTTTATCTACAAGGCCTGAAGAAGTAACATGCTGGGCTCCTGTACCAGAAGAAAACAAAGCAGCTGCATATCAAATCTCTTTTGTCCACAATATAATATTCTTTACAGCTTATCCAGTAATGGGTTGGTTGGCTGATACAAAAATTGGATGCCAAAAATCTATTAATTTAAGTCTGTGGTTCTGTTGGTTTGGGACTTTTCTTCAGGTCTCCAGTTACAGTATTCAATATGGTACTTGTGGATTACCAGTTAATATTGCTAAGTATGGAATATCAACAGTGGCTCTGTTGTTGCTTGTATTGGGACAGCAGGTTTCTATTCCAATATGCTAGCTTATGGGCTAGATCAATTGTTTGATGCTTCAAATTCTCAATTGCATGCATTTGTGCATTGGCTGGTGTGGGGACTGTTCATTGGGCTGTTAAATGATTACATGGCTTTGCATAAAGAGACAATTTATGATTCTAAATTGGTATTAGTCACAAGCATTATAACATTTACACTTATTACAATTGCTTTATGCTTAAACATTATTTTCAAGACAAGATTTGAGTCAACAGGAATTCTATCAAGAAACCCTTACAAGATGATTTATCAAGTACTCAAATATGCTTGGCAACATAAATGTCCAAAGAACAGGAGTGCCTTCACTTATTGGGAGAACAAAATAATTAGTCGGATTAACCTAGGAAAACAAAAATATGGTGGACCTTTAAATAAAACTGATGTTGAAGATGTAAAGACATTTTGGAGAATAGTTGGAATCCTTTTGTCAACTTTTGGTTTCTATATACCATATTACATTGTAGTAGATGGTGTATTTCCCTATTTAAATGCAATGAAAGGAGCTACAAGTTTAAATGGCTATGGATCAGTTGTACTTTGGAAAGCACTTGACGAACAAATTATAATACTGGTCCCTCTGGTAGAGTTAATCATACTGCCTCTTTTTCCTAAATTTGAATATTTTATTCTTAATCCTTTAAGGGGATTAAAAATTGTTTATTGCTTACTACTTACTGGATTAATAGGTATATTAATTCTAGACACTGTGGGTCATTATTTAGCTCAAGATTTTGTTCACTGTTATTTCACTACTAGCTCATCATATGGAGTTCTACCCATCTCTTTTTTATACTATGCCATTCCATTAACACTAACTGGGTTAGCAGATGTTCTGAGTTACATCTTTCTACTTGAGTTTATATGTTGTCAATCTCCACTTAATATGAGTGGTATGCTATCTGGTGTTCTTTGGTTCATACGAGGTTTTTATCTCAATATTGGAGCTCTTTTGGCCCTTCCTTTTTCACTCTGGACTATTGATGGTCCAGACCGGCTCTCTTGTAGTTTTTGGATATTGGTTTTTGAGGTCTTGTTATGTATTATTGAATTTATTGTATTTTGGTATGTATCCCGACATTATAAGAGACGCATACGAAGAGAAACATACCTTTATCAAGAAGCGATAGAGGCACACATAGATCGTGTCTTACAACAAGAGGAAAATCTTTGTAATGTGAATTTAACATCTTAATCAGTCATCTTTTGCTATTGAAATTTCGTTGATTGAAATATTTCATACTGTATGACTTGATATGCAAGACTATGTATTAATTCTCTATTAACACTAACAACTATAACAGTATTATAAACCTGTATTTAAGGCTGCTTAGGTAGTTGCTCAATTAGACTAAGCAATTACAAAGTAAAACATTGATTGACATTGATAGATAGACCTAAAATCATAAGTTTATCTCTGTAATGTAATAACATTGTACACATGGATTAATAACTTGTCACTTCATGAAACATTGAAAGTCCAATTAATATTAATGTTAACAGCAAGTAACATTAGTATTAGTCTGAGGCTATTGAATTTGAAAGGATATATAATTTATCTACAACTATAGTTAATGACATGATTATACTACATTTATATACTTTCATTACTACCATTGACTACTTATTAAGGCATTCCAAGATTGTAATTGTGTAAACAGATAGTCTTAGTCTAAAGAAGCTTGTGTTATTTCTTGTTGTTTATTTCATTATATTAAAGTGTTTTCAATGCAGACAATTTTTTACTGGATGAAGTTAATGTTAGTCATTTAAATGACATAATATAATATTATTATAAAAAGGATGTATAGAACTTAAAATGTTAGAAACATAAACAGTCTATTGATTCATAAAATGTATACAGACATATTTGTTTTCAATGTATTTGTTGCACTAATATAATACTTTTGTTCCCATATAGATGTACTATTTTGTAGTTTACTCTATGAATGTTGTAGAATTTTGAGCTACAACCCATAAGTATTTACTATGTCTCCACCTACTGTTATAAGGTTAAAGTTTATCTTTAGATAGTAATCTGAAGCCATTGAATTTGAAAGGATATAGTTAACCTTATGATAGTAACCTGAAGCCACTGAATTTCAGTTGATATAGTTGACTTTAAGTCATTGAGGCATTCTTCCTATGTTTGATCTATACTTTAAAGAATTGAAATCAAGGAATCTCAATGTTCCTAGTAGACTGTTGGTGGTATTTGCCATTGCTGTTGGTCTCAGTATAGAAATTAGCTTCAATATAATCTTTGCTCTTGTTACTGACCCTGAGGAGAACTCTTGTTGGGCTCCATTTCCTGGTGTCCATCAAGTCTCTACTAGCTATTTCGTGCCTACACTTCAGAATATTTTCTTGTCATTTACATATCCCATTCTTGGTTGGTTAGCAGATACAAAGATTGGTCGTGAGAGAGCTATTAACTTAAGTCTGTGGTCCTGTTGGTTTGGGACTCTCCTTCAAGTCATCAGTTACTGTATTCAATATGGCACTTGTGGACTACCAGTTAATATAGCCAAATATGGAATATCAGGTGTAGCTTTGCTGCTATTAATGCTTGGAGCTGCAAGTTTTTATTCTAATGTACTTGCCTATGGAATGGATCAATTAGTTAATGGGTCTAGTGCCCAAATTAGAACCTTTGTACACTGGTTAGTTTGGGGACTTTTTGTAGGTTTTATTACTAGCTACGTAGCTTTTGTCAAAAAAAGTATTTATGACTCAAATTTAATTTTGATCACTGGAATTGTAACAATGTTCTTAATTTCTTTTGTTGTGATTGTTAGCACATTTTCTAAAAGTAAATTTAGGAATGATGGAATCCTTAAGAAAAACCCGTACAAGATGGTGTATCAAGTTCTTAAGTATGCCTGGAAGCATAAGTCTCCTGAGAACAGAAGTGCCTTGACTTACTGGGAGAACAAGATACCTAGTCGTATTGACTTGGGTAAAGAGAAATATGGTGGGCCATTTAAGGAAGATGAAGTTGAAGACACAAAAACATTTTGGAGAATGGTGACATTACTGCTATCCACTTTTGGTATATACATTCCTTATTACACTGTTGTCAATGGTGTATTTTTATATGTTGACAAACTAGAGGGTGCTACAACTACACTTAATGGGTATGGTTCATATGCACTGTGGAGTGCATTTGATTTTAACATTATAATATTAGTACCACTATTGGAATTGATTGTCATCCCTCTCTTCCCAAAAATTGAATACTTCCTTCTTAAACCACTCAAATGGATTGGTATTTCTTACACACTTCTTCTAGGTTCATTCATTGCTATGTTCATTATTGACACAGTTAGTCAATTCCAAATGCCACCAGTCACTTGTGCTAACATTGAAGACATGGCTACAGTTAACATGTCATTTCTTTATTACATCATACCATTTTCTTTGATTGGATTTATAGACATTTTATCTTTTATAGGCAGCTTCGAGTTCATATGTAGTCAGGCACCAGCTAATATGAATGGTATGTTAACTGGAGTATACTGGTTTATACGTGCTTTATATATAAGTGTTGGTGCCATTATGAGAACTATCTTTTTCACAATACCAAACTTAGATAGACCTGGTCACTTGACTTGCACATTTTGGTCATTGCTTGCACAATTCATTGTTATCTTAATTGGTGGGTTTACATACATGTTCACAGCTTACTGGTATAAACAAAGACAGCGAGGAGAGAATTATAGTCTTCATGAAGTTGTTGAAAAACATTATGAACACATGTTAGCTAATGAAAATGTGGATAAAAAGGATGATCATATCTTGTCTGGATGGGTTATTGAGGAACTATAACTACTGATCACAAAGTACTTCATATTTTAAAGCAACAAACATTGAATAAGTATATATTTCCAATGGCAATTGCTTGTATAACCATTGTATATACACACACATATACTTGTGTTAGTATGTACATATACTTATGTGTATGTTTTAACATTATACAAAGAAAAAGTCACATGATCATTGTTAGGTTCCGCTATTAATACTCATTTATCTGCTCTCAATTTTTCATTATTACCACTATACTATAAACAACATTGCAAGTAACTAAGAAAACAGTTGTAAAATAACACTATGTATAAGTTATTTCAATGTCTTGTGATCTTTGCACTTTGTATTCTCCCAAAAATTCCCCTAAAGTAAACTACTATGACATATAATTCACATTTAATATATATGTATTAAATTTGTTCTATATAACAAATAGGTTATCTGTTAGTATAAATGTATGTATGTATAGTAAAGTACATTGATTGTGTTTATAGTAAAAGTACAGTGATAAATACATTGTTGTGACTATTAATAACAACTGCCAGCTCTTTATACAACTCTTAGTTTTACTTTCCTAACTTGAATAAGTATTTTTAGTTCAAATATGTCATAACTTCTCAGATGTTGTAGAATCTTTTCCAGTGCTGTCTGTATCATAGGAGGCAGAAATTTTCAAGCATCTCTGTATTTCAAACTACAAACATTTTTTGTCAGATATCATAAAGGACTGACAAACCGAAATCTGAACTTGCCAGCATGGTTGTTGATATTTTATACCATAGCTATTAATTTATGCATTGATATCGGCTTCAACATTGCATTTGCTTTATCTACAAGGCCTGAAGAAGGAACATGCTGGGCTCCTGTACCAGAAGAAAACAAGCAGCTGCATATCAAATCTCTTTTGTCCACAATATAATATTCTTTACAGCTTATCCAGTAATGGGTTGGTTGGCTGATACAAAAATTGGACGCCAAAAATCTATTAATTTAAGTCTGTGGTTCTGTTGGTTTGGGACTTTTCTTCAGGTCTCCAGTTACAGTATTCAATATGGTACTTGTGGATTACCAGTTAATATTGCTAAGTATGGAATATCAACAGTGGCTCTGTTGTTGCTTGTATTGGGAACAGCTGGTTTCTATTCCAATATGCTAGCTTATGGGCTAGATCAATTGTTTGATGCTTCAAATTCTCAATTACGTGCATTTGTGCATTGGCTGGTATGGGGACTGTTCATTGGGCTGTTAAATGATTACATGGCTTTGCATAAAGAGACAATTTATGATTCTAAATTGGTATTAGTCACAAGCATTATAACATTTACACTTATTACAATTGCTTTATGCTTAAACATTATTTTCAAGAGAAGATTTGAGTCAACAGGAATTCTATCAAGAAACCCTTACAAGATGATTTATCAAGTACTCAAATATGCTTGGCAACATAAATGTCCAAAGAACAGGAGTGCCTTCACCTATTGGGAGAACAAATAATTAGTCGGATTAACCTGGGAAAACAAAAATATGGAGGACCTTTCAATGAAACTGATGTTGAAGATGTAAAGACATTTTGGAGAATAGTTGAGATCCTTTTGTCAACTTTTGGTTTCTATATACCATATTACATTGTAGTAGATGGTGTATTTCCCTATTTAAATGCAATGAAAGGAGCTACAACAAGTTTAAATGGCTATGGATCAGTTGTACTTTGGAAAGCACTTGATGAACAAATTATAATACTGGTCCCTCTGGTAGAGTTAATCATACTGCCTCTTTTTCCTAAATTTGAATATTTTATTCTTAATCCTTTAAGGGGATTAAAAATTGTTTATTGCTTACTACTTACTGGATTAATAGGTATATTAATTCTAGACACTGTGGGTCATTATTTAGCTCAAGATTTTGTTCACTGTTATTTCACTACTAGCTCATCATATGGAGTTCTACCCATCTCTTTTCTATACTATGCCATTCCATTAACACTAACTGGGTTAGCAGATGTTCTGAGTTACATCTTTCTACTTGAGTTTATATGTTGTCAATCTCCACTTAATATGAGTGGTATGCTATCTGGTGTTCTTTGGTTCATACGAGGTTTTTATCTCAATATATTATTGGAGCTCTTTTTGCCCTTCCTTTTTCACTCTGGACTATTGATGGTCCAGACCGGCTCTCTTGTAGTTTTTGGATATTGGTTTTTGAGGTCTTGTTATGTATTATTGGATTTATTGTATTTTGGTATGTATCCTGACATTATAAGAGACGCATACGAAGAGAAACATACCTTTATCAAGAAGCAATAGAGGCACACATAGATCGTGTCTTGCAACAAGAGGGAACTTTTGTTATGACAACATCATCTTATGTATTAAAGGTCATACTGTAATATGTGTATTGTGTCCTAATATTAAAGTATATTTACTAAGTATATACAACCTTTTTACTAGTATTTAATGAATAAATTTGATCTAAACTTTTCAATGTTGTACTATCATTTGTTACAATGTTCTCTGCATATTAATGATACTGTATGTTCATCCAGAGGTCTCAAAATTAATTGGTAAAAATTATACTTAGTTTTAATTTATATATTGATTTGTATACTATTACTGTGGTAGTGGACAATCTGCAATATCAATTTAATATCTTAATCGTCACTTTTTACTGTTGAAAATTTATTGATTGAAATATTTCATACTGTATGACTTGATATGCAAGACTATGTATTAATTCCCTATTAACACTTGCAACTATAACAGTATTATAAACCTGTACTTAAGGCTGCTTAGATAGTTGCTCAATTAGACTAAGCAATTACAAAACTAAAACATTGTATGATATTAATGAATAGATCTAAAACCCTAAGTTTATCTCTGTGATGTAATAACCTTGTACACATGGATTAATAACTTGTCATTTCATGAAACATTGAGGTCTAATTAATATTAATGTTAATTAACTGCAAACGTAATAATTGTCATTAGATGTCATGTGCTCTGTGCATGGTTATCACCTTTGAGTTCTGTTTAGAC
Source organism: Xestospongia bergquistia (assembly GCA_963965975.1). NCBI lineage: Eukaryota > Metazoa > Porifera > Demospongiae > Haplosclerida > Petrosiidae > Xestospongia > Xestospongia bergquistia. The sequence continues at coordinate 975,176 of OZ014414.1, read as the reverse complement.
AAGAGAGTGACAAGAGGTTCAATCACAATTCTTATCACAACAGTACAGTGCAATTTATATATGCTATATCAGGTATATAACCTAGAGGCTACTGGTCTCTCTGCTACTATATTACCTTTTTAAGTTAATGGCTCTGGTGGATCCTGAGGCTCCCTCCAAAAACACTAAACAGACTGTTACTTCATCTCTCAAATCAAATCCCAATCATTCTCTCTGGACCAAGTATGTAAATGAAGTGAAAGGAAGGGCTTTGAATTTTCCAGCAGGATTAGTGGTCTTCTATGCCATGGCTGTGGACTTCTCGATGGACATTGGATTCAATATTGCATTTGCAATGGCTACAAATCCTGAAGAGCAATCTTGTTATTTTCCAAGGCCTCAGAGCTCATCAGCAGCTGCCACACAAGTGCCTATATTCATACAAAATATTCTTTTCTTTGTTGCTTTTCCAATTATGGGATGGCTAGCTGATACTAAAATTGGGAGAAGAAAGGCTATTAACTTGAGTTTGTGGTTGAGTTGGTTTGGGACACTCTTTCAGATGATTAGTTACTGCATTCAATACAGTACTTGTGGACTGTCAGTCAACATAGCCAAATATGGTATATCTGGTGTAGCATTGATGCTGATTGTACTTGGAAATGCTGGATTTTATGCTAATATGTTGTCATTTGGTTTAGATCAACTACCAGAAGCTTCTACATCACAAGTAAGAGGATTTGTTCATTGGTTAGTTTGGGGAATGTTTGTTGGATTTTTCACAGATTATTTAGCCTTTTTACCTGAGACCATTTATGATCCCGTGTTTCTTTTAATATCTGCCATTATCATTTTTACTATTGTTACTATGGCAAACTGTATTAACATACTATTTCAAGACACATTTGAATATGAGTCAAGTACTCCATTGCGACAAAACCCCTACAAAACTGTATATGAAGTTATGAAGTATGCTTACAGCCACAAAGTACCTGAACAACGAAGTGCTCTTACTTACTGGGAAAATGAACTTCCTAGTCGTATTGACTTAGGTAAAGCAAGATATGGTGGACCATTTGATGATGAACAACCAGAGGATGTGAAAACATTTTGGCGCATTGTGGTCATTTTTGTTTCATTCTTTGGCTTCTATATCCCTTACTATGTTATTGTGAATGGTATCTTTCAATTCATTGATCAAATGGAAGGGGCAACTACTAGTTTCGATGGGTATGGTGCTTTAGTTATATATAAAGTATTTGATCAGCAAGGGTTCTTATTGGTACCTCTGCTAGAGCTAGTAATACTGCCACTTTTTCCTAAATTGGATTATTTTCTTCTAAATCCATTGAGAGGTCTCAATGCAGTCTACTTACTCCTCTTTGTGGGACTTTGTTGTATATTTACCATTGACACTGTCGGCCATATTGTAACTACTCAGTACCTGACCTGCTTTGATACTTCAGCCACAATAAGCTTGCCTTATACATTATATACCATACCACTTTTTTTCACAGGCTTAGCTGATTTTTTTAGCTACTTATTTGCTCTGGAATTTATCTGCTGCCAAGCACCTATCAACATGGGTGGTATGCTTTTAGGAGTGTTCTGGTTTGTACGGGCCTTTTATCTTAACATTGGTGCTTTCTTGCAGTTACCCACTTCAATTCCTGGTGTTGATATTCCTGCTCCTGGGAAATTGACCTGCACATTCTGGATTCTACTCATTCAAGTCTCCATTTGTGGAGTTGGGGTTGTTGTGAATCTTTTGGTTTCTAGGCGATACAAAAGGAGGAAGAGAGGGGAAGAGTATCATGTGACTTCTATAGTAACTCAATACTATGATAAAATATTAAATGCCAAAGAAAGACACTCTGTAAATGAAATTGTATCAATATCAGCTTTTGATATAGAAGACTCTTCTGTAGCTCTATTGGACAATAACTAAGCTGAATGCTGTTATAACTTAACTTTGTGTTTCAACTGTTTAATGATATATTATGTACCATATTCCTTCAAAATAAATCTAGAGCATTTGTCTTGAATTGAGGCCTGTGTAATCTGAGCCAAATACTAAATAGAGGTCTGTCTCAAATTATAATGTATTGACCACACCCTTCCCACATCTAGTTATATGTACTCGTGTTACTGCTATTCTTTATGTTTCAAGTGAAAGTTTGTCTGTCTTTCTTTCAAACTTACAGCTGTTGGCTATCTACAGAAATATTCTAACAAGCTACTGTAAGATAAAGGCCTACCTCATTTAGAGGTCTCATCCATTTAGAGGACTGGTCAAAATTATTGGGAAGAAAGTAGAGGCTCAGATCACTATTCAAGGAAATAGAATACAAGAATGTAGCCTCTGTTGTCTGTAAATCTTAAGTAAATATTTGTGAATATAACGTGTGCCGAGTAACTCTCATGCAACTAATGGCTTAAGTAATACTAGATAATTATTCTAAAGGGGCATAATTCCATAAGCAATAGTGTAGCGCTCTAGAAATTGAATCATCTTATTTACAAATCTTCATTTTCAAACTATTTATGCCCTAAACATGAATAGTATTTTGTGTTTCTATTTAGTGACACAGTGTTAATAAAATGACTATAACTAAAGCTATAAAATGATTATATAAATATAGTGTTTGTACTTTATAATGAAAGTTTTTGCAGTCATTCATTGAAAGCAATGAAATTGCATCATCGTTTATTTATAAAAGAAAGTAAACGAAACAACCTACACTAGTTCATTACACTTGTTTTTTTAAAGTTATATTTATGCATACTATACAGTTAATGTTTCCATTAATGGTCAGTGAAACTCACCAAGATGAGATATGAGCTAAAGAATCGTTCTATGAATTTACCAGCATGGCTATTGGTTTTCTATTCTATTGTAACTGGTGCTTGCACACAGCTTGAGTTTAATATTGTCTTCTCTATAAGCACAGGACCTGAATCCTCTTGTCAAGATATCATTCCTTCTATTGAATCCAGCAGCAGACTTCTAACATCAACTTTACAATATTTTTTACTTGCAATCCTATTTCCCATTACTGGGTGGTTAGCTGATACAAAAATTGGTCGCGAGAAAGCTATTCACTTGAGTCTGTGGTCCTGTTGGCTAGGTACTCTTCTTCAAGTCATCAGTTACTGTATTCAATATGGGACATGTGGAGTACCAGTTAACATAGCCAAATATGGAATTTCTGGAATTGCACTGTTGCTGTTGATGTTTGGTACAGCAGGTCTTTTTACCAATATTCCTCCATTAGGTTTAGATCAATTGTATGATAAATCAAACACACATTCTAGGGCTTTCATTCACTGGATGGTATGGGGAATATTTATTGGATATATCCCTGGCTACATAGCATTTGTTGAAAGATCTATTTATGATGCTGCATTAGTGCTTATTACTGGATTAATTATTTTTATAGTTTCTTCGATTGCACTATGTCTTCATGCCTGTTTAAATTATAAGTTTAAAGCAAGTGGTATTCTAAAGAAAAATCCATACAAAATGATCTATCAAGTACTGAAATATGCCTGGCAACATAAGATTTCAAAGAACAGGAGTGCTCTAACGTACTGGGAAAATGTGGCACCAAGTAGGATTGATCTAGGCAAACAGAAGTATGGTGGATGTTTTAGTGAAAGTGAAGTAGAAGACATAAAAACATTTTGGAGGATTTTAGGTTTTTTTCTTAGCACAGTTGGCTATTTTATTGTATATTATCACACAATTTTAGGAGTTTTAAAATATACTAACTCATTAAAAGGAGCTACATCTACACTCAGTGGTTACGGATCATATGTTTTATGGAGTCCATTTGATGAAATCATTGTGATAGTGATACCACTAGTAGAGCTCGTGATTATACCACTCTTTCCAAAAATCGAGTTCTTTCTTCTTAATCCACTTAGAGGATTAGGTGCTACATACATATTAATGATACTCTCTTTAATATCAATGCTTGTTATTGATACAGTTGGACATTTTGTCACTCATTATGATATAGGTTGCTTCCTTTCTACAAGTCACCAACACAAACCACTTGATATATCCTATCTTTACTACATTATTCCATTTTCACTTTCAAGTTTAGTTGACGGACTCAGCTATATCTTCATTTTTGAATTTATATGTAGCCAAGCACCTGTTAATATGAGTGGCATGCTAACAGGTATGTTCTTTTTTATTCGTGGTGTATATATAAATATTGGTTCATTACTGTTTCTCCCTTTTTTATTTTCTGACATTAATGGTCCAAGTAAACTCTCTTGTAGTTTTTGGAGCCTTTCAATTCAATTTATGATATGTGTAATTGGATTAATTGTGTATGTGTATGTTTCACGATGCTACAAGCTAAGACAGAGAGAAAACAATTATGATACAAGCATGAGAATCGTGATTGAAAACATTTTTATGGAGAGATTGGATGCTGAAGAAAGTGCTAATAAATCATCTTTTACTGGATATATTCGCTGTTCTTGATAAAACTTTTTTTTATTGTTAGCAATTTTTTTGTCTCAGTAAATAATTATTACAAGTTTGTGGGTTAAATATTTAGTGTGTGTGTGTGAAGAGTATTAATTGTATTAAGTGAATATAAGTTATTATTGAAAGACAAAACAACAGAACAAAACAACTTTACTTTCAATTAAAGTAACGATGATACAAGGAATAAGCTAAATTACACAGAAAACCAGTACATCAATTGAAGATAATGTAAAATGCATTGTAATATGTTACCTGGGTACATCACCTTTTTGATGAGTTTTGTTGTCAGTGCTACTGATTATATGTCTCAATATAATGTGTTTTGTGAGTTAAATGTATTAGGATGTAGTTTTAAACTTTGTACTTTGCCATATAAGTGTATTGTTTATACAACACTTTTTTGATAAGCTGAGTAATAGATCTAAAATGGAGCAGGAAAGGAAGCCTCTTCTTAGTTTCATTGATGATTATAACAGGGGAAAACAGTCATGTGAGACCCGATTTTCTAACTACCTGAAAGAACTCAAGAACCGTAATATTACAATTCCTTGTTGGTTACTTGTTTTGTATGCTAGTATGATGGGTCTATGCCTTCATCTAGGATTTGAGATCTTTTATCAAGCTTTTTCAAGACCTAACCTTTCATCTTGTTGGGCTGTGGAGCCAGATATAATGAATATAACTAATTTCCTTGCTCCAGGCATGGTCTTTAATTTGGCAGCGCCTCTATTTGGTTGGTTAGCTGATATAAAGATTGGTCGTGAGAGAGCCATTAATTTAAGTCTGTGGTCCTGTTGGATTGGGACACTTCTTCAAGTCATTAGTTACTGTATTCAATATGGAACATGTGGACTACCAGTTAATATAGCCAAATATGGAATATCAGGTGTAGCATTCTTGTTAATAGTATTGGGTGTAATTGCTTTTTATACCAACGTACTAGCATATGGATTGGACCAGTTGAAGGATCACTCTAGTGCTCAAATAAGAACATTTGTACACTGGTTAGTGTGGGGGTTAAATATTCGTTATCTTTTGTATTATGTGACAGCGACCAGTGTGTCTAATGATTATTATTTATCAAGTTTGTTGATATCCATAACAATCTTTGCCTTGTTTTCCCTAACTCTTATTGTCACAATTTGTTTACGCCATCATTTTGAAGTTAGTGGCAAGCTTGCTAAAAACCCATATTTGTTGATTTATAAAGTCTTGCGTTATGCTCGACAGCATAAAGCACCAGAAAACAGGAGTGCCCTCACCTATTGGGAAGATGTAATACCAACTGGTGTCAACTTAGCTAAGGAAAAATATGGTGGACCATTTAAGGAAGATGAAGTAGAGGAAACTAAGACATTTTGGAGGATAGTCTTCGTGTTGTTATCAACATTTGGTTTCTACATCTCTTACTTTGTAGCAATAATGGATGTTACATTATTCATGGAACCATTTCAAGGGGGATCAGGCGATGGTGCTATTGCCATGTCTAACTTTTTCTTTTCAAGTACTTTATTAATTATTCCATTGCTTGAGCTAGTTATCATTCCTCTGTATCCAAAGATAGAGTATTTTCTTTTTAACCCACTTAGAGGTATAGGCATAGCATATATTCTACTCTTGTTAACTATATTATCAATGCTTATTATTGACGTGAGTAGTCACTTTACAACATCATGGCATGTGACGTGTCCCTTTAGCAATTCACAAAACACAGTGGACCTGAACACACCTTATATTGTGTATATCATACCCTTCATTTTCATGGCTTTTTGTAGCGTCATGATCAATGTCCATGTATACGAGTTTATATGCAGTCAAGCACCTCAAAATATGAGTGGTCTACTGACAGCAGTCTATATTACTTTGCAAACTTTTTATTTTAGTATCGGAGGACTAGTAGAACTACTATTTTCTTTAACTCACTTTGATGGTCCCAGTAAGCTATCTTGTACCTTTTGGTTGCTTATTATATTACTAAGTATCTCTGTAATTGGGTTTGGTGTATATTATAAAACAGCAAGAAAGTATAAGAAGAGGATAAGACAAGAAATATATAATCCTAAAATTGTCATAGAGGAAATATATGAGAGGGAACTTCTACAAAAACAACTAATATGATTTATGAAAACACAGTTTATAATTTAAGGTAGCTTTTTTTATTTTGTAAATACAAACCTATTCTTATGTATGTGATGCTTATAAATTTTATTTCATCACAAACATTGATATGATATATTTTCATTTTGCCAACTTGGTTACATGTACATGTATATAGACCATTACATGTACATGTATATAGACCATTAGTATACTTAAGTATCTAAGTCTGTTGAAGAGTGCTCGATGTCGTTTAAACAGAACGGGTTAGAACAGAATTAAAGGACAAAAGAACAGAGCTCTCGCTGTGTTGCTGTTACTCCGAGTTTCACGCGTTATGCGATCGTCAGACAGCTATCTGACGATCGCATAACGCGTGAAACTCGGAGTAACAGCAACACAGCGAGAGCTCTGTTCTTTTGTCCTTTAATTCTGTTATAGACCATTAGTATGTATATATCATATATATAAAAAAATTGATACAATGTAACTTCAGTATAATAGTAACTATGACTATGATAATGTCCATTGTATGATAAATTTAAATAAAATGACACAACAATAAAAAATACATTATAAATTTCATAAATTACAGATGTAATAATGGTGTATGTTTTACATTATGCTTAATAAAATTATTGAAATTTGATAAGAAAAATGTCTAATTAATTATATTAGTTTTTTCTGCTGACATATATGGAGAACGTAAGCTTTCGATAACAATGACTTCATTTGATTCATCTATGGTACCTATCTCATTAAATTTTCTTATGTAATTATCTTCTAGTACATTCATCATGTAAGCATCATAATTCTCTTCTCTCTTTCTTTGCTTGTACCTTTTTGAAATAACAATATAAGTTATAAATCCAAGCACACATATAAACAACTGAATTAAGAGACTCCAAAAACTACAAGAAATTTTACCAGGACCATTTGCATCCAAATACTTGAATGGAATTAGTAAGAGTGCCCCAGTATTAACATATACACCACGTATTAACCAGAATATACCCGTTAGCATACCACTCATATTAACAGGTGCTTGACTACATATAAATTCTAAAATGAAGATTGTACTGAGTCCACCAAGTAAACTTGAAATTAAAAATGGTATGATATAGTAAAGATAGGACATGTCAAGTTGTTTATATTGAGGACTTGCAGAAAGGAAGCAACCTAAATCATAATGAGTGACAAAATGTCCAACTGTATCAATAACAAGCATTGATATTAATGTAAGTATCATTAATATGTATGTACCACCTAATCCTCTAAGAGGGTTGAGAATAAAATATTCTATTTTTGGAAATAGAGGTATAATCACAAGCTCCACTAGTGGCACTAATATAATAGTGAATTCCTGGAAAGAACTCCATACTACATATGACATATACCCATTGAGTTCAGTTGCGCCCATAAAAGAGTTTGCATACTGTAATATACCAAGTACAGTGTAATATAATCCTATAAAGAAACCAAATGTGCTAAGAAGAACAGCAAGAATTCTCCAGAATGATTTTGTGTTCTCAACATCACCTTCTGTAAATGGCCCCCCATATTTTCGTTTACCTAAACTAATTCGACTTGGTATCTTGTCTTCCCAGTAGGTCAGAGCACTTCTGTTTTCTGGGAACTTGTGTTGAAAGGCATACTTGAGGACTTGATACACTAACTTATATGGGTTTTTCTGTAACACTCCACTTAGTTCAAACCTGTGATTAAACCAAGCATGAAGCAACAATGCTATTGAGTTCACAACAAGTATCAACATTGCTGTTATCATTAGTAAAGCAGGATTGTAAATTGATTGAGGAACAAATGCAATAAAAGCAAAAGAATAACCAACATACGTTCCCCAAACAATCCAATGAATGAAAGCCCTAGAATGTGTGTTTGGTTTTTCATACAGCTGATCTATTCCATATGGCGGGATGTTAGTGTTTAGACCAGCTGTTCCAATTATTATCATCACCAAAGCCACTCCTGATATTCCATATTTGGCTATATTAACTGGTAATCCACATGTCCCATACTGAATACAGTAACTGACAACTTGAAGGACAGTTCCAAGCCAACAAGACCAAAGACTTAAGTGAATTGCTTTCTCACGACCAATTTTTGTGTCAGCTAACCAGCCAGTAAAAGGATAGAGAACAGTGAATATAATAAATTGTAAAGTAGATGTGATGAACAGGTGATCACTATTAATAGTAGCTATGGTAACTGGATCTGAACACGACACTTCAGCAGTTGTGCTTAGTGACAGTATGTTACTGAAACCAAGCTCAATAGCAGAACTTGCTACAATGGAATCAAAGACGAGAATCCAACTTTGTAGGTTCATCATTCGGCCTTTAATTTCAGTAGAGTATTTATTCATTATATTTACTGGTGACAGTAAGGTCTAGCAACTTGCCAGTGACAAAAGATGTCTAGTCAGCATAAGTTTAGCTAAGTGACAGGATGTGTGGTTGGAATAATTTTAATAAACTGACAAGCGTGATTATGTGATGTTATTTAATCTCCATGCAACTATACATGGAATGTTTGTACAGGGAATTACCATTTACTATAGCCATTACAAAGCACATATATATAGTGTAGTATTAAGTTTCAGCATTTATATATCAAGTATATAGATTTATAAATGGCTTGTTTTTTGAATGAGCATTCAACTTTCACTCTGTCATATTTGAAAAAAAATGCTGATAAATATAACTTTTATATAGCAGTAGCTATGACTACAAGAATGTCCACTTGTATGACAAAACATAAATGAAATTGCACTACAATAAAGAAGACTTTACAAAATCATTACTTAAATGACAGTAATAACAATGGTGCATGATTTAGTCAAAAAATCGTCTAATTATAAGCTTTTTCTGCTGGAATATATGGAGAATATAAGCTTTCAATAACAAACACTTCATCTGATTCATCTATGGTACCTATTGCATCAAATTTTCTTATGTAATTGTCTTCGAGTACATTCATCATGTAAGCATCATAATTCTCCTCTCTCTTTCTTTGCTTGTACCTTTTTGAAATAACAATATAAGTTATAAATCCAAACACACATATAAACAACTGAATTAAGAGACTCCAAAAACTACAAGAAAGCTTTCCAGGACCATTAAGATCAAAAGATGTAAACGGAATCAATAAAGACACTCCTATATAATTATATATGCTACGTATTAACCAGAACATCCCCGTTAACATTGCACTCATATAAACAGGTGCTTGGCTTGCTATAAACTCTAACATACATATTGTGCTGAGTCCACCAACTACACTTGAAAATGCAAATGGAATAATGTAGTAAAGAAAGGATATATTAATAGCTTTATCATTTGAAGTGGCAGATAGGAAGCATCCTGGAGTGATGAAATGTCCAACTATGTCAATAACAATCATTGATATTAGGGAGATAGTAATTAGTATGTATGCAAAACCAAATCCTCTGAGCGGTTTTATAAAGTACTCAATTTTTGGAAAGAGAGGTACAATCACAAACTCCACCAGAGGTACTAATATAATGATGACTTCATCAAATGAACTCCACAGTGCATATGATCCATATCCATTGAGTGTGTTAGTAGCTCCTCTGAATGAGTTTGTATATCGTAGAACCCCCAGTACTGTGTGAAAGTACACTATATAGAAGCCAAAAGTGCTGAGAAGAACTGTAATGATTCTCCAAAATGTTTTTGTGTCCTCTATCTCAATTTCTTTGAAAGGTCCACCATATTTCTGTTTGCCAAGATCAATTCGTTTTGGCATCTTCTTCTCCCAGTATGTCAGGGCACTTCTATTCTCAGGAGATGTATGTTGATAGGCATATTTAAGTGTTTGATAGACCATTTTATATGGATTTTTTTTTAATACTCCACTCAGTTCAAACTTGTAATTAAACCTAGCATGAAAAAACAGAGCTGCTGAAGTCATTAGAAATATCACCATTATTGTCACCAATAGTAATGTTGGATTATATATTGTTTGAGGTACAAATGCAATATACCCCACAGTATAACCAACGTAATATCCCCAAACAATCCAGTGAATGAAAGCTCTGGAATGTGTGTTTGGTTTGTTATACAACTGATCTAAACCATATGGAGGAATATTTGTGCTTAAACCAGCTGTACCCACAATTAACATCACTAAAGCTACTCCAGATATTCCATATTTGGCTATATTAACTGGTAGTCCACATGTCCCATATTGAATACAGTAACTGATAACTTGAAGAAGAGTACCAAACCAACACAACCACAGACTTAAGTGAATTGCTTTCTCACGACCAATTTTTGTATCTGCTACCCAACCAGTAAAAGGATAAAGAATACAGAATACAAGGAACTGCAATGTATTAGCAATAAGCAAGTTATTTATCTTAATACCAGAAAATGGATAGAAACAGGACACTTCAGGAGATGTACTTAATGAGAATATTATATTGAAACCAAGATCAGTACAAGCACTTTTGACAATGGCATCCAAGACAAGGAGCCAACTCTGTAGGTTCATTGTTCGGCCTTTAAGTTCAGTAGCGCACTTTGTCATTATGTTTTCCTCTTAATATAGAGTTCTACCAAGTAGTCAGCGACAAAGATGTGTTTTGTCAGCACGTAACTGACAGAGAAGACTTAAATAGTTGGTTCATTAATTAATTATTCATGATGGGCGTTAACTTAAATAAAATATTAATTAATCGAGTCTGCCTAGTAGGAAAACCATATAATTAATTATTCATAGTAATTATTCATAACAAGCTATTATTAATTAATAATGAATATTCAATTTTTCGAAGAAAATTGGTCCAGCAAAGCCCCTACACCTATAAGTGTGATCTTATATAAACAGCTACAAAATATTGTTTATTCTTAGAGACATGGATGATGAGAAGATTGACTTTTAAGCTCTAAAAACAGATTGATAGTATGTTGTATTTATGCTAATGTAAACATAATAAATTTCTACGTTGTTATTAATTCTTAGTGCCATTAAACAACACAGACATATACCATTATAAAGGGTGTGGCTTTAGATAAAATTCATTCACAGGTGCTTGTAATTAATTGTAGACCAATACAACTACACTGAAGGTAAAAATATTTAGTATTGATCTTAATGTTGTGGTCCACTTAATTATTAATTCCTATTTCATAACAAATACTTTTAAGGTGATCACTCTTCTTCCAGTTTTGTTTTGTTAAAAGCTATGTTCCTTTACCCATATATTACTAATAGCTATGTGGCTGTCTATGACTTTTGTTATTGTATATTAAATACCCAATATTGTGCTTATATAAGGACATGCCCATTTAATTGATTGACTCATGTTTATTGTTGTACCTAAAAAAGCTATCGTATGTCATAACTTTCACATTCTTATAATAATTACTCAAAACCATTTCATCTGATGTTTGTATATATAATTATTGATTTTAATATGAGACCAATAGGATTAGACCTTTTTCATGCATCCAAACACAAATTGGTATAAATAGTTATTTTAAAGCAATGATGTATAAGTTGAACAGTTTATTTTACTATAAGTATTGTTTGGGAACTGTTTACACTATTATTGCCAGTGTTAGTCATACTGGGAATTACCATAAAAGTACAAAGTACAAATATGTAGTAATTTTTTCAGTGTTTACTTATATAAATTTTGTGATGCTTGTTTTGGAAGAGCTACTTTCTCTTTTCCAATTTCAACTTTCATCTTATCATGACTGAACAAAGAGAAGCTACTACAAGGAACTCCAATCTACCAATGGCTGTGACTATGAGAAAAACTTTTAGTGGTTATATAGAAGAGATTAAAACTCGTTCTATTAATCTACCTACTTGGCTACTAGTTCTGTTTGCTGTAGCTACTGGTATGTCATTACAACTGGCCTATAACATAGCCTTTGGAATTACCACAAAACCTGAAGCTTCATCATGTTATGCTCCTCTTCCTGGAAGTGACACAAATGCTGTGTACATTGAGCCTACTATACAAAACTCAATAATTTGTCTTCTCTTCCCTTTCACTGGTTGGTTAGCAGATACCAAGATAGGCCGTGAGAGAGCTATTCATTTGAGTCTGTGGTCATGTTGGTTAGGCACTCTTCTTCAAGTCATCAGTTACTGTATTCAATATGGGACATGTGGACTACCAGTTAATATAGCCAAATACGGAATATCAGGAATAGCATTGTTGCTGCTAATGTTTGGAACTTCTGGGTTTTTTCCCAATATACCAGCGTATGGACTAGATCAGTTATATGAAAAACCCAATGCAACAATTAGAGCTTTCATACACTGGATATCATGGGGCTGGTTTGTAGGATTTGGTGTTAGTTTTATAGCCTTTGTACATCAAACTATTTATGATGGTAAGTTGCTACTAATCACTGGATTATTCATATTAATAGTTAACTCATTATCATTATGTCTTTATGCATGGCTTAACTACAAATTTGAACCCAGTGGAGTTCTTAAGAAAAATCCATACAGGATGGTGTATCAAGTCCTTAAATATGCTTGGCAACACAAGTCCCCTGAGAACAGAAGTGCCCTAACCTATTGGGAAAACAAAATTCCTAGTCGTATTAGTCTGGGCAAACAGAAATATGGTGGACCATTTAGAGAAATGGAAGTAGAAGATGTGAAAACATTTTGGAGGGTTATAAGGATCTTGCTATGTCTCTTTGGTCTGTATATACCATTCTTTCCAGGTGTACTTGGAACAATCCAGTATGTTAATTCTTTTAAAGGAGCAACTACTTCATTGAATGGATATGGCTCGTATGTTTTATGGAATGCATTTGATGAACTTATTGTAATTATTGTGCCACTACTTGAACTTCTTGTAATCCCATTGTTTCCGAAAATTGAATACTTTCTTCTAAATCCACTCCGAGGTATGATTGTATTGTATCTGCTGCTATTAATGTCCTTAGTCTCTATGATCACTATAGAAACAATAGGTCATTACATAACACCTGAAACAGTTCCTTGTCTCTCATCATTATCACTTCTCAATATGTCCTTTCTATATTATGCTATCCCATTATTGTTTGGGGGCATAATTAGTGGTTTAAGCTTTATATTTGGTCTGGAATTCGTTGCGAGTCAAGCACCGTGTAATATGAGTGGGATGTTAACTGGAGCCTTTTGGCTCATTAGAGCTACGTATACTAATATTGGTGCATTGATACAAGTACCATTTTCAGTATTGAGTATTAATGGCCCAAGCAAACTGCCATGTACTTTCTGGATTCTTTTGTTTCAAATAATTATTTGTATCATTGGTCTGGTTATATTTGTAATGGCTGTTAAAAAATATCGGAAAAGGAAGAGAGAGGATGCTTACAATTGTCAAAAGGTTATTGAAGAAACATATGAAAGACAACTTAACAATATGATTCTTGATAAATTATCAAGTTCATATGAAATCTATGTCATAGAAGATGTTGTGTAAACTTTATTGTAATTAATATGTACGTTTTCATTATTACAATAAATAATATATGTAAGTTTCATTGTTTTTGATGCATTATCATTGATCGTTGTGATAAGTATACATTTTATGTGAGTCCATTAATCATGTTAGCATTTACTTTCAATTTTTTAAAATCAATTTTCAAAATACAACAATTGCATTTCACCACAAAGCAAGTATAACAGGTTTAAACATATGGTTTTGTTCCTCTGTCTATCAGGAAAAAATATTGAAATCCCTTTTAAAAGGATGATCCAATATCTTTAGACCTTTAAACATATTACAAAAACAAAAAACCACTAATATAATAATATTTGTATATACATGAACTGGGCAAAAATCCTTTTTTCTGTCATTTTTAATTATATAACAGTATAGACATGTTAATGTGTCTTACTAATGTACTCATTGACATTTGTCAGCCATGTAGTTAACTGTCAGAACTATTTTGTTTAACATAATTATTATTAATGATTTTATAGATACTGGCCTATGTGTACGAGCTATTATTATGTAATCTGTGGTACCTTTGCTGTGTCATTGAATGTGAGGTGTGTCATTCTGTAGTACGTGTAGCTTTGCCGTGTCACTGTGTGTGAAGGATATTGCCATAGAAATTACAACAAGACATTCTCAAATACTACACACTTGCCCTCTCGTGATAAGTGATTTGATTAAGTACATGAATTGTCAATTCTATAGTAATTATAAAACAGTATAGACATCTTAATGTGTCTTGTGTAGGCATGCTTGCAACCAAAGTGACTTTGAAATTAAATAAAACATCTGTTTTTAATAGTATGGATTATAATTATGTTATAGTGGGTGTATATTATTGTGTCCTTTGAAGACATTTTATATAGTACTATAGACAATATGTTAGATGGTTATATAGTCACATTTATGTCATTACTCAATATTTACATATTGTGGTATTATATATTCAATTTTCTATTTATTGCCATTTCTGAGTTCATAAGAAATCTTTTCTGTCATGTCCAGGTATATCTTTGTGGTCCTATTTTATTCATACAATCTTTATGACAAATAATAATTATTAAAAGTTCTTCAGTTCTGTAGTACTACCATAAGGGCACATGTCCTATAGGCACTCTTGTACACTATAAAATATTATGTTATTTTAATAACCAATTTCTACTTTATATTGATGGATCATTATGTAATACAGAATTCATGTCAATTACTCACTACATTATTTGTTGAAATATAATAATACAGCAATTGATTAAGTAGGGAAGCACATGTGATAAGTGATGAAAATATGTAAAAAGTCATTTTGATTATATTATTTGAATAACTAATGGAGTTTATGATTGAGTGACCATTCTGCCCTCATTTTATATTATTTGTTGGTATGTTGTACTGTTAAAATACAACAAATTATATAGTAACTCATGAAGTCTAGATTCCATAATAATTTATTATACCTTGTCACTATCTTTTTGCTCAAAAGGACTCTTAACATAACTGTAGTCAATCATGTAAGATCATGTTATCAACATATCCATGTAGTTAAATAAGGAGACAAATTTTCTCATGTCATATTGTATAAATTATAAAAATATTAGTAACTATATTGACTGTTAAGATGAAGCTAGACTCATGTACTAGCTTTCATTAGCTTGTAGAAACATTGATTGTGTTAAAAGTAGTTTCCTATCAGTCAAACTAACAGCCAAAGATAATGACATCATCATTAAATGACACATAGTGATATCATCATATATGATGACATCATCTAAATCCTTCACCTAAATCCTAAACCAAAACCTTATGACACATATTGATGTCATCATCATAGTACAAGTTATATCATCATAGAAGTTACACCAAGAAGGATCCCATTTAATAGACATCATATTATACACATCTTATACACAGAATACTTTTAGTAGGAGAAGTATCACCATGAATAGGTAAATGGTGGTTGTAGGTCAAGTATTGTTAGGCAGCCTCTTCCTCTTTGCTTTATTCATTGATGTTATATATAAATACTATCCAACCATATTGGTGATTGTTATATAAACATAAGGTGTGGCAAATATTAATTTTTAATAATTATAAATGTTATAATAATTTTGCTGATTTTTTGTTTTTATAAATTATGGCAGAACTACAAGCAAAATAGCCAAAATTATGATTTACACCATGTGTGCATTTTTGTGCTTCATGAAACACTTATTTCTTGACTACCAGAAGGAAATAAAAGTCAGTCTATCAACTTCCCTACATACTTGGTATTGGTATGTGTTGTGTGTTTTATTTGTTTTGACTACAAGTTTGTTCACATTGGAGTCCTTAAAAAGTATACAAATTGGTCTATCGGATTCTAAAGTATGTCTGGAAACGCAAATCCTTTAGAGAATTGAAATGACTTGATTACTAAGAGAATAAGATACCTAGTCGAATTGATTTAAGTAAGGAAAAATATGGTGGACCGTTTCTTGAAGAAGTAGAGATGTTAAACATTTTTTTATTATATATAAACAAGATTGATAGTGTGATGTTTTACAAAACCAACTTAATATTGTAATTATATATTAAATACACAGAATAGTACTTATATAAGGACACGCACATTCAATTGATTGTGTTTGTCATTGTACAAGGTATCACATGTCATAGCTTTCACATTGTTGTAATAATTACTCAATAGTATTTCATACTTGTTTTTGTTTTGATGCTTGTTTATACTTGTTCATTTTTAATGTGAGACCCATATGTACATGTTTCATGCATACAACCACAAATTGGTATAAATTGTTATTTTAAGGCAATGGTGTGTAGGTTGAACAGTTTATCTTACAATAATGATTAAGGGAACTGTTTACACTAGTAGCATTTAAGTAATTCAAACTACGAATTCCCAAACATCATTCAAGTACAAAGTACACACACACACACACACACACACACACACATATACTATATATATATAGTGTAGTAATGTGTCTCATTGTTTATACATTACATTTATATACTTATATAGCTTGTTTTATTAAACTAAAAACATACACTATACCAACTTCAATTTTGACCTTACCATGACCGAACAAAGAGAAGCTACTATAAGGAACTCCAATCTACCAATGGCTGTGACTATGAGAAAAGGTTTTAGTGGTTACATAAAAGAGTTTAAATATCGTTCTATTAATCTACCTACTTGGCTACTAGTTCTGTTTGCTGTGGCCACTGGTATGTCAGTAGAACTGGCCTATAACATAGCCTTTGGAATTACCACAAAACCTGAAGCTTCATCATGTTATGCTCCTCTTCCTGGAAGTGACACAAATGCTGTGTACATTGAGCCTACTATACAAAACTCAATAATTTGTCTTCTCTTCCCTTTCACTGGTTGGTTAGCAGATACCAAGATAGGCCGTGAGAGAGCTATTCACTTGAGTCTGTGGTCATGTTGGTTAGGCACTCTCCTTCAAGTCATCAGTTACTGTATTCAATATGGGACATGTGGACTACCAGTTAATATAGCCAAATATGGAATATCAGGAATAGCGTTGTTGCTGCTAATGTTTGGAACTTCTGGGTTTTTTCCCAATATACCAGCGTATGGACTAGATCAGTTATATGAAAAGCCCAATGCAACAATTAGAGCTTTCATACACTGGATATCATGGGGCTGGTTTGTAGGATTTGGTGTTAGTTTTATAGCCTTTGTACATCAAACTATTTATGATGGTAAGTTGCTACTAATTGGTGGATTATTCATATTAATAGTTAACTCATTATCATTATGTCTTTATGCATGGCTTAACTACAAATTTGAACCCAGTGGAGTTCTTAAGAAAAATCCATACAAGATGGTGTATCAAGTCCTTAAATATGCTTGGCAACACAAATCTCCTGAGAACAGAAGTGCCCTAACCTACTGGGAAAACAAAATGCCCAGTCGTATTAGTCTGGGCAAACAGAAATATGGTGGACCGTTTAAAGAAATGGAGGTAGAAGATGTGAAAACATTTTGGAGGGTTATAAGGATCTTGCTATGTCTCTTTGGTCTGTATATACCATTCTTTCCAAGTGTACTTGGAACAATCCAATATATTAATTCTTTTGAAGGAGCAACTACTTCATTGAATGGATATGGCTCATATGTTTTATGGAATGCATTTGATAAACTTATTGTAATTATTGTACCACTACTTGAACTTCTTGTAATACCATTGTTTCCAAAAATTGAATACTTTCTTTTAAATCCACTCCGAGGTATGATTGTATTATATCTGCTGCTGTTAATGTCCTTAGTCTCTATGATCACTATAGAAACAATAGGTCATTACATAACACCTGAAACAGTTCCTTGTCTCTCATCATTATCACTTCTCAATATGTCCTTTCTGTACTATGCTATCCCATTGTTATTTGGGGGCATAATTAGTGGTTTAAGCTTTATATTTGGTCTGGAATTCGTTGCGAGTCAAGCACCATGTAATATGAGTGGGATGTTAACTGGAGCCTTTTGGCTCATTAGAGCTACGTATACTAATATTGGTGCATTAATAGAAGTACCACTTTCAGTATTGAGTATTAATGGCCCAAGCAAACTGCCATGTACTTTCTGGATTCTTTTGTTTCAAATAATTATTTGTATCATTGGTCTGGCTGTATTTGTAATGGCTGTTAAAAAATATCGGAAAAGGAAGAGAGAGGATGCTTACAATTGTCAAAAGGTTGTTGAAGAAACATATGAAAGACAACTTAACAATATGATTCTTGATAAGTTATCAAGTTCATATGAAAACTATGTCATAGAAGATGTCATGTAAACTTTGTTGTAATTAATATGTAAGATTTTGTTGTTGTAATGAAGAATTATGTATTTACATTGTAGCTTGCCTTTATATTCAAAGGGACTCTTCTAACATAACTAGTCAGTCTAGTTAAGATCATGTACTATCAGTATATCCATATTGATAAGGAGACAAATGTGACTATGTCATTATCATGTTACCTTCTCCATAAAATAACTTTATTATTAATATTTTTAAAATGTAAGTGTATCTCTCCTGCAGCTGATTACACATAAAAATTATATTGTGCTTCATTTTATTCATTGATGTTACATGTCAATGCCATCCAGGTATATCTTATGTAAACATAAGGTGTGGCAAATATTAATTTTTAATAATTATAAATGTTATGATAATTTTGCTGATGTTTTGTTTTTATAAACTATGGCAGAACTACAAGCAAACCAGCCAAAATTATGTACACCATGTGTGCATTTTTGTGCTTCACTGAAACAGCTATTTCTTAACTACCAGAAGGAAATAAAAAGTCGGTCTATCAACTTCCAGTCATGGTTGCTTGTTCTGTATGTAATTGCTACAGTTTTGTGCTTGGTTTTAGGTAACAACATTGCTCTCTCTATAACTACAAATCCAGAAGATTCATCTTGCTTCACACCAGTACCCAAAACTGAAACCCGTGCTACTTATGTTGTAGCCATCATTCAAAACTCAATCATTTGTCTTCTCTTCCCTTTTACTGGCTGGTTAGCTGATATAAAGATAGGTCATGAGAAAGCTATTAACTTAAGTCTATGGTGTTGCTGGTTGGGGACTCTCCTTCAAGTTATTAGTTACTGTATTCAATATGGGACATGTGGATTACCAGTTAACATAGCCAAATATGGAATATCTACACTAGCACTTATTCTTATTATGTTTGGGACAGCCAGTTCATTATCTAACGTGCTGCCTTATGGACTTAATCAACTTGTTTACAAGTCCAATGCATCAATTAGATCATTTATACATTGGTTAATATGGGGGTTATTCCTTGGTTTTAGTGTAAGCTACTTAGCGTTTGTCTATGAAACGATATATCAACCTACAGTATTGCTTGTCACTGGATTGGTAATATTTTTAGTTATTTCAGTAGCTCTTTGTCTTCATGCTTCATTTAAACACAAATTTGCACCAAGTGGAGTTCTTAAAAGAAATCCATACAAATTGGTATATCAAGTCCTTAAGTATGCATGGCAACACAAATCTCCAGAGAACAGAAGTGCATTGACATATTGGAAGACTAAGATACCAAGTCGGATAAACTTAGGAAAGAAAAAATATGGTGGGCCTTTTAATGAAGGTGAAGTTGAAGATGTCAAGACATTTTTGAGAATTATTGGTATCTTGATATGTACATTTGGTTTCCACATAGCATTTTATCCTGGATTCTTGGGGGCCTTTCAGTATATAAACTCATTTGAAGGAGCTACCTCTACTCTTAATGGGTACGGATCATATGTGTTATGGGATGGCTTTGATAAGATTATTGTAGTCCTCATACCAGTGGTAGAGTTACTGATTATCCCACTTTTTCCCAAACTTGAATACTTTTTACTTAATTCCTTGCGAGGAATTGTTATTTTGTATGGTCTACTACTGATAGCTCTAATATCTATGATCATTATCACTACAATTGGTCATTATTATACTCCATATTATGTCCCTTGTCTCGTGATTTCTGCCGAAAATGTTATTCAACTTTCTTACTATTATCTTTCCATTCCTTTATTTTTTGCTGGCATCACTAGTGGACTACGTTTCCTTTTTTCATTTGAGTTCATTGTCAGTCAAGCACCATCTAATTTGGCAGGCATGCTTGTTGGAGCATTCTGGCTAATTCAAGCTTTATATTTAAATATTGGTGCATGGCTACAAATACCGTTCAGTGTTCTAACTGTAGATGGTCCTGGTAAATTGCCTTGTACATTTTGGATCCTCCTGATACAAATACTGATTTGTTTAAGCGGTATGGTTGTATTTGTTGTAGCAGTTAAGAAATACCGTGGGAGAAAAAGGGATGAAGACTATAATTTTCAAGCCATAATTGAAGAGACTTATGAAAGGTCTCTGCAAAGGGATGTTGGAAACACTACCTTTGAATTAAATTCACCATATGATTTTTATATTATTGTTGATAATGTGGACCTTAATTAATTTTTTTCATTCACCTAGTTTCACTCATGTTGCCTTGGTCATTTTAAATGCATCCTAGCTATTGTCATTATTGTTATATGCTATGTGCAAAAACTGTTTTACATTAGATTTATGGCAAAGTAGTCTTATTATATCACAATAAAAGTTGATTTGTTGATTCAACAATGGTTATACAGGTTGCATGCATTTGTGACCTGATTCGCAAAAAGGAACATCTTCTGTCAAAATATTTGTGACCTGATTTGTTAACAAAACCACTGTTAAAACATATAAAAAAACAGTTTTGCATACATATAGAATAGTTATGCATATATAGCAACTGTATGTATACAAAACTGAGATGTTTGAGATGTTTTAACAGTAGTTTGTTCAAAAATCAGGTCACAAATGTTATGAAAGAAGTGGTCCCTTTTTACAAATCAGTTCACATTTAGAAAAATTTATATATCTTATGCAAGGAAGTGAACATAATGCTGTTTGAAGTATTGATTTACATATACTTATGGAATTGGCTGTTTGCCTATATATCAATGGTTAGAGAACTAATAATGTTTTTCTTATTCTATAGAATAACATGAGTGATCAGGTCTGTTATTACAAATCCATATGTACACTCCAATCTGTTATCATAATCAACTTCAGTGAGATAAATGACAAGGTTAATATGATGGCAGTTTTGATAATATTACTGTTAAGTCTATTCATGAACATTATTTGGTTTCCATGGATCCATACAAAGTACAAAGAAAAAATCATGATTATAGTTCTAACTGTTAGTTATGTAAACAACAAATCCCATGGCATATGGAAAGTGTATAACCATTATTATATTGATTAAATCAATCAATCAGCTTTTACAGTGTGTGTATTCAGATTAAAACAAATTGAAATTGTGTGAGCCATTAAATAAAGATAATAAAACATAGAAAAGACTCCTCCTGCATATGGACCATAGAGCTTTTATGTCAATTGAAATACAACTCCTAATTAACTCAAGCAACCATTCCATTTCCACTGTGTAGGTTAAAGTCCCAGGGTTTGTAATGCTCAGCTTGTTTCAAGTTATTTTCAATATAAACATTTCAAAAAATATACATCTATAACACAAGGTATACACAGACTTATTGTTAATGGTTTTTATAGTCAATATTATCTACTATATAAAAATCATAAGGTGATGATAGTTCTTGTTCTGTGTTCTTAGCAGAATTTTGTAGAGCTCTATCATAAGTAGCTTCAATAACAATACGATAATTATAATTTTCTTCTCTTTTACGTCCTTTATACTTCTTGACCGCTATTACAAATACAACCATTCCAAAGGAACATATAAATATATGTATTAATAGGATCCAGAATGTACATGGTAATCTACCTGGACCATCTTGTGCTAATATTGAAAAAGGCAGCTGTAGCCATGATCCAATATTTATATAAAATGCTTGAATTAGCCAGTATGCTCCTATTAGCATGCCAGTCATATTGCTAGGAGATTGGCTGAGTATGAACTCAAATGCAAATATAAATCGAGGCCCGCTAGTAATGCCAGCAAAAAATAAAGGAATAATAAAAAAGACGTAACTGAGTTGTACTTGATTAGTTATTGAGGTAACAAGACAAGGAACATAGTTTGGAGTGAGGTAATAACCAACAGTAGAAATTATTATCATAGCAATCAGTGCTATTAACAATGAACAATAGCATACTATTATTCCTCTTAAAGAATGAAGAAAAAAATATTCTAGTTTTGGAAAAAAAGGGAACAGTATCAATTCTATTACTGGTATAATTACTAGAATACTTTCTTCTGAAATGTACCATAAAACAAAAGACCCAAAGCCATCAAGTGAAGTGGTAGCACCTCGGAAAGAGTTAATGTACTGAAATACCCCCAAGAAAGCAGGATAATATGGTATGAAGAACCCAAACGTACATAACAATATGCCAACTATCTTCCAAAATGTTTTGACATCTTCAACATCACCTTCTTCAAATGGTCCACCATATTTTCGTTTACCTAGATTAATACGACTTGGTATCTTGTTCTCCCAGTAAGTCAAAGCACTCCTGTTCTCTGGAGACTTATGTTTCCAACCATACTTGAGGACTTGGTGTACCATTTTGTAGGGGTTTTTCTTGAGAACACTGGTTTGCTCAAACTGATAATGAAAGCATCCATGTAGACATAAAGTTAATGAATCAACTACAAATGTTCCCAATGTTGTTATTAATACTAGTTTCGGTTTATATATGATACTGTCTACAAATTGGATGTAACTAATACCAAAACCTACAAAAATCCCCCATGTAAACCAATGTATGTAAGCACGCACAGCTGCATTTGATTTTTCAGTAAGTTGCTCCAGACCGTAAGCAGGAATATTTGATAGCAAGCTTGCTGAACCAAACATGATAATAATTAATGCTAATAGTGAAATACCATATTTGGCTATGTTGACTGGTAGCCCACAAGTTGTGTACTGAATGCATAAACTTATCAACTGAAAAAGAACCCCAATCCAACAAAGCCAATTACTCAAAGTGATTGATCTTTGACGACCTATCATTGTATCAGCTAGCCATCCGGTAAACGGAAAAAGAAGACAAATAATTGAATTTTGTAGAATTGGTACAACGTATGAAGCATAGCTCTCACTTCCTGGCAAAGGTGCATAACAATTGACCTCTGGTTTTGTAGTTATGGAGAGAGCAATGTTATTACCTATTGTAAGGCTCATACTTGCTGATATGACACAGGCTATGAGCACTCCTGATGGTAGGGTAATATGTCTCCCTTTCACTTCCTTCCAATATCTTTTAAAGACTTGCTTCATGTTTAAATTTGCTGACTCCTTTTGCCACTCACACCCTTGTCGAGTAGCTGTTTGAAGGTGTTTGCGGATGTCATCATCATAACAATATTCATATACCAAAAATTCTATATTAAGTGAATGGCGTTCTTCGCATTCCACCGCTCTGACGTCATGCAAATTTGCATATTATTAATGAATGCTCGCGCAAGCGTTCTCAAGCTTCAGAATAAAGGTTCACAACCTCTCAAAATACCTTTAATAGTAAAAGTAAGATAAATTAAGAATCACGAAAAGCTTAAATATGATTCACCAAAAGATTTGCAACGCAACTAAGACACCACACCCAAGTTAGATTGATGACGTCGTCATAATTGAAATTCCGTTAAACTTCAGTCATTCGAACAGAGGATAACACTTTGCAAGTTGAATGTCACTGTTTAGCAAGGTTGTCGTGATTAGTTTATTACATAATTATAGACAATGTAATATCTGGTAGAATACCAAATTGATCATAGAACATAATTATTGTTACGATTCTGACACAAAGTAGTTTCATGCGCATACAACTACTAATCAAGTATATGGAGTATTTTATATCAAAACAAATATCCAAAATTTCTAATATAACAGGTCTTGCTTAAGTTGTATTTATTATAGAGTGTATATCAGTTTGCATGTTCTATGTCACTCATTAAATTTAAGAAGGCTTAGTTGATAGTGCTATGCAAACATGTATACCTTGTATGGCTAACTATATGTAGTACAGAGTAGTAATTACTCTTACTAAGGTCATAGCTAAGATAGATCTGACTTATTTCCTGTTATGGCTGACAAAGGCAATAAAGGAGGAGTGTCATTGAGAAAAACCGAGAAAGGCATAAAAGTATTGAATACTTGTTGTAATGAGTATCATCATCGTGCTGTTAACCTACCAGCTGTGTTATTAGTGCTCAATGGAATGGCAACTATTATGACCTTAGGAGTTGGAAACAATATAGCCCTCTTACTAACAACAAGACCTGAAGGTTCATCATGCTATGAATCCTTTCCTGAGAGTGACAGTAGTGCTTCTAACATTGTTCCTTTTATGCAGAATACTATTGTGACCATTTTGTTTCCAATTACTGGCTGGCTAGCCGATACAAAACTTGGTCGATCAAGGGCTATTAAATTAAGCTTGTGGTCCAATTTCCTTGGAGACCTCCTTCAATTAATAAGTTTATGCATTCAATTTGGTACCTGTGGACTTCCAGCTAACATTGCCAAATATGGAATATCAGTAATAGCTCTCATATTGATCATGTTTGGAACTGCCAGCTCATTAACAAATTTGTTGGCATTTGGTTTAGATCAACTTGTAGATAAAAGCAATGCATCAATACGAGCATTTATACATTGGCTGATCTGGGGATTGTTTATGGGTTTTAGTATAAGTTATCTTGCATTTGTATACAATACAATATATGACCCTATTGTATTGTTTACTACTGTGTCCATAATATTATTTGTGAATTCAATAACCTTGTGTATTTTTGCTTGTTTTGACTACAAATTTGAGCACACTGGAGTC
Organism: Xestospongia bergquistia; assembly: GCA_963965975.1. Taxonomy (NCBI): domain Eukaryota; kingdom Metazoa; phylum Porifera; class Demospongiae; order Haplosclerida; family Petrosiidae; genus Xestospongia; species Xestospongia bergquistia. The sequence continues at coordinate 949,729 of OZ014414.1, read as the reverse complement.
CTTAAGAAAAATCCATACAAGTTGGTCTATCAGGTTCTAAAGTATGCCTGGCAACACAAATCTCCAGAGAACCGAAGTGCTTTGACTTATTGGGAGAATAAGATACCCAGTCGGATTGATCTAGGTAAAGAAAAATATGGTGGACCATTTCTTGAAGAAGAAGTAGAAGATGTAAAAACATTTTTGAGGGTTACTGGAATCCTTTTTTCAACTTTTGGATTCTATATAGTCTTTTTTCCAACATATATTGGTGCATTTCAGATCATGAACTCGTTTGAAGGTGCAATTACTACTTTTAATGGCTATGGATCATATATTTTATGGAATAGTTTTGACAAGATGATCGTTGTCATAATACCAGTTGTTGAGTTGGTAGTTATTCCACTTTTCCCAAAAATAGAGTATTTTTTTCTTCATTCATTAAGAGGTATTGTAATTACTTATTGTTTACTACTTATATCTCTGATATCTATGATAATCATTACAACAGTTGGATATTACTATACTCCAGAGTCAATACCTTGTTTCTTTATATCAGCTGACAACCAAGTCCATCTCTCCTATCTCTTTTTTGCTATTCCATTGTTTTTTTCTGGCCTAACAAGTGGCATTCGTTTCATTCTAATTTTTGAGTTCATAGTCAGTCAGGCTCCAGTTTACATGAGTGGAATGCTCGTAGGAATATCATGGTTTATTCAAGCACTGTATGTCAATATTGGAGCATGGATACAATTGCCATTTGCCCAGTTTACACTGGATGGTCCTGGGAAATTATCCTGTACCTTTTGGGTTCTCATGATAAATCTTTTAATCTTATTTATTGGACTGGCTGTATTTATCTATGCTGCAAAGAAGTATAAAAAAAGGAAGCGTGGGGAAGATTACAATTATCAGAATGTTATTGAGGAAACTTATTCTAGAGTGCTTGATCGTGAGGCAACTATCTGTAAAGAGCATGAATTGACATCTCTTTATGAGCTGTATGTTATTGATGATTTGAGTCCTGAAAGTGAAATGTAGTTGTACAATTTGTATTTATAATGAATGTAAGGCCTTATTTACCATTATTATTCCAATTATTATAAGAATATATATGACAAAGACAGACAGAGTCAACTATGACCAATAAATCTTTTTGCATTTTAAAATTACCAGCATAATATGCATTAATAAATATAGTGACATACCTTATCATGTGCATGAAATGTGCAAGTAATTATAATCAAATACCATTTACATATTGCCTCTAGAAGTACAAGTAAATACCCATCCTCTCCTTTTTATTTTGTGATGTTCATACATCTCGAAACTTGTAGAAATATAATAGTATTAACAAAATGTGACATCATTTATAGCAACAAAGTCCAGAATATAATACTATATATATAAAAGAAAGCTTCTCAAGTTCGTCTAAAAATGAGAATGAAAGTTCTATCATAAATCATCATAGTTTGTTTAGAAGTCTCTTATAGACGTAAAGATGTGTACTAGCATACTAATGATTGATGTTAGAAGGCATGTAGAAAATGTCCAGTTGTGTGTACTATTGATGAATGTATGTAGCCATAGAAACAGTTGTAAATATGTACCTTGTATGGTAACCACAATGCAGAGGTCAGTAGTAGAGACCTGACTTATTATATTGCTGTAATGGCTGATGACGGAAAAGTATCTTTGATAAAAACCAAAAAAGAAACAAAAATATTAAATATTTGTTGTAATGAGTATCATCATCGTGCTATTAACCTACCAGCTGTGTTATTAGTGCTCAGTGGAATAGCGTCTATCATGACCTTAGGAGTTGGAAATAACATTGCTCTCTTACTAACAACCAAACTTGAAGGAACATCCTGTTATGAACCCTTTCCTGAGAGTGACAGTAGTTCTTCTATTATTCCTCTTATACAAAATACTATTGTGACCCTTTTCTTTCCAATTACTGGCTGGCTATCTGATACAAAACTTGGTCGATCAAGGGCTATTAAATTAAGCTTGTGGTCCAATTTCCTTGGAGACCTCCTTCAATTAATAAGTTTATGCATTCAATTTGGTACCTGTGGACTTCCAGCTAACATTGCCAAATATGGAATATCAGTAATAGCTCTCATATTAATCATGTTTGGAACTGCCAGCTCATTAACAAATTTGTTGGCTTTTGGCTTAGATCAACTCACTTACAAGAGCAATGCATCAATACGAGCATTTATACACTGGCTGATCTGGGGATTGTTTATGGGTTTTAGTATTAACTACCTTGCATTTGTATACAATACAATATATGACCCTATTCTATTGTTTACTACTGTGTCTGTGATATTTATTGTGAATTCAATAACCTTGTGTATTTTTGCTTGTTTTGACTACAAATTTGAGCACACTGGAGTCCTTAAGAAAAACCCATACAAGTTGGTATATCAAGTTCTCAAGTATGCCTGGCAACACAAATCCCCAGAGAACCGAAGTGCCTTGACTTACTGGGAGAATAAGATACCCAGTCGGATTGATCTAGGTAAGGAAAAATATGGTGGACCATTTCTTGAAGAAGAAGTAGAAGATGTAAAAACATTTTTGAGGGTTACTGGAATCCTTTTTTCAACTTTTGGATTCTATATAGTCTTTTTTCCAACATATATTGGTTCATTTCAGATCATGAACTCATTTGAAGGTGCAATTACCACTTTTAATGGCTATGGATCATATATTTTATGGAATGGTTTTGACAAGATGATCGTTGTCATAATACCAGTTATTGAGTTAATAGTTATCCCACTTTTTCCAAAAATAGAGTATTTTTTTCTTCATTCATTAAGAGGTATTGTAATTACTTATTGTTTATTACTTATATCTCTGATATCTATGATAATCATTACAACAGTCGGATATTACTATACTCCAGAGTCAATACCTTGTTTCTTTATATCAGCTGACAACCAAGTCGATCTCTCCTATCTCTTTTTTACTATTCCATTATTTTTTTCTGGCTTAACAAATGGCATTCGTTTCATTCTTACCTTTGAGTTCATAGTCAGTCAGGCTCCAGTTTACATGAGTGGAATCCTCATAGGAATATCATGGTTTATTCAAGCTTTGTATGTCAACATTGGAGCATGGATACAATTGCCATTTGCCCAGTTTGCACTGGATGGTCCTGGAAAATTATCCTGTACATTTTGGGTTCTCATGATAAATCTTATAATTTTATTAATTGGACTGACTGTATTTATCTATGCTGCAAAGAAGTATAAAAGAAGGAAGCGTGGGGAAGATTATAATTATCAGAATGTTATTGAGGAAACTTATATTAGAGTGCTTGATCGCAAAACATATATTAACAAAAAGATTGAATTGACTCCTCTTTATGAGTTATAGGTTATTATTGATTTGAGTAAGAGAAGAGAAACTTTGTATTAGTTACATTTATGATGTAAGATTTGACCAAACAGTGAACATTTTTATTATTATTACAATTATTTAATAAGTAGTGATTAATATAGAACACAATTTGTTATTATTACAATTATTTATTACAATTATTTAATAAGTAGTGATTAATATAGAACACAATTTGTTTTGTTAATTAGGATTGTTGAAGATGTGACGACTCTCTTCAATATTACCAGCATAATCAACATCAGTAATAGTGACATACCCTAGACCAAGAGAGGTCTGTAACTCACTATGATCAAATACTCTTTCATATGTTGCCTCTAGAACTGCATGTATATCATAGTCCTCTCCCTTTTTGCGGTGTTGATACCATCTAGAAACCAGTAGAAATGTAACCATGCCAACACAACATATCACTATTTGCAACAACAGAATCCAGAATACACATGATAGCTTTCTAGGCCCAAAGAGAAACTTTGTATTAGTTACATTTATGATGTAAGATTTGACCAAACAATGAACATTATTATTATTATTACAATTATTTAATAAGTAGTGATTAATATAGAACACAATTTGTTTTGTTAATTAGGATTGTTGAAGATGTGACGACTCTCTTCAATATTACCAGCATAATCAACATCAGTAATAGTGACATACCCTGGATCAAGAGAGGTCTGTAACTCACTATGATCAAATACTCTTTCATATGTTTCCTCTAGAACTGCATGTATATCATAGTCCTCTCCCTTTTTACGGTGTTGATACCATCTATAAACCAGTAGAAATGTAACCATGCCAACACAACATATCACTATTTGCAACAACAGAATCCAGAATACACATGATAGCTTTCCAGGCCCATCCAAGTCTAAAAATGTGAAAGGGATTTTTATTAAAGCACCAATATTAGTGTAGAAGGCTCTCATGAGCCAAAAAATACCTAGTACCATTCCACTCATATTAGAAGGTGTTTGACTGCATATAAATTCTAGCCCAAAGATATAGCTTAATGAATCTGCAAGTCCTGAAAACAGCAGTGGAATGCAGTAGTACAAAAATGAGATGTCGTGTTCTCCACTCTCTTTGATAGTAATACTTATAAAGCAAGTTAGTCTATTGTTAGTAACAAAATGGCCGATTAATTCTAATATAAACATAGCAACAAGAGCAATCAAAATAAGTAGATAAGTTAATCCAATACCTCGAAGTGGTTTTAAAAGAAAGTATTCTATCTTTGGAAACAGAGGTATGATTATAATTTCTAGAATTGGGACATACAAAATGACAGTTTTATCAAAGCTATCCCACAGCACATATGAACCATACCCATTAAGGGATTCCTTTGCACCTTTGAATGAGTTTATATATGGCAGTACTCCTACAACAGTGTCATAGTATGGTATGTAAAAACCAAATAATGATACCAAGATTATCACAATCCTCCAGAATGTTTTGACGTCTTCAACGTCTTCTACTTTAAAGGGTCCACCGTATTTTTCTTTACCCAAATCTAAACGACTTGGTTGCTTGCTTTCCCAATAGGTAAGGGCACTTCGACTCTCAGGGTGTTTGTGTTTTCGAGCATACATTAACACATTAAATACCATTTTGTATGGGTTTTTCTTAAGAACTCCTGTCAGTTCAAATTTGAGATAAAACCAAGCGTGAATACAAAGAGCAAATGAAGCAAAAGTAAATACAAACAAACCAGTAACTAACAAGAGCCTACTATTGTATATACTCAAGTCTACAAAAGCAATGTAACCTACTAGGTAACCAACAAAAAATCCCCATACAACCCAATGAATAAAAGCTCTTGTATGTGTATTAGATTTCTCATTGAGCTGATCTAAACCATACGAAGGTAAGTTAGTAAAGAAACCTGCTGTTCCAAACATTAATAGCAGCAAAGCCACTCCAGATATTCCATATTTGGCTATATTAACTGGTAGTCCACAAGTGCCATATTGAATACAATAACTAATGACTTGAAGGAGAGTCCCAAACCAACATGACCACAGACTGAAGTTAATTGCTCTCTCGCGACCAATCTTTACATCAGCTAACCAGCCAGTAAAAGGATAGAGAATACAGAATAAAGATGTTTGTAAAGTGGATATAATAAATATTGAGCTTTTATCATAATCAGGTTCTTTAGCAAAACAATTTGAAGCTTCTGGTTCAGTAGCTAATGAAAGAGCTATGTTGAATCCAACCTCTGTACACATACCGGCCAGAGCAGCAAAGACAATTAATAACCAAGCTGGCAAATTCATATTACGTGTATAGATTCCATTCTTAAATTTTCTGGCACCTTTTTCAATTTTTTTAGACTGATTTAGACTGGAGAGAAGGATGCTTCTTCTGTTACTTTTGTTCTTGCTATCCACAATATCAGTAGCCATGATTACAACTACTTAATAAACAGTTACTAGTATTACTATATGTATTACTATATGTATATCTAGACATGTGTTAACAATCAATACAGTCTCATAAGTCATGTGCTAGTTTTCATAGCACTTTGCTAAACAATAAATTGTATAAACATTTTATATTATAAAATGTGCCTAACATAATCTTGTACACAATGCATTTATCCTGCTCATAGTTACTATAATGTTTACATAACCTTATAGGATCATGATGACAACATTCTTAATCAGCACTTCATAGGTAATTTGCAAAGCTATTACTACCAACGAAATCGCTCTTATTTGGACAAAATGGCTACAAGATTCCCCGACTCTCTCTCTCATCAAAAGTCTGTTTTGAGAACTAATCTCAGTGAAAGTTGTCTTACCAGATATTACAGAGAATTAAAAGGACGTAATTTGAACACACCATCATGGCTGTTAGTGCTCTATTCCATAGCAGTTGGTGCATGTATTGAGTTATCATATAACATTCTGTTTGGTTTTGAAATGGAACTAGACAAATGTCAGTCACTTTTTCCAAGTTTCCAGAAAGAGGTTTCCCATGTCATTCCCTCTTTGCATGCTTTAATACTTACAGTTCTATATTTTTTCATGGGATGGTTAGCAGACATAAAGATTGGGCGCAAGAAAGCTATTGACTTGAGCCTGTGGTCTTGTTGGTTAGGGACTCTCCTTCAAGTCACCAGTTACTGTATTCAATATGGGACATGTGGTCTACCAGTTAATATAGCCAAATATGGAATATCAGGTATAGCGTTGGTGTTAATACTGATAGGAAATTCAAGTTTCTTTACAAATATCCTTGGGTATGGAATGGATCAACTGGTTAATCAATCAAATGCTCAAGTTAGAGCATTTGTGCACTGGATTGTGTGGGGTCTCTTTGTGGGATTTTTGTTTGGGTATATATCGTTTGTAAAGAATATCATTTACGATGTCAAACTGTTACTTGTGACTGGGATTGTTATCTTTGCAATCATATCCTTCACAGTTATTGTTAATACATTCTTTATTAATCACTTCAATCCTAGCAGTATTTTGACGGAAAATCCATATGCTAAAGTGCATAATGTACTTATGTATGCATATCGACACAAGTATCCTGAAAGTAGAAGTGCATTTACTTACTGGGAACGTAAGCTACCAGGCAGGATAGATTTGGGAAAAAAGAAGTATGGTGGACCATTTACAGAAGGTGAGGTTGAAGATGTTAAAGTATTCCTGAGAATAGTTGCAGTTTGTGTATCCCTATTTGGTATGTATATACCTTATTCTGTTGTATTTGCAAATTTTTTTTTGACTGAACAGTTTAAAGATGGCTCAACTTCCTTCTATGGCTATGGATCATATATTTTATGGAGTGTGTTTGATGAAATACCTGTTCTTCTTGTTCCTCTTGTAGAGTTACTGTTGATACCTGTCCTTCCGAAAGTCGAGTACTTTCTATTGAATCCAATCAGAGGATTGACTATATCATATGTTCTCCTTTTAATGTCACTAATATCAATGCTGATATTAGTCATAGTAGGGCAATTTCTTTCACCTGAGTATGTCAGCTGTTCATCTGGCTCTACATATGATTTATCATTTCTGTACTTCAGTATTCCTTTTGTCTTGTACGGATTATCAAGCTTTATAAGTTTTGTGTATGGCTTAGAATTTATTTGTAGTCAGGCTCCAATTTACATGAGTGGTATGTTGACTGGTATTTACTGGTTACTGCGAAGTTTCTACACAGATATTGGGGGCATAATAAACACTGTGTTTAGGATAAAAAATTTGAATGGTCCCGGAAGAACAGATTGTAATTTTTGGATTTTGATCGTTCAACTATTCATCTGTTTTGTAGGTTTCTTAGTTTTTATTGTAGTGTCCAAATGGTATCGACATCGCATACGTAGTGAACAATATGATACAATGGCTATCATTGAAGAGAAATATGACAGGCGTTTAACTTTTAGCACCCATGAAGAAAGATCTGATCCAAAGATGTCCTCACCTAATTGGAGTTATGAAGGATACCTACATGACTATGTCATTGAAACCCTGCATTAATTTTTTTAGCTCTATATTAAACAAATAATGTCATCTTAATGCTGAATGTCAGATTTTATTAATCAACTCTTCCTGTATTTACAGCTAAATATACATGAACAAGTTAGATAGATTAAAAAAGTTATCTGCATAATTAGCAATGTTACATGTAAAATATCATTTGGAATTTAGTGGTAGTTACGCTTACAAGCACATACTAATCATTGCGTAGTACTAACTTGACACCTATGTGTTGTGGTTGTGTGTTTAATCTGTGCAGGAAATGCATGACTGCTTTCATAACTATAAGAATGTCATGTGTAACCAACTACTCACAATCAACAATATAAACTGTTAGATGCATAGTCATCTGAAATTGTCAAAATGGCTACTAGGTCAAGATTAGATACCTCACTCTCTGATAATGGTTCCAAATCTAAGAACAAGTTATTCTGTAAAACTTGCTTTAGTAAGTACTGTAAGGAATTGAAAGGTCGCAATCTGAATATACCTTCCTGGTTGTTAGTGCTGTATTCCATAGCGATAGGAGCATCTATTGAAGTAACACACAGTATACTGTATGGTTTAATGACAAAAGTTGATCCTGATTCTTGTTGGTATCCTTTTCCAAGTAATCAACCAAAGGTGTCCATTGTATTACCCTACATACATTCATTTCTACATACTGTACTTTTTGTTGTAATGGGTTGGCTTGCTGATACAAAGATTGGCCGTGAAAGATCTATTAACTTGAGTTTATGGTCCTGCTGGCTAGCTATTGTCCTTCAAGTTATCAGTTACTGTATTCAATATGGGACATGTGGACTACCAGTTAATATAGCCAAGTATAGAATATCTGGAGTGGCACTCTTATTGATTCTGATTGGAAGTTCAAGCTTATTTGCGACTGTGCTAGCTTATGGAATGGATCAGATGATCGATGAGTCTAATGCTCAAATCAGGGCCTTTGTACATTGGGTTGTGTGGGGTATATTTATGGGTTTTTTGTTTGGGTATATAGCCTTTGTGAAGAACACAATTTATGATGCAAAGCTTCTGTTAGTGACTGGAATGATTGTCTTTCTCTTTATATCTTTTACACTCCTTGCTCACACCTACTTTATAAAACACTTCAGACCAAGTGGAATTTTACTCCGTAATCCATATACTACAGTACATAATGTTCTAATGTATGCTTATCGACATAAGCATCCAGAAAATAGAAGTGCATTCACGTACTGGGAAACAAAGCTACCAAGCAGAATAGATTTGGGAAAGGGAAAGTATGGTGGACCATTTACAGAAGGCGAGGTTGAAGACGTTAAAATATTTCTAAGAATTGTTGCCATTTATGCATCACTATTTGGATTTTATGTACCATTTGTATTGTACAAGAAAAGTTTACTTTAATCGGGAAATTTAAAGGTAGTTCAACTTCCATATATGGCTATGGATCATATATACTATGGGATGTATTTGATGAAGCAGTAGTCATTTTTGTTCCTTTCATTGAATTACTTTTAATACCTCTTTTCCCTAAAATTGAGTATTTTCTTCTAAATCCACTCAAAGGTATCGGTATAGCATTCATTTTTCTTTTGCTCTTTAATATCAACATTAATCTTGGTCACCGTAGGAGAAGTACATTCACCCAATGTCGATTGCTTCTCTTCATCAAGTATGGAAAGTTCTACGTACAATATATCATTTCTTTATTTCTGCATACCTTTGTCCTTTTTTGCATTGGCTAACTTTTTAAGTTTTGTTTACAGCTTTGAGTTTATTTGCAGTCAAGCCCCAATTAATATGAGTGGTATGATAACTGGTATCTACTGGTTTATTCGAAGTACATACACAAGTATTGGGCATATAATAAATAAAATCTTTGATTTACATAACCTCGATGGACCAGGAAAACTTGGGTGTAATTTTTGGATTCTATGTTTTCAGATATTAATATGTTTTGCAGGTTTCTTGATATTTATTGGAGTGTCCAAATGGTATCGACATCGTGTACGTAGTGAACAGTATAATACAATGGTTGTCATTGAAGAGAAATTTGAAAGGCATTTAACCGTAAGTGTTAATGATGAGATTAGTCCTAATATTCATACACCTAACTGGAGTTATGAAGGATACTTAAATGACTATTTGATTGAAACATTAACTAATTAAATGTTGTATCTCTTAACAATAACAAAATGAAATTTGACAGTTTAATTTGCTATATGGGCTGAGGTGATCATTTCAAGAAATGCAAGTTATATACATCATCAAAATACATAATTGTCCATTTTTTAATATTTTCTATATGATATTGTAAGAAATCTATGTATTAAGATCTTTAGTTGTTTTTGAGTGTAAATATTTTATGATTTATAGTTCCAGTTAGTAGTTATATTAGTTTTCATAACAACTTTAATTATGTACAATTCTAGGCTAATATACAAGCCATTTCAAACATAACTATTAATATACCTTAAGAAATTACCTTCTCTTCATATATAGTATTAATTTAAATATGATATTAATCATATGGTAGACCTCCTAAATTTAGCAGAAAATCATAAAGGTTGTTGCATTATCAATGGCTTGATCTAAAATTAAATTTTATCAATGAGTTGATCTGAAATTTAAAATTTTCATTGTTATATAGTACATTGTCAATTGACAATAATGCAAACACATTAAAAGAGAAAAAGAAAAAAATTGATATCTACTTTTTAAATGGTAATCTTTCATAGAACAATAGGTAGGCTTGACATTGGAGTACATCATCCTGGGATGCCTTCATAACGTGAGTATCACTAATATAGTACCATTGACTGTTCTCAGTTGATGAAAGATCAAACTCACGGGAACTACTCGACGAAGCATCTAAATTCTGCGAAGACATCAATGATGTTTTTTGCTTTACTTCATCTTCTGAATCACTCTCTTCTTTGACTGTAAATGTAATTTTTTGTTCATTTGTCTCCACATCTTTTCCCATTTCAGCATCCCCCTCTTCTTTTGCCACTGTGGTTTCTACATTAATTTCTCTGTCACCAACCATATCATTTCTGGTCATAATGGTGGTACTTTGACTACAAGTGGAATTCACAGATGAAGAGGTTTCCATCTCTTTGCCTTTGATTCCTTCACTCTCATTACTATTAGACGTTGCTATATTCAAATTAGCTTTGAGCTTAGGTGAAATGTCACATAGTTCAAGCTCCATTCTGACACGTACGTAAGCCACATAATGTCCACCATGCATACTACCACCGTGAACTACGACTCCATATAATGAATATAAGAGCTGCCCATTGGAATCATATAAGTTCTAAGAGAAAACGATTAAATTTGGTAAGCTAGTGAAATTTATAGTGTTAAATGTACTTTGTATACAAAGATAACACAGTGTAGAAGATATATTTTTACATATGAAATAGATGTGCTTGTAATAATACACACATGTGACACTATAATATATTGAAAGTGGCACATTATAAGATATGGTAATCTCAAAAATTGCCATATTGTGGGAAATATTGGCAAGCAATGACTTCTCAGTTGAATGTTGCCAAAAAGATTAACTTGACAAATATGTGTACGTAATAATGTACTTATTTACCTGACAATTATCTGTGCAGTAGGGAGCAAGGTCTAGTATTGTCTTAAACTGAATATGAACATTGTTCTTTCTAAGATTACGTCCACTTCTACCTAGCTGGGTAAATCTTTAAAAACAGAAACAATAAATAGTGATTAAATATTCAAGTGCTATACCTTTTCAATTGAATACAAAGTACAGGTGGGGGTAGATCGATCATAAGCTGCTTGGTTGCCTCACAAAAAACTAATTCACCATCAGAATCATTGAATCCTTCATCATCTTTGACACTCTCCTCTACATCTGAAATTAGAACAATACCACTATAAATGGCAATATTAGGTTTATAGAACTAGACATACATTCAGTAATTAATACAAGAGGTACTGTAATTACAATGTACAATATACATGTACTAACTAACACATACCATCTGATTCCTTTGTGCTTTCAGTGTGGTCTTTTTCGTCTTCTCTCTCATATCCACTGCTACATGAAGAAGATGACTCCCTATGAAGTGGAGGACGACATGTTTGCTCAATTCCTTCCACCTCTTCTTCCAATCCCACATGGACCCCACCTTCCATGGAATTGCCAACAGAACAAGTATCAGTTTTTTGCATGGCATCTTTGCTCAATTGAGCTAAAGACAATGGACCACCATCAGTTTCTTCTTGTGGTATATCATTGTCTTTGCTTGTTTCTTCCTTTTTCTTTTTAGCTCGTTCAGTACACACGTCACAATAAAACTTCTCACTACCTGTTAGATGCTCAGGAGATGCAAACATTTTCAAACAATACTCAAGTGTGTACTCATCTTCGTCAGTTTCAAAAGTGTAATCATCAACATAAGTTACCAGCTCCTTTGTGACAGCTGGATTAAACATGGTCTTTGTGCTCTTTTTAGTCGACTCTGTCGTATCCATGTTCTCTTCATTTGTTAAATCTACATGATCAAAGATAACTTCACTACTATGACTAGGAACTGTATTATTAGCATCATGTGAAAAGCTGTTTTCACCGATATTTTGAAGTGAATCATCAACAGCAGTAACAGAAACAGTTGGACTAATGTTTTCCGTAGGCGGGTTAAACTCGTTCGTGTGTGAATCATCCTCCACAGAAGCTGGTACATCTTTTTTATGTTCTGCTGTATCCGGAGTAGACCTAGTTTGTGAATAATTATCAATAATAGATTCTGAGATGTTAATATCGGTGTTCTCGGCAATGTTAAGACTTGTTGACAACCGTGTTGTAAGTTCATCAACTTTAGTATCATTGTGAGGAGAATTATCAGAGTCGAGGACTTGTGCAGAAAACACTTCTTCGTCATCAGCTAGATTGCCATCTTTGTTGTTCATGTCCATGTTTGATTCAGACGTGGAGTGTATGAAAGCTTCTTGCTGAGGGGGTTCAGGTTGTGGGTGTATCTCTAAGGCTGAAGACTGATGCCGGTTTTCCTCTTGTTTACTAAATTCTTTAGGTGCAAACTTTGTTTTACCTTTCTTCCCCTTTTGAGACTAAAAGGATAAACAAGATTTTACATGTAAGTCTTAAATGTATTTTTAAGTCAGTAACTGTAAGTAAAATTCTTTTGAAGTATCTAATGATTTGATCCACTTATCAATCATTTGTAAGTGATAATATATTTATTGATTTAAACCAGTGCATGTACGCATACAATAAAATGGTCATCAGTAGTTGTTGATAATATAAGATCAATCTTAAGACAAGGGCGTACTGTACTTAATTAGAATAACATACATTGGCTTTTCTTTTTTCTTTCTCCTGCTTCTTACGCTGACTTTTGCTTAATTTAGGAGACGGTTCCAATTTCTTTTTACGAATTCCTTCCCCTTGGCCAATTCCCTCGTCTTCATCGGAGGACTTGTTGACATGTTTACGTTTGTTTTTACAATAGCGACTTGTAGATTGTACCTGTTAAAAAAGTAGGGTCAAATTATCTTCAAAGATATGAAAATATATTAAATAATAAAATGATAATACAAACTACTAGTTAATAATACAGGAATTGTAGTAAAATAATGACTTGTACAAGTAAATAGTGGTAGATAAATGGTCATATTGGCATTTGATAATCACATGTACAGTACATGTATAATTGGTGACAAAATGTTTTACATTTCATTTAATGTGATCTAATACATGCAAATTAAATACCTTACCTTTTCAGGTGGTACTGGTAAAGAAAGATCTAGTAAATCCTCTTGCATGTCTGAACGCTATTAGAAAACAAAACAAACAATACTGTGTGAACACTACATGACTATCACATGACTTATCACTTACTGTTTTACACTGAAGACAGGTTATAGAGCTTGCCAGTTTACCTCCAAATACGTCATCAACATATGTCTCAACCATAGCAGCCTGTATACCATAAACTGTTAAGAGAAAAAATAGATCATACATAAATAGAATGAACACATAAACTGGTTGTCATAGAAACTAAATACATGTACATGTAAACATAGTTCGATATTTATTATCCTATCATTCCACAAGATATGTAAATCTTAGTATTAAAATTATTAGTATTATATAATGTTAATATAATATGTTAATATTAATTATTATTAAAATTATGTAAGTTATTAAGATATTATTTTACGTACTTTTTATTTCCTTCTTTTCGTTTTCATCTAACGTCTTTATAGAATCGCCTTTCTCTGCTGCCTTCCCTCTAATACCATATGACTCTAAAATAGCACGTTTTATTCTCTAAAAATAAAGTAATAATAAAGATTTCGAATTATTTAAAAGATTGTCCATGTATTGTAACTATACTTTAACCTACAGTGTTATCTTGTCTATGTATATAGCAAAGAGATCACTTAATTGTCAGACTATTTGAACAAGTATTTTAAACTAAATTTAATATAATATATACTTCTATCAAAAATCTTTAATGTTATATTTAGTGAGTTGAAAATTATTGTGGTACGTGAGATATGCTATCATTCATACTAAACATTTACTACATATTTATAATACGTTAATTGAAAATCCCAGACATTAATAATAATAATAATAATAATAATAATAATAATAATAATAATAAGTAATACATAATGTCTTAGATGTTTCTTACCTTGATCTCTTCACTTTTAAGTGAGTCCAATAAATATCTCAACAGCTCATGGCTGTCTTGTTGTTGATAGCTACTAAATCTTGGAGCACTGTACAAAAGAAGTAAAAAGAATAAAAACTATTACATACAATATAGGAACCCTAACAAAAATTATTACACACATTATAGGAACCCTAACAAAAATTATTACACGCTTTATAGGAACCCTAACAAAAATTATTAGACACATTATAGGAACCCTAACAAAATTATTACACACTTTATAGGAACCCTAACAAAAATTATTACACACATTATAGGAACCCTAACAAAAATTATTACACACATTATAGGAACCCTAACAAAAATTATTACACACTTTATAGGAACCCTAACAAAAATTATTAGACACATTATAGGAACCCTAACAAAAATTATTACACACATTATAGGAACCCTAACAAAAATTATTACACACATATTATAGGAACCATAACAAAAATTATTACACACTTTATAAGAACCCTAATTTAGTACAATGTAGATCATATTGTTAGTCCTACAATAACATTAACAACCTACTACATTTTATAATATCACTGTTATAATAATAAGATGATAAACAGTTGTACTTAATGGCAGAACATATACAACTTGTTAAATGACTACTTGTTAATTATAAAATAACTATTAATCTATTGAATTAAGTGAGCTACAGTTAAATATATTACAGTGATTTATTTATTTGAATAATTCACTTTCTGCAAACATGGCTGAAAACAACTCGTGGATTGAGTGTCCGGTTACTGAGACCTTTCATGTTATTAAGAAATTGATAAAAGTCAGTTGCAAAGCTTTCTGATTTCTCTTTCTCTTTTCTGACAACTATTTGACGACTGGGCTAGAGAGAGAGAGAGAGAGTCAGAACAAGAACTACTGTACTACTACAAAGGAATACTATATATTCAATTGTGTCTAAAATTTGTTAATTCAAAAAGCATACGAACTTACCAAATATTCACGACCTGAAGGTAGTTCCAATGGATATTCTTCTTGGCATAAATGAAAAGCCATTCTTTGCCTCAGAAAATGAGTTTGAGAAAGGTTCTAAATAAATTTAAAGACAAAGTTAATTATTGTGACATATGACATATCCATGTACTTATTATATTAAATAATAAAGTATACCAATAGCTTGTTAACAATTATATTTAAATATACTGTACATGAGATATGACAAATAGACTTAATTTGAACAATTGATACTTTTCCACTTAACACTTTTAACATTTACATGTCTATGACTAATTCATCATACTATACTACATAACATTTATAATTTGTATTATTTTTATAGTTAAATAAAATTCAGTCAAAGTAAATCTAAATTTAAATACAATATTACACTGCATACAATAATGAATTGTAGAGTATATCATGAGATAAGACACATTGTAATGGTAATGACAAGTACACATATATAAAATTGATGTTATCAGAGACTATTGTTAGTTGATAAGAGGAAAGGGAGTGACAAAGATCAATAGTTAAGTAGAAACAATGTATAGCAGCAAGCAATGTAAGATAAATATGACACAATTCCATAAATTAATCCATAATACTGTAGTAAACTCTTATTACGACATTATAATAAGAATTTACTGTAAAACTATATACTATTACATGAATGTCACTATACATTCCACATTGTGTTTCTACATTACTATATATGTGACCTACAACACTCTCCTCTCTTTTTTATCCTTGATACTACTTAATGTTCTACACACCTGCATAACAGCATTAAAGAAACAAGTGTTACCAAGGTTCGAGAGACCCTAAACGACAACCGTCAACAATTAATATTATTATAGTATTTGTGTATTAGAACTTACAGGTACTGGATATGGGTGACTATGTTTTATCAAATTAATAGTAGTACCACCTGTATTAAAAATTAAAGGGATAAAGTTATATTGTACTAATACAGGATTTAACTGATATTCCAATTAAAGATAAAATGGTGTTGATACATATAACAGATTCCATATTTTCTTAATGATCAATAAATAGATAAATAGAATTGACGAAAAAAAGAGATTATTTTGTTTGTTCGCTGTCTTAAATGGCTTAAACTGTGGCCATCTATCTATTACCCATCATCACCACTTGTCCGTCCATACAATCAATTTATATATAAACTACTTTATAACTACTTTATAACTTACGTCCATGTCCTGTTGCTCCATCTAGTATTACATCTTTTCCTTTACCCTGTGTTCCACTTTGTTTATGTTTCTTACCAGTGGTTGGTGAGTGAAACTGTTGACTTCTTTTCTTTTTTCCACCCATCACCAGATCTGTTACTGTATCATAAAAATTGCTCACGGAGTCGTTTAGAATAAATCCAAAAAATGACTCCACGTTGACAGCTGGTTTGTGATGATAAATTTAATATTGAACTAAGTAATGAGCCTATGCGAAGAAATTATAATACCTGTGGATCAGATCAAGAGTGAGGGATTAGGAAGAAGGAGAGAGATAAAGAGAGAGAGAGAAAGAGTACAATACCTAGCCATTAAATAAAAAATTACAAGACAAAAGACTAACCTTCATATAAACTTTATGATAAATTGCTGAGGGCAGCTACACATGGGATAGTATACGGAGTTAACCAAAGATATCCTAACATCCAAACTCAAGTACCAACAACTATGAATCGCTTCTTTCTTTTCTGTATACTCATTGTCATCATTCCAACTCAAATTTTGCTAACTTATTTGATCAAGAACGATGACACTAGTGGATTATCACTTCATCAGATTGCCATTAACAGGTGATATGAGGCTATATAGATGAATGAACATAGAAATGTCTCAGTAGTATACATGATGTTAAGTTTGTGGGTATGACTTGTTTCCTTCACTCTTGTGGATCAACAGCAGATTTACAAATAACATGTTCTGTCTTCACATTATCAACACAGCTGTAACAGATATTTAACAATAACTTTAGTCAAAAGTTTTATTGAGAAAAGTACAACATTTCTGTATCATCAGGTTATGAAGACTCAATGTAAGCTCTGACTTATATACGAGAATAGTACACAATGGAGTGATAACTAATAAATAAACAGATAAATAGGAAAAATAAAGTAGATAAAACAAAGTAATATTGAAGGGAACAATTGCAATGAATAAACAACCTCAAATGAGTAGAAAAATAAACAAGTTAATTGTAGAAAGTAATGTTGAAGAAAATGATCACAATAAATAAACAGATCAGTAGAAAAATAGACGAGTTAAAAACAAACTAATGTTGAAGCAATTACAATAAACAGGCAAGGAGTATAATGCACTTGTATAAACAATGCATATATTAAATACAAAATAATTTGATTATAAATGAGTAAAATAATAAAAAGAGTACCTCTCCTAAGAAAAAAAGGAATGATATATGTTTGGACTAATGTCTTTATTAATTGTGATTAGGATCTTTCTGAATGTACCATAACTTTAAAATGTTCCATTCAACCTTAACGTTGTTTCTTCTTATTAAATTTTATAAAAGTGGAATATTCTTTTTAAATGCCTGAGAATGGACATTCCTTAATGTCATTGACTGATCTATTGTAATGGACAGATAAAGGATTTAATGAATGAACAGACAGACAAACAGATTGATAGATAGAATGATGGATGGACAGTGAGAAAAGGAATGGATAAATCCTTTGTATACAACTATGTCATTCTTTATTATTATTATTTTATGTTGTAATGTAGTTTTGGTGACTCAGCTGATACTGCTTATAACAACATACAATCAACTTTACTTTACTATACAACATATGAACATTTTAAAGAACTTTTTGTTGTACCATATATTCCAAAGAAAAAAAAAAAGCAATCAAAGATTCGAAAGTTGGTTTTAAAAGATACTAGAACAGGTATTAAAGTGACGGCTGTGGAAAGTGATGAAGATTATGATGAGAATTCAGAGTTAACAAAAACTGGAACTAATAAAATAGCAACAGGTACCTGTTAACTAAAGTTATCACTGCACTTCTCTCTCTCTCTCTCTCTCTCTCAAAAAGGTAGCCACCCATCCAATGACAAAAGTAATTCAATGTCTAAGTCAATGGCCACTCAAAATCAACCAGGTTCCCCACATCAGCCAGGAGGTATATTTTTAATTTATGCCTATATATTCATTTACATGTTTCATACCTTTCACTTTCACTTTTAGATAATAAAACAAATTATTCTGTCTCCTTTATTTTTATCATTGCTCTTTATTCCATTAGCAAATCGCTATGCACTTAATGATGACACATCTTTTGCTAAAGAAGTTGAAAAATATAATGAAGAACATGTTTACTTTGCACGTTCCGCTAAACCTAGAACACCCCGTCCTTCAAGTGTAACCTTTAAAGTAGGAGATGTAGTTAGACACACCCTTGACGGATATCATGGTGTCATTATTGGCTGGGATGTCAATTGTAAGGTAATAAATAATACATATATCGATGGGCAGGTCATTTTACAACTTGTTGTATAGGCTCCTGAAAAATGGGCAGCTAAACATGGCTATCTGCATAGTGGCAAGGAGGTATGTATGTGTGTTATTAAATATATATAATGTAAGGTTAATTGTATTTAATCTTTTTTTTCATTTTTAATGTGTACTTTAGTTATTTTTTTTACTTTATATAGCACCTTCTTAACCAACCTCACTATCTTATTCTAGCAGAATCAAAAGATAAAGGTATTTTTTATTATCTTCCGCAGTCACATTTAATTTTAGACAGTACGACAAAGGTATTCATAATTACTCAAAGATGTTGTCAAATTACAACTGTATTTTTACATTTAATAGGTAAGATCTCCAAAGTTAAGCAAATATTTCGATCTGTATTCCATTTCTGATAATAAATACTATCCTAAGCCTTGGCTAAGAGATCGTTACCCTGACGACAACTAGAGACATGTTCTTATTTCCAAATATACTTTTTCACTGATTCAACAACTTCATAAATCTTCCAGTAGCAACTAATCTTTCATCTTGAACTTGTACAGTTTGTACTTTTCATATGTGAAGACTTTAAAAATAATAATTTAGACAATAGCCACACACAAACGTGCTATGAATGTTGTTAAAACTCTGCAAATGAGGGGTGGAGCTGCTCATGACTTCACAGCAATAAGTTGATGCCTTAATATAACTATTTCTTAATTGAAGGTTACAAGCTATCAGATTTCTCTTTATCTACATTAATAGTTTTGCACAGCCTGAAGACACGTGAGTGTCTGTCAAATCGATTAAATATATATATATATATATATATATATATATACGATCATATCACTCTTCTTTTGTAACAAGCTTTATACAAGCTTGGCTTATTGAGCATTTTTTATTGAAAACAAAGCACTGTATATCATCATTATAGGTAGTACTGTGAGAAGTAAGAAATAAAAATGATATTTGGTGGCAACAACGTAGCTAACATCTGATCCAATACTTTGCTAAAGCCTCATAACATTGGAATGTCAGTAATTTAAGTCACTCCCCTCAGTAACTCATGACTGAAATGTCTATAGTAAGATTAGGTAGTACTCTTCGAACAGCTTCCCGAAATACTTCTGACAGTTCAGAGTGGATCCTGACTCCTTCTGATGTCAAAGAATGGCGTGGTAGAGTTGCTAATGAGAAAAAAGAAGGAACAGTGTATAAAGATTTGTTGAAACACTTGACCAAAAATAAACTGTTCATTGGAGAACAAACTTTTAAGTCTGGACTTATGACAGTCCTTCATCTAGCATGTCAGTTTGGATCATCAAGTCTGGCTGTCTTTTTAATTAGTTATAAAAATTGTTTTGATATTAACGAGCTTATCCTTTTTCATCCTTCAACATTTAGGTATTTCCCTAGGAGTAACCCTAATGGAATGTCGTCAGATGATAGGGCATTACATCAGAGAGAAACACTGGTCCATGCAGCTGTGTCTAGCAATAATGTTGAAATACTGAAAGCTTTAGTAACAAATGGTTCGTTAGTGAATATACCAAATTGCTGTTCAAAAACACCACTTACAGTTGCTATTGAAGAAAGAAAGCAAAGCAGTGTTTCTTTCCTTCTTGAACACAGGGCTAGTCTTAATTGCCAAGACAATGAAGGACGAACACCTTTGATGCATGCAGCTAGAATACCCTCTATGATTAGTTTTATAAGTCAACTCACTAAACTGAACGCAGACCTATCTCTTACTGATCATCTTGGGTACACTGCTTTGCATATTGCAGTAGCAGAGGGTACCCCAGGGAGTGTTAATGCTCTAATAGCTTGTGGTGCTTTGGATCATTTAGAAAGAAGCTCTGATATTCCATTCCCCGCATATTTAATTGACCAAAAAAACATTGAACAGGCAGATTTTCAACATGTAGCACAACATCATGATCTCTTTAAAATATTTAGTTCATTACAGTACACTACACAGAAACAAATTGTTGATATGTTTCTTCTTCAAGGTTCATTCAATTTTCTTGCTCACATTAAGCACACCAACCACAAAGGCTTGTCAAGTTTTCTGACATCATGCATAAAATCACTTAGCAATGCATTAAATAAGAGAGCATTGTTTCAGCTTCCTCCTCTTGTCATGGAACCTATTGAAGAATATAATGGAGTCTCAGAACTGACAAGCATCCATGACTTAGACACCATTAATGCAAATCCATCTCCAAATCAAACTTTTGAGATTCAACTTTATCTCGCATACCAGGCACTTCTAATCAGGGAACGTTGTCTTGGTTACGGGGACCCTACACTTATATATTCTCTGTTCTTAATTGGACAATGGCTAATTCATGAATCTACCCCTAATTCTCGTTACAAAGAAGGGCTATCCTTATGGTTGCGTGGATCATATATGCTGTGTCACCAAATTCAGAATAGAACATCTATTTCTGTATTTTTACTAAATCAAATACTAAACGGTGTTCAACTTGTCTTCCTGACTCAATTAGAAGTCTGGTCAACAGAATATGAAACAAGAGAACCAAGAGTAATTCTATTTGGAGAGCATCTCTGTCAAAACTACCTCACTCCCATAATTAATAATCTAATAAAATGTGTATGTGTTAGCATTGACTTGTGTAAGACTCGCCACACTCATATCATTTCACGGAAATCCTTCTATTCTGGTATGAAGGTGTTACTGGAAGCACTTGATGGCTTTTTGACTTTAAGACCCAACGGACTCGATATCGAGGGTCTTATTGAGCTTCTGATTGAAAAAAGTCCCAAGATCATTATTGATACAAATGGTTTACCATCCACACTTGTTCACATTATCCTAAAATCTGATGCTATAAAACATCCTGAAAATATTCTTCAGATTATCTTCGAAAAGAATGGTCACTGGATGGTGAATGGCGTCGGTCCATTAGGTATGCGACCATTACATTTGACATACCAAACAGAAGTCATAACTTTGTTGTTAGATTATGGTGCACATTTAGATGCTGTAGATTCTAGTGGACGATCTGCTATTAAAGATGTTAACATGAGACGTCCTGATCTTTTTCCTGACACATGGGCCAAGCCTGAAGCTCTAAAATGTCTCTCTGCTCGTGTCATTGCCGGCTCAGATGTACCCTATGCTGGACTCTCAATAATTCCTCCAATTTTGAAACGGTTTATTTCCTTACATGATAACAAAGCACAAGAAGCAATACTTAGAGGTGAACTTGAGTTTGTATTTGATACAGATTGAACTTTTTACATTTTTTAATGTTTTTTATGATGATTGTGAAATTGAAAGCATTGGTGTTTTACATGAAATTGTTGTCCACCAAAATACAAATATATTCATGGAAAGAGTGAACATATTTGAGTTCAATATATAGCATATGTGAACGAACATTGTATATACTTGTTTATACTATTATCTAGTCTCTTGTTAGAGGGAAGGGGCTGGCAATGCGAGACTGACCATTATCCATTCCAAGTCATCATTTAGTCTGGTAAACAGATATTTCAACTCTGCTTATATAACCAGTGTGGTAATTTCATTTAAAAATATTTTTAAAAATAAAAATGTACTATATTATCACAGAAATACTTGATATTACAACAAGATTATTAAAATAGGTTTTGTAATCGTTCCTATAAAAGGTATAGGTGTTCGTTAAGCCACAGCTCTACTTCAATTGGATCATGAAAGCTTATAAACTTGACAATATGACTTGGAAGATTAAGACTTTGGTAAGATATGTCTTCCTTAACTATAGCTCTTGCAGATAGACAGTAAAGAGAAAATGGAGACTCATCACCATGGAAACAGTCACCCCTCACATCTATGGCATCATCATGTGCTCCATAGGACTGTAAAATTTCTACCACTTTAGGTAAATGTGAACATTGTTGCAGTATTCGTTGACCATTTATGGTGACATCGTTTACATGAGCAGAACCTCCCCATTCCATCAACTGGATAAAGAACTTTGAATCAACATCAAAGACATCAGAGGAAGAAATATCCATTAGACTTACATCAAGATAAGCGTTTATAATATTTGCAGGCCAACCCAAGCTACCATTGATGATAGGACATTTTTGTATAAGCTCTCTTCCAAGCTGTGCAAAGTCAACTGTAACAACTGTATTAGCGAAAAGCTGACAAAGAGTATAAAGGATGCATGGTCTGTCACGATCTTCCATTTTATCAAGATAATGTGAGTGTTCTTCCGTCTTGCAGATGAAAACAAGCAACCTAAGACATTCAATTAAATCACTCCATATTGTGAAGAAATGTTGATGTATTTCTAATGGTAGAGATATAAATGGTAATACATCCTTGTAAAATGGGACATTGTAGCAAGTTCGTATGGCCAGATTAACAGAGTAAGCGAATGACGTTACAGGCCATCGACGAGCTTGAATAGCAGAGTAAAGCATTTCAACAGCTCGTGACCAAAGTGACAAAGCCTGTGGTAAATTCTTAGTAACCTTATAAAACCATTCACCATATTGAATCAAATAGGTAACCAACATTGAATTTCCATAACCCAAGCATCGTTCTAAGATAATTAAACATTGAAGTATCAATTTTGAATGAATCTCATGATCAGTATATATACTAGGGTCTCTACTATCAACTGTCAAATATTTGTCATGGAATTCTTCAAAAGAAGAAACTTCCAAGAAGTTACCATATGCTTTAATAGGTTCACATGAAGGAGGCATATTTGAGGCATCTCTAGATTTTAAAGCTGTTTCAATTAAAGTTATACATGATTCTATATCGGAGTTATTTGCTGACAGAACATACTTGTGTAACTTAGAGCAAGCTTTAATTAAATTGTAATCAATTTTATGGCTCTCTGGACAATCAGAATGTGACATAATTAGGTATGCAGCACTGGAATTGATCAATGGATGGCAATAAAACAAAGCGGTAGGGACTAAGTTACTGCATGAAATCAATGGAGATATACCAGCTTTTAAAACTCCACTGACTGCACTTCCATCAAGTGTCGTTGTCCTGTTAATAGCATTATGCAACAAGGAACAACTGTATTTGTCTCCTATATTGGGATCAACACCATGTTTAATCAAAAGATTAAATAAATCAGATTGACGTTCATTAGAAGAGATGGCATACATAAGTGCATTCTTTCCGTCTTTGTCTTGATGGTGTATATTAGCACCAGCTTTTACGAGAGCTGTAACAATTTTAGTGTGATAGTTTTCAACTGCTATCAAGAAAGGTGTTTTACCACAGCAATCAATAGGATCAACAATAGCATTATTAACTAATAAAAGATCAACAATCTTCTTTGAACCTGATTTGCAAGCTACATGAAGAAGTGCATTTTTGCTATGTTGAACTCTATCAAAAGGTGTAAGATCACTCATTCTTCTAAGTGAAGAAGGTGGATAGTACTTATGAGCACTTGGATGATGAAGAATTAGTTGGTTTATATCGAAATGGGTAATATGGTGATCAATGAAATACCTTACAATATGCACTCTTCCTTGTCCACATGCTATATGCACCACTAATATTAATCCACTTGAAAAGGTATTGGGACCAATATGTACTCCCTTGTCTTGAGTGTACCTTTGTAATGACTTGATAAAGTCATCTTCGTCTTGATAATATATGTGTAAGCCAGAAAGTTTGTGTCTCCAATCTCTTACTTCATCTGGCAACATCAACCACTCTTGGGTAGGTTGTTTGGCACTTAAAGTATTTCTTTTGAGTTTACTAGAAAGACGAGAAACCATGACAAAATCCTTCAAGATCACCACCCTTAAACTCTGGGCCAGTGGGTGGATCAGCTTACTACTACTATGAATATTACTAAGCAATTAGCCTAATGACATAGCCATTGAGTTCGTAGATGTTTTAACATAATTTGAATAACATCTGAAACATTTTGTTCCTGAAACAACTAACATTGTTGCCACAAGTGTCACTATGTAGATAGATTACTCCTTGTCTTTGACCAAGTTCAAATAAACATGTTTTGAGAAAGCGAACAGATATTATAATTAATAATTTCAAGACTTAGTCAAGTCACTCAAGATACAAAGACGGATGAAGTTGCTAATATTTTAATAATACAGTTCCTATTGCTTGTGGGGTACAACTAATTTAGTAACAAATCCAGAATAACAATTTAGGAAGTACATAATTAATAAACCTAGCAATTAACTAACAAAACCAGGTAAATATCTAGGAAAGATAGTTAGTGGTGTTTGACCACTTAGATTACATATATGTGACCAAATCTGACATCTGACAAAAGGGAGTTTCCACACAAAAAATTTGAATGAATGAAATTTTTTGCACAACAAGACAGTACTTTTGTCAGACTTGGTCACACATTACATTGTAGTTGCAACTGGTAAACAAAAGAACTTTAATTCTTTGAAAGATAAGAGAGTACAAAATATGAAAACTTGTAGCCAATTATATGAGCTACTACTTCAATATAGAGGAGGAGATCAAGTTTAGTTATTGTTACACTGTTCAAAGTATTTCTGAGAGCCTTCAGGATCAGGAATGATCTAATTAAAAATAACCAAGGAAGAACATTCATAATCGTTTATACCATAAAAATGATTACATCAACAGATGTTCTCACACTTACAGTTTTCTCCCCAGGTTTCCAACCAGCTGGGCAAACTTCACATAAAACAAAACATTAGAAAAAATTTAAAAAAATATTGGAGAAAGGAGTGGCACTAGAGTGTGTCAACTGACCACAAGTAAATTGTGGTAAAAGTTATGTTCACCAATATTACATATAAATTAGTGTATTAACTTATGCCCTAACTTGTCTATATTAAAATAATGTAATATTGTACTAATGACACTGTCTTTGGTATATATTACTTAGTGAATTCAATCAATTGTAATAGATTAATATACTTTGTATGAGTGTATTACAATTAGACCTTTGATGGGAAAGTGTTACTAACATATAGTATTACTACATGTTAAGATTATAGCAATAGTCATTAGACTAGAGAGACTCTCTTACCATACAAGATACAGGATAAATCAGAATATACTCTCCCTCCCTCCCTCCCCCCCCTCTCTCTCTCTCTCTCCCTCCCTCCCTCCCTCCCTCCCTCCCTCTCTCTCTCTCTCTCTCTCTCTCTCTCTCTCTATCCATTATTTATCTTACCCTCTCCATGTTTATCAGTATACTGGAATGCCTGCACAAGTCGTAGAGTTTCATCTACAGATCGACCTACCTACATGACAAGTTGTAAGGAAATAAATATAAATCAATGTTGTCTATTATATAGAATAAAAATCACTATACAAAATTATAACTGCTTAGACAACAACAATAACCAACTAGCTACTAAAAGCAAGAGTAGATAAGAGAGAGAGGAATGTTAAAGGTCACATATCATAATATAAACACAATAATACAAAGTAACATGACATGTGTGTTCAATAGTTCCATAAATTGGCACATAAACTTCCACTAACTTCAATTGTGACAACCAATGACAGTTTACATTAAGATTACATGTTAATTTACAGAACTATGTCATATGTCTATCATGTTACTCTATCTACATATAGTACTATGCGACCTTTGTCTCTCTCCTCAATCTTATCTACTATTAAAAGTGAGCTCTATGACCTCAATAACACATGTATCACATAATATGTATATTACATGAAATGATACAAGTCCTAAAATATTATTATATAAAACAGATATAACTAACAATTATAACAACAGAAATCATTTAATTACCGGTAAATCGTTCATCGTGATTTGTCTCAAAATGCCTCGTGGATCAATAATGAAAAGACCTCTATAAATAGCAAATAAATTAATGCAATCAATATGTCCTTACCTCAACGATATACCTTCATCCTCCAACAAGACACCATAGTCACGACTAATTTGTTTAGTAATATCAGAAAGAAGAGGTATCTCGAGATGACCAAGGCCACCTTTGTCACGAGGTTGTTTAATCCAAGCCAAATGAGTGTACTTTGAATCAACAGAACAAGCTACAACTTCTGTATTAATATCTTTAAATTCCTTAATTCTGTCACTGAATGCTATTATTTCCGTTGGGCATACAAATGTACTATAGAGAGACAATACAAAGATAGATTAATAGGAAGACAGAGACACAAAAATGACAAACTGGTGTATACATAAGACATAACAATTAACTACTGAATTATTGTGCGGGTAGGCGCAATGAACAGGTGCATTGTATATACACTAGACAATTATATAACTGACTCACAAGTCCAGTGGGTAGAAGAAGAACACTAAATATTTTCCTATAAAAAACACAATACATTAACTTAGTTAAATGTCCAATTCAGTATCATCTTTACTCCATATCAAGTACACATAGAAGAGGAAAGAACTATATCATGTGATATATCATCAGTTGAACAATACTGAAGCATCATAAATACCAATTTACTATTTACTACTCTTCTACAAGTATCTATGGCAACAATGATGTAATGTAATCAAACAACTATATAACCTTTAAAATCTACTAATTTCAAGTCTTTAAAAGATGGCGGGTCGCCTACAACAGCAGTCCCATTCCAGTCAGGAGCAGCCTTAGCAACTGTGTAAGAGATATGACCACAATACTTCATAAAGAGACCACAGAAATGTTACTTTGAGCTTTGCTCCAATGAAGTGCATGCTCCACTGGTCTTCGAGAATACTCAGGAAAAACCAACCCGTTAAGGTTTAGTATTGGACATTGCTCATATGTCGAACCACTTTCTACTCCTACTGTCACCATAAGAAGAGAGGAGAAAAGAAAAAGGAAATGACAAAGGTCTTCTCCAGCCATTTTGGAATTTATTAACACGTGTGTAGTGTAATAACTAATAATGACGTCTGTTGTGGTGAATAATTGATCAGGTGTAATGGCTTCTTTCCACAAAGCACTTACTACTTTTTTAAGAAGATCTCATCTTTGTTTTAGAGTCATAACAAACCCATTGTCTTCACAGGTGAGTAATAATTACAAAGGACAAAGATATAATGAATGCTTTTGTTCATGACATGATTACTACTGATATTTTAGTAGATGTTTAATCAGATGATTAACTTTTTATCTCTATATTTAGTCAAATGGTTATCCTGATCAGAGCTCTCTTTACACTCGACTGGAAAAAATTATTTTAGCTAAAAATACAAATGATGCTACGACTATTCCATTTGTAAATCAACTTAGAAAAACGTTGCGAGCTCAAGAGTTAAGAGGTCATTTTGATAGTGACGTTATTACCACACCTGAGGTAAACACTTTATTGTTGTAAAAATGATATAAGTATTGAATGCATAAATTATCCCAATCTATAATATTACACACAATAAATAATATTGTTATTTATTCAGGCATTGGTAGATATTATAGCGAACTATTATAAATCATTGAAAGAAAACAAAGAAAAGAAACTGTTATTCTTTACTTTTTTGGCTCAATACTTGGGACCTGATCATGAAGACATTAGTAATTCAGCTGAAAAAGTTGTTGAACTCTACAAACAAGTACAATTACTAAAAGAGATCACAAACAGACACCATAATATATTGTGTTATGTATTACTATATCACATTATGAATCTACGACAGTTTTTATCTGCCAACCCTTTTAGAGACGAGATCATATTACTCTTCTAAGATCAGAAGCTCAATTACAGAAGTCTCTTCGGCCATTGTATCTGAAACTTCTTACATTGTTAGTTAAAAAGGAAGGTGGTTTAAAGATGTTAATTGATATGAGAAGTGATTTATTGGTAAACATTAAGAATGAAATCATACACTTACTAACTGCATTACTTTATATAGGACCTTGTTGCTAATTCTTACTGTGATGAGACATTAGGAAAAGATGGACCTTCCATGCTTCTCCAAGAGTTTGATAGCCACCTTAAAGACTTACTGTCGCAGTGGTTCTCTTTAGGATTTCTAGACCTTCAACAGATAACATGGCAGTCTCCTTGTGACATTGTAGAGAAGGTTAGACTCTAACAAATAGTTTGTGATGACATCTTCCTTTACACATTCATGTATGACACTTTTAAATGTTTCAGGTCAGTGAATATGAGGCTGTCCATTCAGTGCGTCATTGGAAGGATATCAAACATCGTGTTGGCCCATATCGAAGAGTTTTTATCTTTACTCATCGTAGCGTGCCAAGAGAACCCATTGTAATCCTGCACTCTGCCTTAACTCAAAGTCCCTCTTCAAGTGTCCAAGTATGTGTTTGTATGTATACATTAAAATATCATATCAATATTACTTCAGACTTTATTGAGCAGGGATTTGGATAAGAGCAATGATCCAACTTATATTAACACAGCTGTATTTTATTCAATTTCTTCTGCTCATAAAGGTTAACTAGGAAGTCATCTTAACACCATCTTATGTATTTATTTATTTCTTTTCCAAGGTTTATCTGGTATAGACCTTGGCAATTCAATGATTTTACAGGTTGTAAACACACTTCAGAAAGAGTTTCCTGATCTACAAAAATTTGTCACTCTTTCTCCAATTCCAGGATTTCGTAAATGGTTAGATACTCACTTGCGCCATTGCATACAAACACCAAGTAAGCTACATCAGTAACCTTAACATGTCAAGAAGTTGTCTAGACAAGCCTTACTAATTTTGTTGTAGATTCTAAAGACTGTAAAATATCAAGGAGTGAACTCAGCAATCTTATAGACTTATACCCTCACCAACCTAATCATTTATTAACACTGCAGGTTGTATGTATACATTACATATCTTAATGATACCTTCTTCTTATTTAGCAAGCATTAAGCAATCGTGACTGGCCTACTGATAAGCAAGGTACACTATCAGGAGCTTTAAAACAACCATTACTCTCTTTATGTGCAAGGTAAGCACTGTGGCTTGTAATTAATACTTGCTAGTATTACTTCTATCACAAGATATCTAATTCAAGAAAAACGACGCGGATTTGCAATGAATCCTGTTACTCACTTCCATGTAAGGAATGGAGCATCACTTTGGCGAATTAATTGGCTTGGTGATACAAGTCCTCATGGAATCCAACAGTCTTATAGTTTGATGATTAATTACTTATATCATTTGCCTGATATAAGTCATAATAGCACACAATATTTATTACAAGGAAAAATTAATTATTCTGATCTAGTTGCAGAACTTTTATGATTAATGACAGTCTATTATAACTCCATTCTAAGATATATCTTTGCTTTGCAATTGTAGTCTGAGTGTATTATGACATGTGTTATATAAATGTAACGTTAATATATGGTTATTTTTTTTATTATTTATAACCTTTCATTCTAACATACATATTCTACCTACTGTAGAATGTATACTGTATTTATGTATCAAATAACACATTTTATTTCAACAATGACAACTATGTTATAATATATACTTATCTTATATAAAGTGGATATTTCTATCACAGAGTTCATACTTTATTGTGTATTATTATTTAAAACAATGTTTAGTCTTGAAAACATCATACTGAAAACATCATTCCTAACATGCTAATCAGATTGACTAAACATAACCAGCAAATAATTTGACGCAAACTGAAAGTAAATATCGTACTGTTTTCATTTCGAACATGCTATAAGTTTGACTAAACATATTTAGCAAATAATTTGATACAAGCTGAAAATAAGTATCATACTATTTCATTATGAATGTACTGTCAGATTTATGGTTTAGTCACACTTTACTATCATATTGACTAAAATCCTAATTTTACAGTAATATACTTATTGTAAACCATGCATTTGGCATCCAATTATGAGTTAACAGCATATTGACACAACTACATAATTACAAGAAGAAAACCTATAATGACAGTATACAATATCAACAAGCTAACCAACTACTGTCTATATAAGCACCAAGTACTCTATTACAGTGGACAATAATAGGCACAAGATGGAGTAACTTTTTATAATTATTACCTCTCCTATGTTCTTGTGAAAAAAAGCAATTAGACCTTTCAGTAATGTGTGTTTTCTCCATATGAATGTTTTAAAATATAACTAATAGATATTGATTTCCTTATAAGGAAGAAATAAATGTTGTTTTGTAGTGTGACATGACATGTAATTTTCTTACATTTAGTGTGTAACACACTATTACAACATGTGTATGAACTCAACATGACTATGATCTTATAATCTAAATCAGTTATGATAATAT
The DNA here is from genome assembly GCA_963965975.1 of Xestospongia bergquistia. Lineage (NCBI taxonomy): Eukaryota > Metazoa > Porifera > Demospongiae > Haplosclerida > Petrosiidae > Xestospongia > Xestospongia bergquistia. Next base: position 918,433 of record OZ014414.1, on the reverse strand, counting down.
GGAGTTAAGACTTTTGAAGTGTTATTCATTAGTGAATCATAAGTAAATGTTGACATGTTATCGAAAACTGAAGAGTATACTTTGTTTAAACAAGAAAAGCTATGAAATGTCAATAACATCACGTCATGTCAACAGTATGTCCTATTAGGGCCATGTATACGATATCCAATAATTGTACAATTTGCCCACACTATGTGGTACTCATAACTGTGTGCTGTTAACAAAAAATTGTTATTGACGACAATTAACTATAAAAAGCATTCAATAATATGATTACTGCATCCCTTTAATTATATAAATACTAAATAACATTATACACACACACACTATTAATACACAACAGCTGCTAAAGTATTACTGTCATATCATAAATGTCATTCTTTTCCATACGCTATATTAGTATATGTAACATCTGGCTTGTGGTACAAAGGATTTGAACTTTTTGAGAAGTCCACTTCTTTCACTTCTTTTTCAAACTTTTTAAACTCTCGATAATCCAAATACATAATACAGCACTTTATACACACCAAGACAAGGCATCCAATAATAACTAAAAAGACTAGAACAATCAAAGCTATAGACCATGATGGAATAAGTAAGCATGCTCGGGGTGGCACTGCATAGATACTCTCTTCATTAGTTGATAACCCCACATAATAATTATAACGACATTCCCCATCAATAAAGGAACAGTCAACAGTACTGCTATCAACAGTTCCAGGAACATCATAATCACCTTGTGATGGTTCTTCACGGAGTAGTGTGAAGTTACCACAAATCAAACCAAGACATATTGAAGAGATTTCTTTGTTATCTTTTGCAGCTTCACCATAGCACTTAACACACTCTCTGACAGTACCAGAGTTATCACATACTGCTACTAGTGACATTGATGTTGTTGTCTCACAATATTGTCCTCTGTATCCATCATTACATATACATGCCCTGCCTTGAGGTTGACATGAGTCACAGGTTCCTCGTCCATTGCATACACGACCTATATTATTAGGATCTATGCAGTGGTCAGACGAACACTGACATGCATCTCCAGTGTGTGTTTCTCCTGTCAGTGGTGATATATTACACTTACAGGTGTACTGACCATTAGAACACATACACAGACCACGCCCACTACATACCAGTCCATTAGAGCCAGTATCACATTCATAGTTACTACACTCACAAGCATTACCTACAATACGTGGATTGTGAACACCTGATACTGTTGTAATTGTTTGTGTACATACACATTGACCACATTCACATTGTCCCCTCCCACTACATACTGCACCATTGGGACCTAAAGGACATTGAGCAGTTGAACAAGAGCAGTCATTTTCCATCCATCCATTAGTACATGTACAGAGACCACAAGTCAAGTCACCATTAGTGCTACAAGTTGAGCTATTGTATTCAGTTTCACTGTCGCAGTCACAGCTACAAATACCATCGATATCAACTGTAAACTGTCCAAATCCAGGAATATGAAAAACTACTTGCTCAGTGATTCCATTTTTAAAGTTATTGGTGCATTTTTTAAGCATAAGAGTAATGGTGAAAGTAACTGTTCCATTACCAATGCCAGCACATTCATAAGTATCTGGTAAGTATATGGCCTCTGGAGGACAGTTAGCTGTAATATTGACTGAAAGGTAATTAGGAAGATTAAAAGAAAGACGAGCACTGGAAACAACCTTTAAATATGCTTCTTCAAGAACATTAACAAGGTTAGTAGAATTAGCTGTTAATATTGTTGTAAATCCACCTAGAGATGGACCTACAGTTGTGTTATATATGACTAAAGCATTTTCTGATAAAGATATGGCAAAAACAGGTATGATATCATTGTCTTGTAAAACTTCCCTTACTTGTTCTATGCTTGGATAATCTTGCATGAGTGCTGCATTATTGACTACTTTGTTATAAGAAGGATCATATTGTGTATGACATTGTCCATCATTTGGTTTCACTATTCCAGCAAGACGTCCGTCACCTGCTGTGTGGAGGACATCATCTGTCATTATAAGAAGAATCTTTCGAGAGTTTTCTCTCCATCCAACAAGTCCTTTACATACCACAGCTTGTAACATTGCACCTAGTGGGTCTTCAGGATCATCAACATTACTTGATATAACAGTCTCTTGTACTAATGAATTGAAAAGATCAGATGAGTTAGTAAGACTGACAATATGTTCATAATCAAAAGGTTTAGCACAGAGTTTCTTAGCATCACAACTTGGTTGACCTGAAACATTATGTATTGTATTCTTTTGAACAGATGAAGTATATGGTAGTGAAGGTTTATCAACAAATGTCCCAAAGCCAATGAGAAAATCAGATGACACATTTCTTAAAGCTAGTGGAAGTTGGGGAGCTAAGCCCTTCACAACAATAAGATCACCTTCAAAGCTTCCAGACAGATCCATCAACATATACAAGTCAAGAGGAAAATCCTCTGCGGCTTTTACTGACACTGTGAAAGTCAGTGGTTCACCAACCCTCAGTTTAAGACTTATAGTTTCTAAGGATACTTGGTTTTTCTCATTTAGTGGCATGTCATACTGATCTGTAATATTACTCATAGGTTGAAATAAATCTTGCTCATTACATCCAGTAACATTATCCTGAGAGAGACAGTGAGCACTACCAGGAGTAGAACACCAGACACAAGAGGTAGTTGAGATACACTCAGAGCAACTGACAAAATTAGTACAGTTACTCAACTGAGCAGTTCCAAGATGTAAGAAAGAAACTTGAACCAAAAGATACAATAGGATATTGTAAGCCATCTTTGGTAATGAGGTTTAATGACACTTTTTTGTAGGTAGGACACACTGACTGTCACATTAGCTTGTGATTTTAAGACAAAAATGTGTCAATATGACTGTTGTGACAAACTACAGTACAAATATAACCTAAGAATGTACAGTTGTTGTATCATTGTGTATATAAAGTTTCAATCATAACTGCTAATGGCAAATACATGTCACAAGACAGAAAAATAGTGCTGTATAAAGTAATCCTAAGTTAAGTAAGATTGTAATGACATAATTTACTGTAAAAACAAATGAGATTACTTTAGCCTACCAATCAATCCAAAAATATGTATTTGTAAACACAAGATCCATATGTATATTTCACTACTTCCCAACTTTTTTTAAGTATGTTTGCTATATAGCAATGTGGAGATATTTAGAATATGATCCTAACATTATCCATCTAGTATAGACCAAATACAGAATTGTTATTATTGATTTTTATTTTACAAAGTATAACCTAACAGGTTTGTATTATATATTTTACCACTTTAAAAACAATCAAAACTGAATGTCATAACAAATTAACTTGTAAAGACATAAACAATTATTGTAGAATAAACATTATTTATTGCAATAAGGAAGGCCACTTTTTTACTTTCTAAGATTAGTGACATTAGCTTAAAGAACTAAGTTATTATACAATGGATTTAAAATTATTAAGAAATCTTCTTTTGATTCCTTCATTTTGAATTTACCATAATCCAAACATATAATACAGTACCTTATTATCATCAAGATTATACGTCCAATCACTTTTAAAATGAATGTGATCATCAAAGCCATAGTCCAAAGTGGAAAAAGGAAGCACTCACGTGGTAGCACTACATAGACACTCCCTTCATTAGTTGTTAGTCCCACATAATAATTACAATGACAATCTCTATCAAGAAAGGAATATTCAGTAGTACTGTCATCAACAGTTCCATCATAATCATCTTGGAATGGATCTTCATGGAGTAGTTGTGTTAAGAGTTACTGCTGATCAAACCAGGACATATTGAGGAGACTTCTTTGTTATCTTCTGCTGCTTCACTATAACATTTAACACACTCACTGACACTACTAGTAATATCACATACAGCTAGCAATGATTTAAATGTTGTCTCACAATATTGCCCACCATATCCATCATTACATGTACATGCCCTGCCTTGTGGGTTACACCTTCCTCCAGATAAGACATGCATTATTAGGATCGATACAGTGGTCAGACGAACATTGACATGCACCTCCAGTATGCTTCACCCTGTCACACAGACAGGTGTACTGACCATTGGAACACATACACAGACCACACCCACTACATACCACCCCATTGGAGTCAGTATCACATTCAAAGTTGCTGCATTCACAAACATTACCTACAATATGTGAATTAGGAACTCTTTGGATTCTTGTATTTGGTTCCATGCAAATACCATGGCCACAATTGTTCCACATTGTCCCCTCCCACTACATTCCTTGCCATTTGGACCAATAGGACAAGAAACATTATTAGTAGTAGAACTGGAACAATTATTACCAGCCCAACCATTAACATACATACAGAGATCACAAGTCAAGTCACCATTAGTGCTACAAGTAGAGCTGTTGTATTCAGTTTTATTGTCACAGTCAAAGATACAAATGCTATTAACAATGACTATTTTATTCTGTCTCATTATCACAGTCACAGCTACATATACCTTTAATATCAACTGTAGACTGTCCAAATCCAGGAATATGAAAGGTTATTTGCTCAGTGATTCCATTTTTAAAGTTGTTGATGCATTTTTGAAGCATTAGAGAAATGGAGAAGGTAACTGTTCCATTACCAAGCCAGCAAATTCGTAAGTATCTGGTAAGTATAAGGCCTCTCCTATTTTCTTGTCAAAACAAGCAATCAAAACTTTCAGTGTTGCGTCTTTTGTCCATATAAATGTTTCAAAATATCACTAATATCCATCCTAAGAGGCAACAATGGTTTGAAAGTTTGCTATAGTGTCATCACATTGATTTCCTTATCAGGAAGAAACAAGTGTTGTTTTGTAGTGTGACGTGTCATGTAATTTTCTTACATTTAGTGTATTACACTGCATCAATATGTGTATGGTGATATGAACTCAACACAACTATGATCTAACTTAAATCAGTTATGAGAATATGGAGTTAAGACTTTTGAAGTGTAATTCATTAATGAATCATGAGTAAACATTACAATGTTGTTGAAAGCTGAAGAGTATATTTTATTTAAACAAGAAAAGCTATGAAATGTCAGTAACATCACATGTTATATAAACAGTATGTCCTATTACAACCACATATATGATATCCAATAATTATACAATTTACTCACACTATATAATATACACAAGTGGGGTGCTAACAAAAACTGCTACAGTCAACAATTAACAGTCATAATACTATAAGAGGCTTTCAATATATTTACTGCATATACTTCAATAATATAAATACTAAATAACATTATACACACACACACACACACACACACACACTATTGACACACAACAGCTGCTAAAGTATTACTGTCATATCATAAATGTCACACTTTTCCATACGCTATATTAGTATATGTAACATCTGGCTTGTGGTACAAAGGATTTGAACTTTTTGAGAAGTCCACCTCATTCACTTCCTTTTGAAACTTTTTAAACTCTCGATGATCCAAATACATAATACAGCACTTTATACACACCAAGACAAGGCATCCAATAATAATTAAACAAACTAGAACAATCAAAGTTATAGACCATGATGGAATAAGTAAACACTCACGGGGTGGTACTGCATAGACATTCTCTTCATTAGTTGATAACCCCACATAATAATTATAACGACATTCTCCATCAGTAAAGGAACAGTCAACAATACTGCTATCAACAGTTCCAGGAACATCATAATCATCTTGTGACGGATCTTCATGGAGTAGTGTGAAGTTACCACAAACCAAACCAAGACATATTGAAGAGATTTCTTTGTTATCTTTTGCGGCTTCACCATAGCATTTAACACACTCTCTGACAGTACCAGAGTTATCACATACAGCTAGCAATGACCTAATTGTTGTCTCACAATATTGCCCTCTGTATTCATCATTACATGTACATGCCCTGCCTTGAGGTTGACATGACTCGCAGGTTCCTCGTCCATTGCATACACGACCTATATTATTAGGATCCATGCAGTGGTCAGACGAACACTGACATGCATCTCCAGTGTGTGTTTCTCCTGTCAGAGATGATACATTACACTGACAGGTGTACTGACCATTGGAACACATACACAGACCACGCCCACTACATACCAGTCCATTAGAGCCAGTATTACATTCATAGTTACTACACTCACAAGCATCACCTACAATACGTGGATAAGGAATTCCTGATACTGTTGTAATTGTTTGTGTACATACACATTGACCACATTCACATTGTCCCCTCCCACTACATACTGCACCATTGGGACCTAAAGGACATTGAGCAGTTGAACAAGAGCAGTCATTTTCCGTCCATCCATTAGTACATGTACAGAGACCACAAGTCAAGTCACCATTAGTGCTACAAATAGAGCTACTGTATTCAGTTTCACTGTCACAGTCACAGCTACAAATACCATCAATATCAACTGTAAACTGTCCAAATCCAGGAATATGAAAAACTACTTGCTCAGTGATTCCATTTTTAAAGTTGTTAGTACATGTTTGAAGCATAAGAGAAATGGTGAAGGTAACTGCTCCATTACCAATGCCAGCACATTCATAAGTATCTGGTAAGTATGTGGCCTGTGGAGGACAGTTAGCTGTAATATTGACTGAAAGGTAATTAGGAAGATTAAAAGAAAGACGAGCATTGGAAACAACCTTTAAATATGCTTCTTCAAGAACATTAACAAGGTTAGTAGAATTAGCTGTTAACATCGTTGTAAATCCACCTAGAAATGGACCTACAGTTGTGTTATATAGGAATGAAGCATTGCGTGATAGAGATATGGCAAAAACAGGTATGATATCATTGTCTTGTAAAACTTCCCTTACTTGTTCTATGCTAGGATAATCTTGCATAAGTGCTGCATTATTGACTACCTTGTTATAAGAGGAATCATATTGTGTATGACATTGTCCATCATTTGGTTTCACTATTCCAGCAAGATGCCCATCACCTGCTGTGTGGAGGACGTCATCTGTCATAATAAGAAGAATCTTTCGTGACTTTTCTCTCCATCCAACAAGACCTTTACATACCACAGCTTGTAACATTGCGCCTAGTGGGTCTTCAGGATCATCAACATTAGTTGATATAATAGTTTCTTGTACTGATGAGTTAAAGAGATCAGATGAGTTAGTAAGACTGACAACATGTTCATAATCAAAAGGTTTAGCACAGAGTCTATTAGCATCACAACTTGGTTGGCCTTTAAAAGTAAGTTTTGTATTCTTTTGAACAGATGAAGTATATGGCAATGAAGGTTTATCAACAAATGTCCCAAAACCAATAAGGAAATCAGATGACACATTTCTTAAAGCTAATGGAAGTTGAGGAGCTAACCCCTTCACAACAATAAGATCACCTTCAAAGCTTCCAGACAGATCCATCAACATATACAAGTCAAGAGGAAAGTCCTCTGCAGCTTTTACTGACACTGTGAAAGTCAATGGTTCACCAATTCTCAGTTTAAGACTTATAGTTTCTAAGGATACTTGGTTTTTCTCATTAAGTGGCAGGTCATATTGATCTGTAATATTACTCACTGGTTGAAATAAATCTTGGTCATTACATCCAGTAACATTATCCTGAGAGAGACAGTGAGCACTACCAGTAGTAGAACACCAGACACAAGAGGGAGTTGAGATACACTCAGAGCAACTGACAAAATTAGTACAGTTAATCAACTGAGCAGTTCCAAGATATAAGAAAGAAACTTGAAGCAAAAAATACAACAGAATATTGCAAGCCATCTTTGGTATTGAGATTTAATGACACTTTTGTGTAGGCAGGACACACTGACTGTTACATTAGCTTGTGATTTTATAGCAAAATGTGTCAACATGACTGTTGTGACAACTACAGTAGATATAAAACCCTAATAATGTACACTTGTACTATTGTGATTCAATTAAAACTGCTATTGGTAAATGTATGTCACAAGACACAACAATAAAGTAATCTTAAGCTAAGTAAGATTGTAAAGACACAATTTACTGTAGAAACAAATGTAGTTAACTACCAATCATAGAGATTAATCCAAAAATATATATTTGTGAACACAAGATCCATAATATATATTTTTCACTACTTCCCAACTTTTTTAAGTCTGTTTCTTTAAGAATGCTATATAGCAATTGCAATGTGGAGATATTTAGAATATGATCCTAACATTATCCATCTAGTATAGACCAAATACAGAATTGTTATTATTGATTTTATTTTACAAAGTATAACCTAACAGGTTTGTATTATATACTTTTACTACTTTAAAAACAATCAAAACTGAATGTCATAACAAATTAACTTGTAAAGACATAAACAATTATTGTAGTATAAACATTATTTATTGGTATAAGGAAAGCCACTTTTTACTTTCTAAGATTAGTGGCATTAGCATAAAAAAGTTATCATACAATGGATTTATAATTATTAAGAAATATTTTGATCCCTTCACTTTGAATTTACCATAATGCAAATATATAATACAGCACTTTATTATCATCAATATTATACATCCAATCACTTTTAAAGTGAACGTGATCATCAGATTCATAGACCAAAATGGAAAAAGGAAGCACTCATGTGGTAGTACTACATAGACACCCCTTTATTAGTTGTTAACCCCACATAATAATTACAATGACAATCTCCATAAATAAAGGAAAAAGGCAATAGTACTGTCATCAATATTATCATCATAATCATCTTGCGATGGATCTTCATGGAGTAATGTGTAGTTACTCCTGATCAAACCAGAACATAATGAGGAGACTTCTTTGTTACCTTCTGCTGCTTTACCATAGCATTTAACACACTCTCTGACAGTACCAGAGTAATCACATACAACTAACAGTGACCTAACATTGTCTCACAATATTGTCCTCTGCATCCATCATTGCATGTACATGCCCTGCCTTGAGGTTGACATGGGGTACACCTTCCTTACCTATTGCATACAGGCTCCATTATTAAGATCAATACAGTGGTCAGATGAACATTGACATGTCCCTTCATTGCTTGTTTGTCCTGTCAAGAAATATTACAATGACAGTCTAGGTTTACATACCATTGGAACGAGTATTCTCCGTAGTCTAAGTAAATGATCAAATTGAAACATTTTTTATGTATCATTGACTACAACATTTGTATCTTGCATAAATATGTTAATATATATTATGAAACAAACTAAACCAGAATTGAAGGACAAAAGGACAGAACTCTCGCTTTGTTGCTGTTACTCCAAGTTTCATGCATTATGCGATCATTAGACAAACTATATATACAATCTTAATAATTTGGATGTTGACATAGACTGCATCCTGTCATCAGAAGATTGACACTATAACTTAATGTAAAATGTCTTTGTTTGTATCTGTTCATATGTCTATGATGTATAGCCAATTATGACTGTATTGTAGTTATATTTCAACATTGAAAACATTTTTTTACTACACTAACTCAAAATTGAAAGATATAGTTACATAACATAACTTTTAAGACTGCATGCATTGTTTTAGACTGACTGACAATTCACTAATATTGTTAGTGAATGTAATATTATAACATCCAATTGCATTAAACGTACTCCTATCTATTGTCTTCTTCTTTTGGATTTTACAAAATCCATATACATAATGCAGCATTTGATAATAAGCAACAAAGCAGTTCCAATGGTTACTAAAGTAGACAGATTAATCGTAGCTATTGCCCACGATGGAATAGGAAGGCATTCACGTGGTGGTACTGCATAGATATTTGTCCCTTCGGGCATTAAACCCACATAATATATATAATGGCAATCCTCACTAATAAAGGAACAATCAACATTACTGCCATTAACTGCTCCAAGAACATCATAATTATCTTGTGAAGGGTCTTCAATAAGCAGTGTGTAATTATAACAAGTCAAATGTGAACATACCAAAGAGACATGTTTGTTATCTTCTGCTGCTTCACCATAGCATTTAACACACTCTCTGATAGTACTAGTATTAGTACACACAGCTAACATTGATTTAAATGTTGTCTCACAATATTGCCCACCATATCCATCATTACATGTACATGCTCTGCCTTGTGGTTGACATGGGTTACACCTTCCTCGTCCATTGCATATAAGACTTGCATTATTAAGATCAATGCAGTGGTCAGACGAACACTGACATGCATCTCCAGTGTGTGTTTCTCCTGTCAGTGATGATATATTACACTGACAGGTGTACTGACCATTGGAACACATACATAGACCACGCCCACTACATACCACTCTATTAAAGTCAGTATCACATTCAAAGTTGCTACACTCACAAGCATCACCTACAATAAGTGGATTAAGGACTCCTGATACTGTTGTAATTGTTTGTGTACATACACATTGACCACATTCACATTGTCCCCTCCCACTACATTCAATGCCATTTGGACCAATAGGACAAGAAACATTATTAGTAGTAGTAATCATAGTAGTATTAGTAGTAGAGTGGGAGCAATTATTACCAGCCCATCCATTTAGGATGTTTACATATGCATTGGCCACATTCAAATTGTCCCCCAGGTACAATATTATCATCCTGTAAAGCTTCTTTGACTTGTGCTATGCTTGGATAATCTTGCATGATAGCTGCAGTGTTGACAGTCTTATTGTAAGAGGGATCATATTGTGTATGACATTGTCCATCATTTGGTTTAACTAACCCAGCAAGACGTCCATCGCCTGCTGTGTGGAGGACATCATTTGTCATAATAAAAATTATTTTTTGTGACTTCTCTCCCCATCCAACAAGATCTTTACACACTACAGCTTGTAATATAGCACCTAATGGATCTTCAGGATCATCAACATTACCTGATGTAATTATGTCCTCAATTGATGATTTAAAGAGATCAGATGAGTTAGTAAGACTGACAACATGTGCATAATCAAAAGATTTAGCACATAGTCTTATGTAACAGCTAAGTGGTCGACTGTGTCCATATGGCAATGAAGGTTTATCAACAAATGTCCCAAAGCCAATGAGGAAATCAGAAGACACATTTCATAAAGCTAATGGAGGTTGGATAGCTAAGTTCGTCACAACATAACGATCATAGATAAAGCTTCCAGATAGATCCATCAACAAATACAGGTCTAGAGGAAAATCCTCAGCAGCTTTAACTGACACTGTGAAATTCAGTGGTTCACCAACTCTCAGTTTAAGACTTATAGTTTCCAAAGATACTTGGTTTTTCTCATTTAGTGGCAGGTCATACTGATCTGTAATATTACTCACTGGTTGAAATAAATCTTGCTTATTACATCCAGTAACATTATCCAGCTGAGAAAGACAGTGAGCACTACCAGGAGTAGAACACCAGACACAAGAGGCAGTTGAGATACACTCAGAGCAACTGACAAAATTAGTACAGTTAGTCAACTGAGCAGTTCCAAGATGTAAGAAAGAAACTTGAAACAGTATATACAACAAAATATGATAAGCCATGTTAGGATGCATGTTTTTGACACTACATGACACTACTTTACAGTAACTTATAGGTTGCATACTTGCATAAAAAATAAAAAAGTATTGACAACATACACTGGTGTGATTACTAATTACTATGGTGAATTAACAGTTCATGTATTTGACATGTTTGTGGTATGTATGAGGCGCCATTTGTCTCTTACTAATAATAATATAACTACTGTCTAGTCCAATATACATATAAAGGTTAATGTTAAAAGATTGTTTCTAATGGAAGCCAGAGTTTGTTCAATGTTAGTTCTTTCTTATACAACTTGTAACTTGTAAAAAATAGAAAAGAAAATTTCAGGAGCAAACAGGCAGACTAGTTAATAAACCTTAAATGTCAAACTACACACACTATCACAATACACACGCTATCACAATAGTCACATGGTGTACATTAACCAACAATAATTTTTGAGTATAATTTTCAATGAATTTTAGTTTTTAGAGCTCAAGTATAACTTAACTGATTATTATAGTAAATTATCAATTTAAAACTGAATGACATAACTAACTAAATGAAGACACAAACATTTATTGCAATAACAGAAGCCTCTTTATTGCTTAAGATTAATGGCATTAGCATAAATAACTAGGTTATCATATAATGGATTTACAGTCATTGAGAAATCTTCCAATCCCTTCATTTTGAATTTACGATAATCCAAATATATAATACAGCACTTTATTATCATCAAAATTATAAATCCAATCAATGTTGAGCTAAACATAATTATCAGAGCAATAGCCCAAAATGAAACAAGGAGGCATTCACGTGGTGACACTGCATAAACACTCTCTCCATTAGTTAACAGCCCTACATAATAACTATAATGACATTCCCCATCAATGAAGAAACAGTCAATAGTACTGCTGTTAACAGTTCCAGGAACATCATAATCATCTTGTGGTGGATCTTCATGGAGTAGTGTGAAGTTACCACAAGCCGAATCAAGACATATTGAAGAGATTTCTTTGTTATCTTTTGCAGCTTCACCATAGCATTTAACACACTCTCTGACAGTACCAGAGTTATCACATACAGCTAGCAATGACATAAATGTTCTTGTCTCACAATATTTACCTTTGTATCCATCATTACATTTACATGCTCTGCCTTGTTGTTGACATGGGTCACAATTTCCTTGTCTATTGCATAGAGAATCTACATTATTAGGATCCATGCAGTGGTCAGACGAACATTGACATGCATCTCCAGTGTGTGTTTCTCCTGTCAGAGATGATACATTACACTGACATGTGTACTGACCATTGGAACACATACACAGACCACGCCCACTACATACCACTCCATTGGAGTCAGTATCACATTCAAAGTTGCTGCACTCACAAGCATCACCTACAATAAGTGGATTAGGAACTCCTGATACTGTTGTAATTGGTTGTGTACATACACACTGACCATATTTACATTGTCCCCTCCCACTACATTCAATGCCATTTGGACCAATAGGACAAGAAACATTTGTAGTAGTAGCAGTAGTAGAGTGGGAGCAATTATTACCAGCCCATCCATTAGTACATGTACAGAGACCACAGGTCAAGTCACCATTAGTGCTACAAGTAGAGCTATTGTATTCAGTTACATTGTCACAGTCACAGCTACAAATACCATCAATATCAACTGTAAACTGTCCAAATCCAGGAATATGAAAGTCTACTTGCTCACTGATTCCATTTCTAAAGTTGTTAGTACATTTATGAAGCATAAGAGAAATGGTAAAGGTAACTGTTCCATTACCAATGCCAGCACATTCATAAGTATCTGGTAAGTATGTGGCATGAGGAGGACAGTTAGCTATAATATTAGCTGAAAGGTAGCTGGGAAGATTAAAAGAAAGACGAACATTAGAAACAACTTTGAAAAAGGCTTCATCAAGAACCTCAACAAGATTTTCAGAATTAAATGCTAATATGGCAGTAAATCCACCTAATAAAGGACTTATTGTGTTGTTATAAAGATTTAATATGTTTGAAGTATTAGTTGTGGCAAAAACAGGCACTATGTTGTTATCTAGTAAAGCCTGTCTGACCTGCTCTATGCTCGGATAATCTTGCATGATAGCTGCAGTGTTGACAGTCTTATTATAAGAGTGATCATATTGTGTATGACATTGTCCATCATTTGGTTTCACTATCCCAGCAAGACGCCCATCACCTGCTGTGTGGATGACATCATCAGTCATAATTAAAATTATCTTTCGTGACTTCTCTCTCCATCCAACAAGATCTTTACATATCACAGCTTGTAACATAGCACCTAATGAATCTTCAGGATCATCAACATTAATTGATATGATAGTCTCTTGTACTGATGAATTAAAGAGATCGGATGAGTTTGTAAGACTGACAACATGTTCATAATTAAAGGGTATAGCACGTTTACTGTAGTAAAAATCAACCCTACCATTTATTTGAATAGATGAAACATATGGCAGTGAAGGTTTATCTACAAATGTTCCAAATCCAATAAGGAAATTTGATGACACATTTTGTAAAGCTAATGGAAGTTGTGGTGCTAAGCCTTTTACAACATTAAGATCATCTATAAAGCTTGCAGATAGATCCATTAACATATACAGGTCTAGAGGGAAATTCTCTGCAGCTTTTACAGACACTGTGAAAGTCAATGGTTCACCAACTCTCAGTTTAAGACTTATAGTTTCTAAGGATACTTGGTTTTTCTCATTAAGTGGCAGGTCATATTGATCTGTAATATTACTCACTGGTTGAAATATATCTTGCTCATTACATCCAGTAACATTATCCTGAGAGAGACAGCGAGCACTACCAGGAGTGGAACACCAGACACAAGAGGCAGTTGAGATACACTCAGAGCAACTGACAAAATTAGTACAGTTACTCAACTGAGCAGTTCCAAGATGTAAGAAAGATACTTGAAGCAGAAGATACAATAGAATATTGTAAGCCATCTTTGGTAATGAGATTTAATGACACTTTTGTGTAGGTAGGACACACTGACTGTCACATCAGCTTGTGATTTTAAGACAATCATATCAACTAATCTAAGAATGTACAGTTGTTGTATTATTGTCTATATTATAAAGTGTCAATCATAACAGCTATTGGTAAATTATGTCACAAGACACAATAATTATGCTCTATAAAGTAATTCTAAATTAAGTAAGACTGTAATGACATAATTTAATGTAGAAACAAATGGTTACTTTAGCCTACCAATCACAGAGATTAATCCAAAAATATGCATTCGTGAGCATAAGATGCTAAAAGAAGCCACTTGTTTCATTTTTTAAGATTAGTACATGGCATCATACAGTGGATTTAAAGTCATTGAGAGTCATAAAAGGCAGTTGAGATGTACTGTAAACTAATGACAAAAGTAGAACAGTTATTCAACTGACCTACCCTGAAATAGAAAAAAACAATTTGAAACAGCAGATACATTTGTGTGTTAGCTGTTTTAGCTAATAATGAAGCAAGGTAAGGCACAAAAAAATATCCATGCTACCTTAGTAGTAATAACAAACTTAATGTATGTGTGGTTCATCTCTCTGTGTTCAAACTATGAGCAAAAGTATACTAACAGTGTGAATTGAATATTAATATGAAAGCTTGTTAAGAATTATCAAATAAACCTAGCTTTTCTACTTAGATTGCTGATTTTCTCTCACTGATAGAAATTTTTCTGTGTAACTTGATGCAGACTGTTATGTTAATACAAGTATGTGTGTGATTCATTCAATTATAACTGACTATATTAATTGTTAACTTTGGCTGGTTTAAATCAACAATGAATTATGTTATAAATTGAAATGATTCTTATATTAATGAATTAATTGATGTATATAGAGAGTGACAAAATTGTAGGAGGTCCTTTATAAGTGTAGTATGGAACTGATCAGGTATCATCCAATATATCACAGATATCATTTTGTCCAGTGTACTTGTGTTGATGTATCATGAGTCCTTTTATCCTCTCCTCGTTGAGTGTAAGATGATTCTTTTGTAGGAAAACCATCATCTGGAGGAAGTTACCTGGTCTCTTATGACCCTCAGTGTATGATTTGTTCTATGCTTGGATAATCTTTCATGAGTGCTGTATTTTTGTCTACCTTGTTGTAAGAGGATCATATCTTGTATGTCATCATTTGGTTTTACTATTCCAGCAAGATGTCCATCACATACTGTTTGGAGGACATTGTCAGTCATAATAAGAAGAATCTTTTGAGTTTTCTCTCCATCCAACAAGATCTTTACATATCACACCTTGTAATATAGTAATCAGCAAGCAGGTAATAGGTAGGTTTACAACTTGTCTAAAAATACATCAAAAAGTATTGACAACATACACTGTTGTGATTACTAATTACTATGGGGAATTAACAGTTCATATATTTGACATGTATGTGGTATGTATGAGGCACCATGTGTCTCTTACTAATAATAATATAACTACTGTCTAGTCTAATATACATGTAAGAAGTTTAATTGTTTGTTCCTAATGGGAGCCAGAGTTTGTTCAAAGTTAGTTTTATTCTTATGCATTTTGTAACTATAAAGAATAGAAAAAAAAATTTCATGAGCAAACAGGTAGAATAGTTAATAAACAGGTAGAATAGTTAATAAACCTTAAAAGTTAAACTAAAGGACATGTACATTAAAGATATAAAACAGTAAATGGATTGATCGATGGAGAGGTAAGCTGATGGATGGATAATTGAATGGACTGGATGGATGAATAGAGATCAATTGATGATAGAAAAGGATAATTAGGTGCTTAGATAAATAAACAAATTAATAGATGAACTTGACAGCCAAATTAGTAAATTAAAAGAAAAAACAATCATATACACACACTATCATGCACAATAGTCACATGGTGTACAATTCTCAACAATAATTTATGAGTATAATTGTCGATGAATTTTAGTTTTTAGAGCTCAAGTATAACTTAACTAATTGTTCTAGTAAATTATCAATTTAAAACTGAATGTCATAACTAACTAAATGAAGACACAAACATTTATTACAATAATGGAAGCCACTTTACTTTTTAAGATTAGTGGCATTAGCATAAATAACTAAGTTATCATACAATGGATTTAAAGTCATTGAGAAATCTTCTTCCGATCTCTTCATTTTGAATTTACGATAATCCAAATATATTATACAGCACTTTATTATAATCAAAATTATAAATCCAATCAATGTTGAACTGAACATAATTATCAGAGCCATAGCCCAAAATGAAACAAGGAGGCACTCACGTGGTGACACTGCATAGACACTCTCTCCATTAGTTAACAGCCCTACATAATAACTATAATGACATTCCCCATCAATGAAGAAACAGTCAACAGTACTGCTATTAACAGTTCCAGGAACATCATAATCATCTTGTGGTGGATCTTCATGGAGTAGTGTAAAGTTACCACAAACCAAACCAGGACATACTGAGAAGACATCTTTGTTATCTTTTGCAGCTTCACCATAGCATTTAATACACTCTCTGACAGTACCAGAGTTATCACATACAGCTAGCAATGACATAAATGTTCTTGTCTCACAATATTGCCCTCTGTATCCATAATTACATCTACATACCCTGCCTTGAGGTTGACATGAGTCGCAGGTTCCTCGTCCATTACATACATGACCTATATTATTAGGATCAATACAGTGGTCATATGAACACTGACATGCATCTCCAGTGTATGTTTCTCCTGTCAGTGATGATATATTACACTGACAGGTGTACTGACCATTGGAACACATACACAGACCACGACCACTACATACCACTCCATTTGAGCCAGTATTACATTCATAGTTACTACACTCACAAGCATTACCTACAATACGTGGATTGTGAACACCTGATACTGTTGTAATTGTTTGTGTACATATACATTGACCACATTCACATTGTCCCCTCCCACTACATACTGCACCATTGGGACCTAAAGGACATTGAGCAGTTGAACAAGAGCAGTCATTTTCCGTCCATCCATTAGTACATGTACAGAGACCACAAGTCAAGTCACCATTAGTGCTACAAGTAGAGCTACTGTATTCAGTTTCACTGTCACAGTCACAGCTACAAATACCATTAATATCAACTATAAACTGTCCAAATCCTGGAATATGAAAGTCTACTTGCTCACTAATTCCATTTCTAAAGTTGTTAGTACATTTGTGAAGCATAAGAGAAATGGTAAAGGTAACTGTTCCATTACCAATGCCAGCACATTCATAAGTATCTGGTAAGTATGTGGCATGAGGAGGACAGTTAGCTGTAATATTAGCTGAAAGGTAGCTGGGAAGATTAAAAGAAAGACGAACATTAGAAACAACTTTGAAAAAGGCTTCATCAAGAACCTCAACAAGATTTTCAGAATTAAATACTAATATGGCAGTAAATCCACCTAATAAAGGACTTATTGTGTTGTTATAAAGATTTAATATGTTTGAAGTATTAGTTGTGGCAAAAACAGGCACTATGTTGTTATCTAGTAAAGCCTGTGTGACCTGCTCTATGCTTGGATAATCTTGCATGATAGCTGCAGTGTTGACAGTCTTATTGTAAGAGGGATCATATTGTGTATGACATTGTCCATCATTTGGTTTAACTATCCCAGCAAGACGCCCATCACCTGCTGTGTGGAGGACATTATCAGTCATAACTAAAATTATCTTTCGTGACTTCTCTCTCCATCCAACAAGATCTTTACACACTACAGCTTGTAACATTGCACCTAGTGGGTCTTCAGGATCATCAACATTATTCGATATAATTGTCTTTTGAATTGATGAATTAAAGCTATCAGATGAGTTTGTAAGACTGACAACATGTTCATAATTAAAGGGTATACTGTAGTAAAAATCAACCCTACCATTTATTTGAATAGATGAAACATATGGCAGTGAAGGTTTATCTACAAATGTTCCAAATCCAATAAGAAAATCAGATGACACGTTTCTAAAAGCTAGTGGAAGTTGGGGTGCTAAGCCCTTCACAACAACAAGATCATCATAAAAGCTTCCAGATAGATCCATCAACATATACAGGTCTAGAGGAAAATATTCTGCTGCTTTTACTGACACTGTGAAAGTCAATGGTTCACCAACTCTCAGTTTAAGACTTATAGTTTCTAAGGATACTTGATTTTCCTCATTAAGTGGCAGGTCATATTGGTCAGTAATATTACTCACAAGTTGAACTAAATCTTGCTCATTACATCTAGTAACATTATCCTGAGAGAGACAGTAAGCACTACCAGGTGTAGAACACCAGACACAAGAGGGAGTTGAGATACACTCAGAGCAACTGACAAAATTAGTACAGTTACTCAACTGAGCAGTTCCAAGATGAAAGAAAGAAACTTGAAGCAGAAGATACAATAGAATATTGTAAGCCATCTTTGGTAATGAGATTTAATGACACTTTTGTGTAGTAGGACACACTGACTGTCACATCAGCTTGTGATTTTAAGACAAAAATGTGTCAACATGACTGTTGTGACAACTACAGTAGAAATGAAACTTAAGAATATACACTTGTTGTATTATTGTTTATATAAAGTCTCAATTATAACTGTTATTGGTAGATGGATGTCACAAGACACAACAATAGGGGTGTATAAAGTAAGTTAAGTAAGATAGTAAAGACACAATTTACTGTAGAAACAAATGAGGTTACTTTAACTTACCAATCATAGAGATTAATCCAAAAATATGTATTTGTGAACACAAGATGCTAAAGTAAGCCACTTGTTTAATTTTTTAAGATTAGCGTCATTAGAGTAAATAGCTAAGCTAGCATAGTGTGGATTTAAAGTCATTGAGAGTCACAAGAGGCAGTTGAGACACACCATAAATAAATGACAACAGTAGCACAGTTATTCAATTGACCTACCCAAAAATAGAAAAAAAGCTATTTAAAACAGCAGATACATTTGTGTGTTAGCTATTTTAGCAAATAATGAGGCAAGGTAAAGCACTAAAAGTGTATGTCCATACTACCCTAGTAGTAACAACAAAGTTAATATATATATAATGTTTTATGTGTGGTTCATCTCTCTGTGTTTAAACTATAACCATGCGTAACTATACTAACAATGTGAATTGAATACTAATATGAAAGCTTGTTCACAATTATCAAATAAACCTAGCTTTTCTACCTAGACTGCTGATGTTCTCTCACTGACAGAAAATTTTTCTGTGTAACTTAATGCAGACTGTTATGTTAATACATGTGACTCAGTCAATTATAACTGACTATATTAATTATTAACTTTGGCTGGTTTAAATCAACATTGAATTATGTCATAAATTGAAATGATTCTTATATTAATGAATTAATTGATGTATATAGAGAGTGACAAAAATTGTAGGAGGTCCTTTATAAGTGTAGTATGGAACTGATCAGGTATCATCCAATATATCACAGATATCATTTTGTCCAGTGTACTTGTGTTGATGTATCATGAGTCCTTTTTTCCTCTCCTTGTCGAGTGTAAGATGATTCTTTTGTAGAAAAACAATCATCTGGAGGAAAGTTACCTGGTCTCTTATGACCTTCAGTGTATGATTTGTTCTATGCTTGGATAATCTTTCATGAGTGCTGCATTTTTGACTACCTTGTTGTAAGAGGATCATATCTTGTATGTCATCATTAAATGTGACCTGATTTGCAAAAAGGGACCACTTCTGTCAAAACATTTGTGACCTGATTTGTGAAAATACACTGTTAAAACATCTCAAAAAACAGTTTTGTATACATACAGTTGTTATATATGCATAACTATTCTATATGTATGCAAAACTGTTTTTTTGGTATTTTTAACAATGTTTTTTTTTCACAAATAAGGTCACAAATGTTTTGGTCCCTTTTTGCAAATCAGGTCACATTTGGTTTTACTATTCCAGCAAGATGTCCATCACGTACTGTTTGGAGGACATTGTCAGTCATAATAAGAAGAATCTTTTGAGTTTTCTTTCCATCCAACAAGATCTTTACATACCACACCTTGTAACATAGTAATCAGCAAACAGGTAATAGGTAGGTTTACAACTTGTCTAAAAATACATCAAAAACTATTGACAACATACACTGTTGTGAATACTAATTACTATGGGGAATTAGCAGTTCGTGTATTTGACATGTATGTGGTATGTATGGGGCACATGAGTCTCTTACCACTAATAATATAACTACTGTCTTGTCTAATATACATGTAAGAAGTTTAATTGTTTGTTCCTAATGGAAGCCAGAGTTTGTTCAAAGTTAGTTTTATTCTTATGCATTTTGTAACTCTAAAGAATAGAAAAGAAACTTTCATGAGCAAACAGGTAGAATAGTTAATAAACCTTAAAAGTTAAACTAAAGGACATGTACATTAAGATATAAAACAGTAAATGGATTGATCAATGGAGAGGTAAACTGATGAATGGATAAATGAATAGACTGGATGGATGAATACAGATCAATCAATGATATAAAAGGATGATTAGGTGCTTAGATAAATAAACAAATTAATAGATGAACTTGACAGGCAAATCAGTAAATTAAAAGAAAAAACAATCATATATACACACTATCACAATAGTCACATGGTGTACATTTATCAACAATAATTTTTGAGTATAATTGTCAATGAATTTTAGTTTTTAGAGCTCAAGTATAACTTAACTGATTATTCTAGTAAATTATCAATTTAAAACTGAATGACATAACTAACAAAATGAAGACACAAACATTTATTGCAATAATGGAAGCCACTTTACTTTTTAAGATTAGTGGCATTAGCATAAATAACTAAGTTATCATACAATGGATTTAAAGTCATTGAGAGGTCTTCTTCCGGTCTCTTCATTTTGAATTTACGATAATCCAAATATATAATACAGCATTTTATTATCATCAAAATTATAAATCCAATCAGTGTTGAGCTAAACATAATTATCAGAGCCATAGCCCAAAATGAAACAAGGAGGCACTCACGTGGTGACACTGCATAGACACTCTCTCCATTACTTGATAGCCCCACATAATAACTATAATGACATTCCTCATCAATGAAGAAACAGTCAATAGTACTGCTATTAACAGTTCCAGGAACATCATAATCATCTTGTGACGGATCTTCACGGAGTAGTGTAAAGTTACCACAAACCAAACCAGGGCATATCGAGAAGACATCTTTGTTATCTTTTGCAGCTTCACCATAGCATTTAATACACTCTCTGACAGTCTCAGAGTTTTCACATACAGCTAGCAATGACATAAATGTTCTTGTCTCACAATATTGACCTTTGTATCCATCATTACATCTACATGCCCTGCCTTGAGGTTGACATGGCTCACAGGTTCCTCGTCCATTGCATAAATGACCTATATTATTAGAATCAATACAGTGGTCATATGAACATTGACATGCATCTCCAGTGTGTGTTTCTCCTGTCAGAGATGATACATTACAATCACAGGTATACTGACCATTGGAACATGTACACAGACCACGCCCACTACATACCACTCCATTGGAGTTTGTATCACATTCAAAGTTGCTACACTCACAAGCATCACCTACAATACGTGGATAAGGAATTCCTGATACTGTTGTAATTGTTTGTGTACATATGCATTGACCATATTTGCATTGTCCCCTCCCACTACATTCAATGCCATTTGGACCAATAGGACAAGAAACATTTGTAGTAGTAGCAGTAGTAGTAGTATTAGTAGTAGAGTGGGAGCAATTATTACCAGTCCATCCATTAGTACATGTACAGAGACCACAAGTCAAGTCACCATTAGTGCTACAAGTAGAGCTACTGTATTCAGTTTCACTGTCACAGTCACAGTTACAAATACCATCGATATCAACTGTAAACTGTCCAAATCCAGGAATATGAAAGTCTACTTGCTCACTGATTCCATTTTTAAAGTTGTTAGTACATTTATGAAGCATAAGAGAAATGGTGAAGGTAACTGTTCCGTTACCAATGCCAGTACATTCATAAGTATCTGGTAAGTATGTGGCCTCTGGAGTACAGTTAGCTATAATATTGACTGTAAGGTAATTAGGAAGATTAAAAG
The DNA here is from genome assembly GCA_963965975.1 of Xestospongia bergquistia. Taxonomy (NCBI): domain Eukaryota; kingdom Metazoa; phylum Porifera; class Demospongiae; order Haplosclerida; family Petrosiidae; genus Xestospongia; species Xestospongia bergquistia. The sequence goes on along the minus strand of OZ014414.1, from coordinate 895,800 downwards.
AAAGACGAGCACTGGAAACAACCTTTAAATATGCTTCTTCAAGAACACTAACGAGGTTAGTAGAATTAGCTGTTAATATTGTTGTAAAACCACCTAGAGATGGACCTACAGTTGTGTTATATATGACAAAAGCATTGTTTGTGGCAAAAACAGGTATGACATCATTGTCTTGTAAAACTTTCCTGACTTGTTCTATGCTTGGATAATCTTGCATGAGTGCTGCAGTGTTGACAATCTTTTTGTAAGAGGGATCATACATTGTATGACATTGTCCATCATTTGGTTTTACTATTCCAGCAAGACGTCCATCACCTGCTGTGTGAAGGACATCTTTTGTCATAACAAGAAGAATCTTTCGAGAATTTTCTCTCCATCCAACAAGATCTTTACATACCACAGCTTGTAACATTGCACCTAGTGGGTCTTCAGGATCATCAACATTAGGTGATATAATAGTTTCTTGTACTGCTGAATTGAAAAGATCATATGACTTTGTAAGACTAATAACATGTTCATAATCAAAAGGTTTAGCAAAAAGTCTCTTAGCATCACAACATGGTTGGCCTAAAAAAGTAAATTTTGTATTCTTTTGAACAGATGAAGTATATGGCAGTGAAGGCTTATCAACAAATGTCCCAAAGCCAATAAGGAAATCAGACAACACATTTCGTAAAGCTAGTGGAAGTTGGGGAGCTAAGCCCTTCACAACAACAAGATCATGATAAAAGCTTCCAGACAGATCCATCAACATATACAGGTCTAGAGGAAAATCCTCTGCAGCTTTTACTGACACTGTGAAAGTCAATGGTTCACCAACTCTCAGTTTAAGACTTATAGCTTGCAAAGATACTTGGTTTTTCTCACTTAGTGGCAGGTCATATTGATCTGTAATATTACTCACAGGTTGAAATAAATCTTGCTTATTACATCCAGTAATATTATCCTGAGAGAGACAGTGAGCACTACTAGGAGTGGAACACCAGACACAAGAGGTAGTTGAGATACATTCAGAGCAACTGACAAAATTAGTACAGTTACTCAACTGAGCAGTTCCAAGATGTAAGAAAAGAACTTGAAGGAAAAGATATAATAGAATATTGTAAGTCATTTTAGGTAATGAGATTTAATAACACTTTTGTGTAGGCGGGACACACTGACTGTCACATTAGCTTATGATTTTATAACAAAATGTGTCAACATGACTGTTGTGACAAACTACAGTAGAAATGAAACATAAGAATATACACTTGTTGCATTATTGTTTATATAAAGTCTCAATTATAACTGTTATTGGTATTGGTATATCACAAGACACAACAATAGTGGCGTACAAAGTAATCCTAAGTTAAGTAAGTTAGTAAAGACACAATTTACTGTAGAAACAAATGGGCTTGCTATAACTTACCAATTAGAGATTAATCCAAAAATATGTATTTGTGAACACAAGATGCTAAAGGAAGCCACTTGTTTCACATTTTAAGATTAGTGTCATTAGAGTATCATAGAGTAGATTTAAAGTCATCGAGAGTCACAAGAGGCAGTTGAGACACACCATAAACAAGTGACAAAAGTAGCATAGTTACTCAATTGATCTACCCAAAAAATTAATAAGACTATTTAAAACAGCAGATACATTTGTGTTAGCTATTTTAACTAATAATGAAGCAAGGTAAAGCAATAAAAATCTATGTCCATACTACCCTAGTAGCAACAACAAACTTAATGTATGTATGGTACATCTCTCTATGTTTAAACTATAAGCATAACTATACTAACAATGTGAATTGAATATTAATATGAAAGCTTGTTCACAATTATCAAATAAACCTAGCTTTTCTACCTAGACTGCTGATGTTCTCTCACTGATAGGAAATTTTTCTGTGTAACTTGATGCAGACTGTTATGTTAATACAAGTATGGGTGTGATTCAGTCAATTATAACTGACTATATTAATTGTTAACTTTGACTGGTTTAAATCAACATTGAATTATGTTATAAATTGAAATGATTCTTATATTAATGAATTAATTGATGTATACAGAGAGTGACAAAAATTGAAGGAGGTCAATGTGTCCTTTATAAGTGTAGTACAGAACTGATCGGATATCATCCAATATATCACTGATATCATTTAGTCCAGTGTACTTGTGTTGATGTATCACAGGTCATTTTATCCTCTCTTTGTCGAGTGTAAGATGATTCTTTTGGAGCAAAGTGACCCATACCATTCGATTTTAAGTATCCAACTGCCATCCTTTTAGCATAATCAATACCTTTGTTGTTTTCTGTGAATTAAACAATAGTTATCTGATGATCACTGTACTAATTCTCTAGTGATGTTTTCATTGTCTACTTATTCTGCTATTTATGACATATTTATAATAGAGAGTGTTATTAGAAAGAATTAACAGAAAGGGAATAAAAAGAGCTATAGTGAGCCTTAATATAGAGTTAATGGCAGATGATAGTGGACAAAAGAGCCTGACTGTAATTAAACTCTTCTTTACTCACCTGTTTGTTTCTGAGCTGTATTAAGACTTTGAGTACGTTGTTGAACAGATACAGTTGATCCCTCCATTTAGAAGTCAAAGAACAAAGAGAAGCACTCTGTGTGTGTTGGCACAAATTGTTAACAATCACTCATACGTTACTGGATAGTCAACACAACCTGTCTTATTGTGGCTTCATAAATGCAAATACTGCTGACTGTTTGCATACATCAGTTACTCTAACATTCCTGTGTGAAACATTTGAAATTACATAGACCACAACTATGAAATTTTAACATGTACTAAATTGATGACTACTAGAAATTGTTGTTACAACATTGCTGCGATGTCATAAGTGTATACCAATAAATCTGATATTACATTGTGTGGCTTATTAGGGACTTCTTTTCATACATATACATGTATAAAAGGCATATTGTGAATGACAATTATAAATAAGATGGTATTATCTAATTACAAATACAAAACAGTTTATTATGACCTTAAAAGGAAGTTTTGCTAGCATAGGTGGGGCATATTAAATATTATGGTTAATGAAGTCTAAACATGTAGCTAAGTGCAAATCAGTAGTTAATTAGTCTGTACTGTTATTATTGTAACAGTATCATATCACTCTTAATTTAATGATAGTGAACTTAAAGGTTATTGTAAAAGTTAACAATAAACTGTTTACACTCCAAGTTGGAAAAATTGTTATTACATTGCTTGTAGACAATGATAAAATGATTGCTTTATAATACAGAATGACATACATTAATTTATAAAGACTACAATGTTAATCAAAGCTGAATTCGTCCTCATCGAATTTTCTCCACTTTGATGTTTTCCCGTCCAATTTTGTTGAATTTTTATATTTTTGTTCTTTTATATAGCCAGTATTTTGTGGAGTGAAGTCACCCATGCCTACTGATCTAAGGTGAGCTTGAGCCATTTTGTGAGCATACTGAGTTTTACGATCTGAAAGATCTGATGAAAGTAACAAACAATAATATGATACCATGACAACAAGACATAGTGGAATTATATATATTGTGTGTGTGTGTGTGTGTGTGTGTGTGTGTGTGTGTGTGTGTGTGTGTGTGTGTGTGTGTGTGTGTGTGTGGTTTGTGTGCCCATTCATGTATCTTTTATTTGGTCCATGTGACTGTCCTTCCTAACAATACATTTAAACAATAGTAAAACAGCAAAAAAAGTTGTAACCTTAATCAAAGTTAACTAGATTTACATTGTATTTTCACCTTGATTTCTCATGAAATGTTGCTTCATTGGTGACAGTCCTCCTTGAGGAGTCTCCACCATTGTTGGCTTGACTATAAGTCCACCTTGTTCTCCTCTCAATGATGTATTACGCTTTGTTTGAGGAAAACCATCATCTGGAGGAAAGTTACCGGGTCTCTTAACACCCTCAGTATATGAAAACCCTGGTGTTCTTAAATTCCATGACCTCATTTCTGATTGATTTTGCTCTGGGAAGAATTAAATTTCAATAAGAGAAAACATTTAGTATACAAGTATACATACTTAGACACTTAGGGTAATATTATTATTTGGAACATAGTATAGTAAATGATAAAAAGTATTACAGACTGTTGTATAGTGTAAATGAAAAGTGCAATCCATAAAGTTCACAATGATTAGCACCAAAAGATAGTAATGTTAAATTGTTAATGTCATTACAAATGTGTTACAGTGCTTCACTACATACCTTGCAGTGGTGTCCTCTTGTTTGCACCTAACATGGAAAAAAAGGATGTATGTTATTACTTAGTTCAACAAACCACCAAAGCATTAATTTATTTAATTAATGTATTATTTAATATAGATCAATTATATGTCATCATGTCGTCAGTTAAAATTACTAACAGGACAAAACTTTGAGTCACAAAAGTATAATGTTATGACCTTCTGACAACACGTTAAAGTCAGCTAATTATATTATATTGAAATACATTTGGTTATAACACTACTGTGTCTTCCATAGTATATAGTAAGTATTACAATAGCTATTCAGGTTAGGATAGACCAGCAATGTCCATATATGGAAACATAATGCAGGTAGAGGGCAATATACTAACTGACTTTTACTTGTATCATGTCCATTGCCAAAACGTTGCTCTCTTAATGGGTCACCAGCTGGTTGAGCTGGTATTGCACCATGACGTGAATAAGACTGTGAGAACTTAGCTATACCCATGGCCACAGTGGAAGGTCCTGTTAAACTAGGAGTTTGCTTAGTTGTGTGATGAACATTTTTACGAACACTCCATACATCTTGTAAATCAGCTTCGAATTCTGTATAGTAAGAAATTAAATTTAATAGTGTATTGATCCTTTATAAGTAAAACAAGTTAAATTTATGATAAATACATCATTTTATTGGAAATGTTTCATTAACTGACTGACCTGAAATTGCACTCTGCTTTGTTTTAAGTTGTGGTAACACTACCACATGATCTGTTTTAGACTTTGATTGCGTTCTTGGATGAAAAAACTTCTTTCCTATAACAAAAAGTAGTCGCAATAAAGTTAGCATATTATATATTATGCATACCATTTTGTTGACTGGTAGGGTTACTGGTTTCTTTTCCTACTGGCTTTCCATGATCTAATGCTTCGAATCCTTGAATACGGTCTCTAACCGACATAGTCAATGTAGATTTAGCTATGCTGTTGTCATCTGGCTCTTAAAAGTAAATTTATTTGTTTACACTATGAATTTCTGAGCTCCACCCAAGAAGACTTTATTTGCCTGTAACCAATGGCAACCATACATCACCCACGTGCTAATTAATAATTTACAAGGAGGTGTGTCTGTCCAACACCCACCGACGTCCTCTCTTGTAAAGTTTTACCCAACATCATTGGCTCATGGAGTAAATTCGTGTTGTTTGTCATTCCAGTGTTTACCACACCACTTAGCTCACGACGGGAGAATATTACCACAAATTCGTGTGAGGTGTATCGACTTTACTGACTTCAAAACTCCATTATTCATTTGCAGTGAATGATAACTTCTTTGTGAGCTGCTGTCTCTCATCTTATCTTTGTACTATGAGTCGACGGAATAGTCGTGACGAATACGATCGACTGTGTCGTATGATAGCAAGATGGAACGACAGGAGAGTGGAATTGTTTGAAATCTCTATGCCAAATGAAGTGAGCTAGGAAATAAGACATTTCTTGTAGTCCTGACTGCAAAAAAACGCCTTAAAAGATTATATAATACACACTATTAACGAACTAAGTATTATTTGAATATAATAAATTGCATGCTAAATATTACTATTGCAGTGAATATAAGTCAACAATGTTTGAACTGTTCGTGTTATTAATTTAGTCTCAGCACTTTTCACAGTACTAGTTGTAGACACATTATTCCTGCTTGTGTTGACAGTCATGTGCTAAGTTCCTGATAGACTTCTTTATTGATCACACATATATGCAGATACTTAGTTTTTCCTGTACAGATGATACTCATATCAAATATTGTGGTTTTACACAATTAGTCTGAACAGAAATTTAATAAACAATATAAGTAACAAATGTTCTATTTTTATTATATAATCAAATAAATCAAAGAAGTAGATATTTATATATAATTAATATAGAAATCTGAAAGGATCTATCATGTGTATCCTCATAACTAAACTAAAGTATGGTAATGAATTGACCATATAGAGGCTTGCTTTTATTCTGTACATGTATGCATGCATATATATATATATGTGTATAACGCTTTATTGTATGATGTTGCATAAACCAAAAGGAGTGCTGTCATTGTAGTTTAAGTAACAGCTGTTTTGAGCATTATCATTTGCTCTGGCGGTTTGTTGAATGGGGAATTGGTGCATTGAGATGTTGTTATTGCCAAAGTAATCAAAGATGCGTTGAACAAAGTGTAATCTAATGTTATGCAAGCATCACCTCTTACTCAATGACTTCATTTCTTCAATCTTTCTTTTCAATTACTTATTCAGACTATACATATAGTGCTCTTTTATTTGTTCTTTAATTTGTTCTTAATTGACTATGTTAAAGATCAAAGTGCTTAAAAGTATTTAAATAATATATGTGTATATCTCATCTGTCTTCTCAAGTTCTGTAGTAAAGTCTCTACTAAGAGTACATACTACCAATGCTTATCAATGTTTTATTTTATGTTTTCCTAGTTAATCTATAATACCAATCTATACCAACATTTTTTCATGTTTAATTTTAATATAACACATAACTGACTTGATCAACTAATTCTATCTTTGTTATATACCACATATTATATGTTACTATCGTTATTGTTATGTTCTACCTTTCAGCGTCTTGAATTTGAGGGTGTTATGAAGTTCTTTTTTCAATACCAAGATGTCCATGGTCAAAAAGTTGCTACAAAATGTATACGTGTTTCCAGCACAGCTACTGTAGAAGATGTAATTGAAGTACTCGTACAGAAGTTTCGTCCTGATCTTCGAATGTTGCCAAATTTGTCCTCTTATGCTTTGTATGAAGTTCACAGTGATGAAGGTACAGGCCACACCCCATTTTATTCTTTTTAGTTATAAAAGTAGATATGTTTTTAATTTTGCCAGAGATAATGTTGAAAAATCTTAGTGTTATTCATAATTAGATTATTACTCATTTTAGTATTTGCTCATATGTCTTATTAAGGAAGTGTTAAGTGTGCTTTTGATGACTGCTTTTCACATTTTTGCATCAGATTTTCATGAAGTGTTGTTTTGATTAAAACATGGTCAGCCACTTTCTAATTATAACTAGACCATCTAGCTGAGAATGTGTGGTTTGAACACTTGACATATGTTTCGGATATCAAAAGAGTAATGATGGTTGTAAGGTTATGTAAACAGACTTTATATCATATTTACACCATATCCATTAATGTCTGGTTTGTAATTATCAAATACACGCACAATTAATTAAATGCATTTTTCATTTAAACCAGATATGTATGTATACAATGAGTGTAGGGTACTATTAGTTATAAAATTGTCACTTTAAATCAGGATAATCTGTAGTTAATCTATATCATATGTATACTGGTGATTTAGCATCAGTAGAAAGCAATAGTGAGGTATTTCATAGATGTGACATCACATCCTATAATCACGCAACTATGCATAAAATTAATTAGGTATAACTGTTCAATGTTTGAGACTGCATGATATCAGAGCAGGTTGCTTCCCTGATGTGCATTTGTTTGTACACCTGGTTAGAAAATGTGTGTGATATAAAGGGTGTATGTGTGTTCGGTGATACTATTGAACATGACTCACTGCTATGCAAGAATGAACCTTTAACAATGTGTATAATGTATAACAATATATACAGGTAGTTTGTGTGCGCACACGCATATTCTGTTTATAATAAGAATAATTTAATATTCATTGTCATAGATGACATTCTAGTCAGATATTTTCTGTTAAATATTTGTAGTATGTATCCATGCACGTTAACTGAGACAAGATACACACTTGTTGGTATATCTTAAGTTACATTGCAAGGTGATGTCCATGTACATATCGATTACATAACACATAGATCTGATTACATCAAGACATTCTTTTTACGCATTAATGACGTTTTATCGTACTTGTGAATTACATACTAATATTAAATTTGTATTATGGTGTTATGCATGTCAAAAATACATGCAAACACTACTCTACTCTTTCCTTTTTTAAACAATGTCACTTTTGACTATGGTCCAAGTTAGTCATGAGTATGTTACTGGATTATTTCGCAATATTCATTTAATTAATCCTTTTATGTCATATACTGGTATATATGGTATTAAGTTGAAATTACACGGTTTAAAGTGGTATCTCTTTTGTCTTTTTTTGGTTAAAAGTTTCACAAATTGTTAAATAAAAGTAATAAATTATAATTAACAATATAACAATATATAACAATTTATAATGAGACTCTTGGGTTTTTAAAGTGTTGTTTTTATATTCAAAACTTAATTGAAAGATTTTGTCATTATTAATTTATTTTTTGTCAACTATTTTTTTAGATGAGAGAAGAATGGATTCTTCAGAAAAACCTTTACTTACCATGTTAAGGTGGTCAGCTAAAGACATTGATGGTCGTTTTTTATTAAGAAACGAAATGAAAGTACCTTCCCCCTTCAGTCTTCACTCAAAACCAAGTAGCAAGAAATCTCCCCAGACCAAGAAGAAAAAGAAGAGCCCTAAAAATGAACGTAAAAAGAAGACAACTATAATACGTACACACACAGACTCTGATGAGATTGAATCTGAAAACACAAAAGGTTCAATAGCTAGATCATTGTATGAACATTATCCCTCATCGCGGTTTACTCGAAGTATCACTAACCCAGATATGATAAAAACCCATTGGGCTAATTCTGGAAGCAAGGTACTCAAGGCCCCAATTAGGACTATAGGAGAACATGATCCGACAACTAGCACAAGCGAAAATACAGTACCGATATCTATGTTACCAGACATGCCTAGCAAATCTCTATTAGCTACACAAAATGATACAGCTGCACAGTTAGTACGGAGTGCTGTCGATAAATTTGGTCTTGCTCTTGATCCTGAAGACTTTTGTCTTGTTCAAGTGACCATACCTTCTATTGGTAGTAGCAATCCACATGTACCAGGTAGAGTGACTATATGTTGTATATTTACAGCATACTTGTACAATGTTCTATTGGTCTAGCTTAATATCATTCAAATTTCATTTATTATGCCTTTCTAATTATAATCATTTGTCTCGTTTCTCTTCATATTAGGTGATTTGGATATTCATGAACGTATTATGAATGACGATGAGAGACCTGTAAAAATTCATAAAGAGGTCACCAATGAACACAGACTCAGAAATCGTAGCATTATACAATTTCATCTCCGACGAAGAAATAGTTTTCGACATCAAGTCAAATTTCCATCTATTGATTTCTCACAAATACCCAATCCTGCTGTACCAGTTTTAATAAATCTCTCACACACTCCAAATAGTACTCCTTCACATAATCAGCGAAATTTTCCATTAACCAATACTACAACAGAAATAGGGAGTCATGTCTCCCTTCTTGATCCAAATGGACATATCTGTTTAACGTCTCACGGGATTCGACCAAGACACTGTGTAATTGAAAGATCAAGCAATGGAAAATGGATCCTATCCCTTTTGGATTATGCAGCTCATGTTCGTGTTAATGATAAATTAATAACAGACACAACTGAAGTCATGCCTAATGCTATCATTCATTTTGGCGAGAAGGAAGCATTCCGATTTGTTGTTCCCATGTTGTCTCATACTCGTTCCAGTTCTGCCATACCTGGACATCAAACTTCTATAAATCTTGAGCGTTACAATGGGCTTTCTAAGGCATTTTCATCTGATGATCTTGGACACTCCAAGCACACTCGGGCAAGTTTATTAGTTTAAAGCCATAAGCTAGGACAAGAGTTGTAAGCAAAACTTTCCCTCAGTATATACCTTTAACTTCTAAAGAATTCTAATTGTATTCATTGTTTATATGCCAATAATATCTTACGTGTCATTTTCTCAGTATATTTGTAGGCATGTTTCGTAGTACAACTGTGGTCGTGCTGTCGACAAATTTCCTTGTTTTGATTTCTACAAGTATACTTCATTCTTTCATGCAAATGACATCCAACTATTCTTATCTGTAAACACCAGTTGATTAATAAACTAGCAATGAATGGAAATGCTTTCATTATATGTTATTAATAGATTGTTGGAATTTTAAAGTGGTGTCTAATACAGTAGACATAGCATTACTCGATCTATCTTAGCACAACACTCTGATACTATTCCAAAAGCATTACATATTATTAGATTGTAGTGTGTTCTTATTTAATGAAAATTAACTCTCTTTTTATCATGTTAGCAGTTTAAGTATTTTTTGACTTATATAGTATATGTTTTATGAATATTTATTATTACATTTAGGCACGACATACAAATGTAACAGATTCTCGTATAAGAGATCGCACTGTCTCTGAACACACTCTAAAAGCAGATGGATCTGGAGTAGGAATGCTTGATCAAGGAGACGATGGACTGGAATCACAGGAAGAAGAAGTGACTAGCCCTGTTGCCTCTATCATCACGACTAGGGTATGGTTGCTTTGATAAATGAGCAAATGGGCAGACACAAAGATGGATGGATTACGTATGGAATCATACTTGGATGAGTAACTCATATTGAATGGAGAAACACAGTTGGATGATATATGAGAGTCTGTGTTGGCACACATATGACAACAGAATGACAACTATGTCCATATTGATGGCACGCACAATTAGAATTTGCCTATATAGTCTCACGTTACAATACATGTCATTCATTTACAACCCACTCTCTCTTCCATACATCTATCTATGGCCTGATATTTACTATGGCATGTTTAATTGCTCTTGTGATTATGTTCTTACATGTATAATGGAATTTTATAGTATCGTAAAAGTTGTTGTCATGGCAACTTCACATACGTTTTTTCTCTCTCTCTCTCTCTCTCTCCTCCTTATAGGTAGCTAAAAAAAGGCACAACTCTGCCCCACATGTTAGAGACCCTGTCCTTGATGAAACTCCTGAGAGCGAACTGGCAGTTCTTCCAGCATCACTCAGCTTTTATCAGTCCAATGAGCAGCAGCTCTTACAAAGTTTAATATTGGATATCAATGGTTCAGTACTTGAATTCAAACTGGCACCAGCTTATACAATTTACATGATGGCTAGACATCACTTATCATCTGACTTTTCGCCAGAGCCTAATAGACATCAGTCTCTCGTGAACATGTTGAAGAATTCATGTTCCCTGATAAAGAGAGCCGTTAAGGTTTGTTCAATTATATATAATATCTACACTTTTGTGTTTAATCATGTTCTAGCTAATAGTATTTGTCAAGAGAATTAACAAACAACTAAAAATAAATGTATTGTATGTCACAGTATACTTATAAATGTTGTGTATAATATTCTCAGAAAAATTTAATAGTCTGCAAGTAACATGTTTAGCTGAATAACATTACTGAACTATGTCAAAAGGCAACGATGCGTAATGTTAGTACAGCTATATCTCAATTAGTACTTATGGTAATAAGAGCATTCATTGTTAACTGTGTAATTTGTATACTTTTAAATTAATTAGTAGTTCATGATTACTCATTGTTACTGAACACATTCTTACTATTTTATTGCATTGTTCTTATATTGATGTGCTCATCTACCACCATCTGTTTATATAGCAATAGGAATTTTTTGATTAATTTTTCTGCTTGGTAACCACGGTTACTAGATTGTACTATAATTGTTTTGGACCATATGTGTGTGTGCATGTGTGTATTCATCATTTTATATTGACATAAGAGTGACTTTTTTCTCTTTCAAGAGTGACAAATGAACTTAAATTGCATCATTTAACCATAGGCCGATATGAATTTTATTAACTCTAAACACAAGCAGTACTATGATGGATATGACTGACAATGCTCAAGGCTTCTTGCTAGCTTGCCCTTCTGTATTTTTAGCATATTATAGTTATTAGTCTACCATAGACACTGCTACTTATTATACAATTTTAGTAGTTCTAGTCAATGTTTTACTTCTTTTACATTTTACTTCCTTTATTTCCACTTCCTATTCATTTACATTTCACTTCCTTTATTTCCTCTACCATTCCACTTCTTTTCACTCGGTGTTTGACTTTGAAGTCAGTACCTTCTAAACAATGATTTTTACATTTACAATCTTGTTTAAAATTAACATGGCCAACTATAATTTAAAAAGCTTTTTAAGGTTGACATACATGTAAATACAAACAACCTCTTTTAGTAAACATTATAATTGCCTTCTTTTTTGTTTGTGTCTGTATTTGTTTTACTTTTTTCATCCATTTATCTCCACTTAACACTCCTTAACTTAATTATTTTTTTTAGTTAATTAATTTTGACTTTTACAGGACAGCAGAAATATTGCTGGCGCTCTAGCTTTCTGGTTATCAAACACATCAGAGCTGCTTCATTTTCTTCGCCGTGACTACCGTCTTTATATGTTTGCTCATGAATATGAAAATACACTTACAAGCATCATACATATGGCCTATAAACACTTTACAGAATATATGGTGAGTTAATATTGCCATGACTACGTGTAATAAACAAGGAATCTATTTAATTTATTGCTCATGATAGTTATTCTATTTAGAGCACAGACTTTTACATTGTACTTAAAATTACTATTTTGCTGAAGTTTTCAATTATTCTATTTAATGCACTAATTGCCAAACTAGAGGTGGTTTTAACACGTGTATGTACACATATGAACATGAAGTACAATTCTTGTGTAATAGTTTACACATGAACTTATACTGACTTGTAGATGTTCGTGTATCAAACATTTCCTCTACATGTATGCATTGCCATTTAACTTTCCCTTAATCCCAGGACAGTGTACAAGATATTAGCACAATTAAATTGCATCTTGTCATTACTTTCTTGTGTCAAGCTGTTTCTACTATTTTGAATCAATGTTTTGTGTAATAGGTTCGAGAAATTGGAATATTTCTCTCTGCTTTCTTAAGTGAATCATCTGAGGCTGACAGTGAAGAAAGCCATCTTATGGATCAATTGGAGGGTGAAGGAGAGACATCTCAAGAGCCTGATGTAGTCCCAATTTCACACGGAGCTTTTTCTCACCAAGCAGGTTTAACAAGTCTTTACTGGTCGGCTGCTGGGGCGAAAATTGGTCGCAAAGGTCGAGCAACACTGGGTGGTGTTTTATCAACTCTAAGTGCTACTGTGTCATTGTTACACTTATGTAGAGTGAACAATACTCTCTCAATTTTAATATTCAATTTACTTTTTCGTTATATTTCAATGCGACTATTCAACAAACTCATTGCTGAGCCTAAACATTGTACAAAAGCAACTGGCCAACGATTGCTAAGACGATTAGAACGCCTCAAAACCTGGGCTGACAAAGAAAGTCTAAAATTACCTGCTGATGATCATCTAGAGATTATATTTCAGGTATAGCAGGTGTACATTCATCTAGTATACATTATACCTTTCAACTTTCTAACAAAACTATGAACACAAAAAGATGTGTGATTCCTGTATTTAATCTAATTACTACTGTGTGTAAGCTTTATACCATAAATGGCGTTTTAGTAAACAAGATCATATTGCTTAAACTAATCTATACTTTCTTAAAAAATACTACACATTTTATGTAGTACGTCAAACAATTTACTCTCTCAATTTAGGCTGCAAAGCTCTTGATTGCATCAAAAAAGAGTCTAGATGATGCAGACAGTCTACACAAAATGTGCTCAAAAATTAATTCGCACCAAATGACGGCTTTTTTCTCCAATTTCAAGAGCAGAGAAGGCGAGACTATGGTGTCTGCTACTCTTGAAAAACAATTGATTACAATGGGTATATCTTAGTAATCCTTGCTGACTATTACCTTTTTTGTTTAATATAGCATATAATAACATTGATCAACAGTTAATATCTGAAGGTCAAGAAGTTGGGCTACAAGAGGACCCTAACCTGGAGCTTCCATTTCTCATTCCTGAACATGGATATTCTTGTGACACAATGAGAGGAGTTCCTGTAGGCTTAGAAGAGTATCTCGATGCTGCTATTAGTGCAGGTTCGGTAGACATATACAAGTCCATCTTCACACCTTGTTTTGTTAGGTTTATGTCAATTGATTGTAACTAAGGATTCTCTTGGTTGTTGGGTGCCTCCTCGAATCACAACATCAAAACAACGGGAATCTCCTGTCAGCACTCAAGCAAGTACGTCTCCCAATTAATGTTATTGCATTTTTATATTTGTGTTTTATACAAATGTAGGCACTCAAATGAGTCAAACATTAACAAAACAATTCCCCTATAATCCTTATGCTGCATTAGCTGAGCAAGAGGTTTATATGTCATTATTTTTAATTTTTTATTTGTGTTTTGATATTTTTTCCTTTTATTTCCATCTTAGTTAATTATTAATTATTAATTGTACTTTATTTGATACTATAGAGCATGCACCTCAACATATCTTCAAGTGCTATCTTTGGACTAGACAATATTAATGTAGTAGTTGTGACCTTGAAGAAAGGAGGTCCAGAAAAGTCTTTAGGCATCAATATATGTGAATCTAAGGTACACACACACACACAAGTACAATAATCTCAATGCATATATTTACATGATAGGACCCGACAAAACAAAGTGAAATAGGCATTTTTATTAAGTCCCTATCCAATGGAGGGCCAGCTGATCAAGTGAGTTCATTATTGGTGTTAATTTTCATGATATGTAAATTAAATAGGACGGACGTTTACATCCTGGTGATCAAATACTGAAAATTGATAACACAACATTAGCTGGATACACCAAAGAATTGTAAGTACCTAACCTCTGTCATGTATTTTTGACTCCACATGAAGTTTTGATAATGTTTAGTAATTTAATATATTTTTCTGTGTGAATGGAAATAATGTCTTTTTTTAGAGTTATCAAGCTTCTACGGAACAGTGCTAGTCAGGTGACTATCACAGTAGCTACTCAGGTAGCCCAGTTGTTTGGTCTTAATGAAGTCCTCCAGACATCGCCACAAATCTCTCGGAAAGCAGTAAAAGTCCCTGTCCCTCATGAATATGGTTAGTACATGAATTAGTGAATAAGCTTACTTTAGCTTTATCTCATTCTCTCCCAAAAAGGCCCTCCACCAAAAGAGGGAAGTTCTCATGCTATGAAAGCTGCTAGAAGACAAAGACGTAATCAGCAACAAAATCCAAGTCGCATTAGTTATGATAGTTATCATGGACCTGAGTACCAACCTCCGATGTCATCACCTGTTCCACCTCCTCCACAATCTGCAACTTCACACATAGAAAGATGGATACAAGACCAAAGAGAAATTGCTCATCAGCAAAAACCATCAGGATATCATAGAATATCACCACCTCCAAAACCTTCTTCCAGTCTGTCCTCCCTAGTAGTACCTGAGCGAGAGGAACCTTCCTTACCAATGCCGTCATCTTCTTTTAATCAATTGAAGTTACATAATGCACCTCAACATGAACATTTTCTAATGACTGCACATCATGCCTCTGATGTCTCAGACAATCGACGAGGTCATCATTCTAAATCCTCCTATGGCAATTTTAATGTTATAAATTCAGCATCAAAGGTAGTTGATCCTACCTATAGTTCTACATCAAGCACAAGTGGAGTAGGCTTTCCGAAGTATCCATCTCCTCTCGACCAGCTTACATCTGACTCTTCAATCACTGGTAACTCTCAATCACGATTCAAGGATATTCCGTCCAGTCTTTCTTGCCAACCTTCAGATCCAGACCTTAATTCTAGTTCTCAATCATATCCATCACTTATGGTTGAGAAACTTAGCATGGAAGTAGGATATCACACTCAGATGAGTTCTACTGGTCTCTCTGTGTCATCTGTTCTTGATCAATTGAGTCGTAAGGGAAAGAAAGGTGAATTGCAAAGATCAGAATTAGCAGAGCTTGAAGTGGATGAGATCCAGCTTGAAAAGCAACGCATGCAATTGCTTTTCTATCAACAAGAAAAGGAAAGACAAGATCAAGAAGCTAAGTTACCTCTTATTGACAGGCCATCATCAGGTAATTCCTCACTAAAGTGGTCTGCAAAGGATGGAACTGAAACAAAAAGTCTTAATGATGAAATAATGGATCCTGAGAAATTATTACAGGTCACTAAACTTAGGCAAGAATTAGAATCTTTACGAAGGCTAATTAGCGATCAAAAAAAGCGATGTCGAGAGTTACATTTTACTAAAGAACGTGAAGAGCAGAGCTTAGTTAATGCTGAAGCACGTTTTAAAAGTCAAAACAGTCGTCATTTGACACCTTTTATGCGTCCTGAGGATGAAAACAAGTGGCATCGAGATCAGAAAAGACGATTAAAGGATTGGGAAAATTTCCAATCCAACAAAAAGGATGAGCTTCATCAGTTAGAAGTTAAAGAATGCGAAGCCAAAACAAGATTGAAAGCACTAGAACAGCATGCCAGTGAAATCAAGAAACAATTACAAGCGTGTGAAGGCTCTGGTAAGTCACATGGTCTAGGATCGACTCACATGATGCAAGAGCTTCCAGAGAGGGAATGGAATGAGTCAATAGGACGACCACTTCGTGTTGTTAGCACTGAGAGTATCACAACTGGATCATCTTGGATTAGTAATGATAACATTTCTAAAGACACAAATTCAATTGGATCAGAATCCAATATTCCAAGCAGTGTAGACTTTCATACTGGTGGTGCACGAAATTCACCTCTTGGTTGTCGATCAGACTCAAGCAGCCCTGGTCCACCTTTTTCTACCAATTGGTATCACAGGACTGACCTTCATGGCAGTGCTGAACTGCCAACACTAATGCATAATCCTGAATTGATACATAATGTCAAAAAACCTATCAGTCGTGGGAGTTCAAGTGCTTATGAACAAGAAGAACGTGTAAGAATGCTCAAGGAGGAACATCTAAGTAGCTTAGATAGTATTCCTTCACGATCTGCTGAAGAGAAAGCATTGCAATTACGGCAACTGAAAAGGGAGGCACGTAGGCAACAAGAAAGTCCTAATCATCAATTGGAAACAGTTGAGAGCTATTATCCACCACACCTAGCCAGGCAATGGCCTCATCAACCAACCAGTCCATCCCATTTCTTGCCACTTAAACCTACTGGCAGTGGCCTTGATACCTCTACTATGGATAGCTCTTTGTCATCTTCAACACCAGATGTTGTTCCACAAATATTGGCTCCACCCATCAGGTCTATATCTCATTCACGTCAGTCCTCTGGTGGTAGTGGAGTTGGCCATGATACTCAATCGTATACAAAAAGCCGACAACATGAACTAGGTTCACGGCCACAGTCCTCTGGATCTTTTGTAGAACCACTACATTCTCGTTTTCATCCTGGTTTTGTATCACGTGACTATGCCACATCTGTACCATTAATGAGGCCACAGTCACGAGATGGTATCTTAGAATCACCATCAGCTATGCAATCTCATTATGAACAAGGCCAACATGGTGGTAACCATGGATACCAACTTCCTGAACGGGATACTTCATCAAGCCGAAGTAATCATCCTCGTAAAACAGGAGGTCCCCATAGTTATAGTCGTGGTCGACCAGAGCCTCCTCCTACCCCTATTGGTTCCAATTTGGCTTTAGGAGGTCGATACGTTCAAAGACAACAAACTGAATTGTAGCAATAAAAAATACCTGTCGATAAGTTCATTTCATTATCTTTACAGACCAATGTTTTCATAAAGTCAACAATCTTGATTGTTATTTATATATGTGTGTGTTTGTCTGTATCTTTATCATTGCTATGTATTTTTGTTTCTTGTAAAAATATTTTTAATTGTTATTTTTTAGAAATTGATATACTTTTATTACATGTGAACATAAATTACATGTAGATTTATTACCAGAATAATCATAGATTCACTCAAGATATTCAACTATTGTATAATCACAAAAGTTTATGTCTTTCACTATGTCCAACCTACTTTTGTATTTAATAATTCCATTCTATCATTGTTGTTGTTATCAAAGTGGTCAATATTCTTATAAGTAACAGTTACTTTAGCTGACCTCTGTCTCAAGAGTACTACTGGTGGCTCTAACAGACAAGTAGTGAATTAATGAGTGATGAGTGCTAGTACACACTATCAAGGTTTTCATTGGAAAATGAAGGAGTCTGCAATTGCCTAATTTTGCCGTTTTGGGGTATAGCACTGCTAATAGCATTTTGTTGTATAATTTTTGGCATCATTTGTCTTTGTACCATCAAAGTATGTATTAATGTTGCAGGTTATCATTGTTTGAAAGAAGGTAAGTCTGAATTGTTGTGTACTAGTAATAGCTTGTAATTTGCAAGTACCTTTGTCATTGTAATTTCAGTTGATGGAGCCAATGCAATGAATGTATGAACATTTACAAGCATCTCTGTTGTGTTGTATTCCTGTCAGGGAGGAGTTGTCACATTGCATGGCGACTATATTGGCCATTGGAGTATGTCATGTCACAGTATGATAGAATAAGAGCAATCAGTTCCTATCCATCCATCATCACAGGTACATGAACCACAAGCAAAGTCATCATTGCTACTACAATAAATGTTCTTATGAATCAACTATTCCAGCTTCACTTTGGAGGTTGATATGTTCAGAAACAACAAACTAAAATAAAAATAATATTTCCTTATTATTATATTGCATTGTTTTAGTTACAAACAAGTATTTTATTATTGCTATTTTTGAATTGTAGTAACTGTTCTTGAAAATTCTCATTTCTTGTTACCTAATGAATCTAATGTGTGAAAACTGAAAACGTTGATATGTCCTTGTAAACAAATGTAGAAAGTAGTTATTTGGTGTAAGTTATCTGCAACTACTATACTTAGCAATGTCAGCAAATAAGTGGGGAATTAATCCCCAGCTCATAACCTATATAAAAGAGTTTGTCTTTTACTTCAATTTGTTAGCTGGGTTGATCTATCCTGCAATTTCATTGTATCACCACCACTGAAAAAAGTGCTTGTAGCCTCATTGTCATCACTAGTAGCAGCTGGGACCACTTTTGCCGTCCTTAACAAAGGAGCAGTCTTATAGTCAACAACTATGATACAAATTTTGATGCCAAATAGACTAACTAAGCCAAAAATTATTGAAAGAATTAATGTTATTAACGCTATACTCCAGTATGGCAAAACAGGGCAGTTTGCAGGCTCCACCTCAAATGTGTTTTCACCATTAGTGTCTAATGCTTGGTAGTATATGTATGTACAATCATTACTCCAAAGTTCACACTGAATTGTGGTGTTTTCAATTGAATGGGGAATCTGGTAGTCATCATGTACAGATTTTTTTAAAAGTTTGTACTTTGAACAGTTGAGATTTGAACACTCAACATCTTCGATGTCTAAATCTGCCTTTCCATAGCATACAATACATTCAGTTTCTCCAAAACAATCCATTTCATCATAAATATCATTGACAACACCGAGAGTAGCAACAAGTGTAATGTTACAGTACTGGCCATAATAACTTGTATTGCATGTACAGGCCTGCCCCATATTTACTTGACATGGATCACAAACACCTTGTCCATTGCATATTAAACCTTTTAAATTAATGCAGTTATCATATGAACATTGACAGGCATCTCCACTGTATTGGATTCCTGTCAGGGTAGAGTTGTCACACTGGCAGCTGTATTGACCATTGAAACATGCACATCTGCCACGCCCACTGCATACAAGTCCATTAGAGTCAGTATTACATTCATAGTTACTACATTCACAAGCGTTTCCTACAATAGTAGGATTAACAATTCCAGGTATGGGCTGGGTTGGTTGCATACACACACATTCGCCACATACACATTGTCCCCTCCCACTACAAACAATGCCATTTGGACCCAAAGGACAGCTGTAATGAGAATCAGAATTAGCATTACTTCCTGTCCATCGATTATCACATGTACAGAGACCACATGTCAGGTCACCATAGTTGTTGCAGATAGAGCTATTGTATTCAGTTTTATTGTCACAATCACAGCTACAAATACCATTAACATTGACAGTGAATTGTCCAAATCCAGGAATATTAAACAGTACTTGCTCACTAACTCCATTCTTAAGATTGTCTGTACATTGTAGAAGTGTGAGAGTAATGGTATAGTTAACTGTTCCATTACCAACATCAGAACATTCATAATCTGATAGGTAAGTGGATTGTGGAGGACAGTTAGCAGTGACACTGGCTGAAAGGTAATTGGGAAGATTGAAAGAAAGACGAATATTGGAAACAATCTTTAAATATGCTTCTTTGAAAACATCAATAAGGTTAGAGGAATTATCTGTTAATATTGTAGTAAATCCACCTAATAAAGGGCCTACATTTTTGTTGTATAGATTAAACAAATTTGTAGATGGTGAAACAACAGCAAAAACAGGTACAATATTATCATTCTGTAAAGCTCCTTTGACTTGTTCTATGCTTGGATAATCTTGCATGATAGCTGCAGTGTTGACAATCTTATTGTAAGAGGGATCATATTCTGTATGACATTGTCCATCATTTGGTTTTACTATCCCAGCAAGACGTCCATCACCTGCTGTGTGGATGACATCATCAGTCATAACTAGAAGAATTTTCCGTGATTTCTCCCTCCATCCAACAAGATCTTTGCATACTACTGCTTGTAACATAGCACCTAATACATCTTCAGGGTTGTCTACATTATTTGATATAATTGTCTTTTGAATTGATGAATTAAAGTTATCAGATGAGTTTGTAAGACTGACAACATGTTCATAATTAAAGGGGATAGCACTTTTGTGGAAGTAGTAAAAATCAACCCTACCATTTATTTGTACTGATGAAACATATGGCAGTGAAGGTTTATCTACAAATGATCCAAATCCAATAAGGAAATCAGAAGACACATCTTGCAAAGCCAATGGAAGCTGGGGAGCTAGACTCTTCACAACATCGAGATCATTTTTAAAGCTACCTGACAAATCCATTAACATGTAGATGTCAAGAGGAAAGTCCTCTGCTGCTTTAACTGATACTGTAAAATCCAATGGCTCACCAACTCTCAGTTTAACATTAAGAGACTCCAATGTGACTTGGTTATCTTTATCTAGTTCATTGTTATTGACTTGCAAAACAGTATTGACAGTTTCACCAACATTATTTTGACCACACATATCCTTCTTTAAATCATCATCTTGAGAGAAACAACCTACATTTGAACCAACAGCTGAACACCAAAGGCAAGAAGCAGTAGATATACATTTAGAACAAGTATTAATGCTGCTACAGTTAGCAAACTGAGCATAACTTAATCTAAAAATGGAGAGAAGCACCAACAGAGAGAGAGTCATGATTGGCTGCAACACCTACTTTTTGGGAAAAGGCATCCAATTGTTAATGAATGTGGTTATAATAAAGAATTCATGAACAAGAATAAGAAATTTGAAATATAATATCTAATTAATATCGTTGAAATTTCAATAAAAGTGTTGGTAGATTAATACAGGTAGATAATACTGAGCATCACTTAAGCTTTTGTCATATTAGCAGTGGGAGGTACCTTCTTAATTTTCATCTAGTGTTTTTGAAGATTATGTTTCAATTATCATCTTAATAGAGTATGGTTGTAATTATTTATAGACATAATATAATTAATTAGATAAAAACGAAGAACAAATGCTCCATTATTATTAACAACAGTGCCACTTAAAAAGCACTTGTGTCATTTCAACCAAGGCCTTTGTTTAGATAGTTTTATCAAAATAGTCTTTGTAGTTTATCGCCCAATAATTGAAGAATGATAATAACAGCATGAGCAACATACAAATAACATTTCAAATGGTTAATTCATGACAAGAGATTACTTTTGGTTACTAGTATGTTTTATACATATTTGAGTAAGACTATCTTTGGCAAAGTAGTATTGGGATCTGGTAATCAAGGCCTTAGTTTTAAAATGACAGGATACTTTTCTAAGTGACATGTACATTTACTTTAACTGACTTCCTCCTTTATGACACACTTTTTAAAAAATGACATTTAACAATATCAATTACTATCTTCACAGGTTGGTTATATATGTGTGTATATATGATGCCAAGTACAACATGTAATTATTATCTAATGAATTGATTATAAGTTAAAGATTCTTCCTAAAATTTGTTTTCTATGTCTTGTACTGAGACCCCAATTTTTTTATTTAGTAATTCCATTGTGTCGCTGTCATCTGAATGACTCTTTGCAGCAGCTGGGACTACTTTAGCAGACCACTGCCTTTTTATGTGTGATACTGGAGATTCAAACAGACAAGTAGCTTTACCTTCTTTCAAACTATGATAATCTGCAACAATGATACATACTTTGATGGTACAAAGACAAATTATGCCAAAAATTATACAACAAACTGCTATTAGCAGTGCTATACCCCAAAATGGCAAAAGTAGGCAACTCGCAGGCTCCACTTCAAATATGTTTCTACCTTCATTGTCGAAAGCTTGATAATATGAGTACCAGCACTCACCACTCCTTAACTCACACTGAATTGTTGTGCTATCAATCGAATAAGGGATCTGATAGTCGTCAGCTAAAGACCCATTTACTAGTAATAACTTGTAATTTGAACAGTTGAGATTAGGACAGAGATTTGTCTCAATGTCTTGCTTACTCATTTTTCCATAGCATAAAATACAATCCGTGTGTCCGGAACATTCTAGATCCTCACTGATACGTATGTCACAGTACTGGCCAATATAATTAGTATTGCAAGTACAGGCCTGCCCTTTATTTACTTGACATGGATTACAAGTGCCTTTATCATTGCAAATTACTGCTTTCTGATTATTGGGCTCAATACAATGATCATATGAACATTGACAGGCATCTCCACTGTGTTGAATTCCTGTCAGAGTAGAGTTATCACACTCACAACTATATCGGCCATTGGAACATCTACATCTGCCACGCGCACTACATACAAGTCCATTAGAGTCAGTATTGCATTCATAGTTACTACATTCACAAGCATTACCTATAATATGAGGATTAAAAATTCCTGAAACAGTGTTATTAGGCTGGTAGCAAAGGCAGCGACCACATTCACATTGTCCCCTCCCACTACATACGATACCATTTGGACCAATAGGACAGTCATTGGTAGAGCAAGAGCAATCAGTTCCTGTCCATCCTTTATCACAGGTACACAAACCACATGCAAAGTCACCATTACTACTACAATTAACACTGTGATGAATTGTTTCATTGTCACAATCACAACCACACAGGCTTTCAATGAATACGTCAAAATACCCAAAACCTGGAACTGAAACTTTCAAATTTTGTCTTTTCATAATGTCTTGAGAACATTTTGCTAATGATATTTCAACTCTAAAGTCAACTGTTTGGTTCTGACTAACATTGGCACATCCTAATCCGTTATCTAGCAAGGATGAGCCATGTGGACAACTTGGGGTGATATTAAACTGAAGATATGGTGGCAAGTTGAAGCTAAGTTTAATTCTGGATGCTGCCTGCTTTGTTGCATCTTCTATAACGTCAATTAGGTTATCAGAATCTGATGTTAATCTTTCAATAAATCCATCAAAATTCTGAGCAACCTGATTATAAAAATATGTTACATTCAATTCTGAGTTCAATTGTGAGTACATGGAATTAGATATTGCAAATATTGGGACTACTCCAGAATCTATAAGAGCCTCTTTCATTTGTTGTATAGAGGGATAATCTTGTGTCAGTGAGTTTGTGTAAATAGCTTTATGAAGGGAAGTATCGTATTCAGTATGACATTGTCCATCATTAGGTTTTACTATTCCAGCAAGACGTCCATCACCTGCTGTGTGGAAGACATCATCTGTGATAACAAGAATTATCTTTCGAGCATATGTTCTCCATCCAATAAGGTCTTTACATGCTATGGCTTGAAACATAGCACCTAAAGGATCTTCAGGGTCATCAACATTAGTTGATATGATAATACCTTCAAGACGTGAGCGAAAAGTGCTTGTAGAGTTTGTTAGGCTAATAATATGCTCATAATTGAAAGGTTTGGCACAAATATTATCATTGCAACTAGATGCCTGACCTGAAACATTGAAAGCTGTATTTGTCTGTATTGATGAGGTGAATGGTAAAGTTGGCTTGTCAACAAAAGACCCAAAGCCTATTCTGAAATCAGATGATACATTTTGTAATATCAATGGTAGTTGTGGAGCTAGACTATGCACAGTAGCCAGATCATCTCGAAAACTTCCAGATAGGTCCATCAATAGGTAAAGATCAAGAGGAAAGTTCTCTGCAGCTTTGACTGACACATTGAAACTCAAGGGCTCACCAAATCTCAGTTTAAGACTAATGGCATCTAAAGATATTTGATTATTTTGATTTAACTCCTTCTTTACTGTTGATGTAATTTTACTTACTGGCCATATCAAGTCTTGATCATCGCAAAAATAATTTAAGACATCTTTTTCCACAATACAGCGTGCTAAACCTGGAGTTGAACACCAAAGGCATGAAGGAATCAAAATGCACTCAGAACAACTGACAAAATCACTGCAATTTCTACTCACTCCCTTTGTGGTGGAAATAAGTACAGTTAACAACAAAATAGGATGAATAGAAGATACAGACATATGTAATTCTATCCAACACTCAAGTTACTGTTCAATCAATAACATGGAAGAACCACACCCTTGCTTACTTGTAGTGCTAAGTAGATTTATGAATGGTGAACAAATTCATTGTTGACCTTTCAGTCACTAAAACTGAGGTGGGGCAGGCCAACCAGTTAAAGTCAACCATGTCTCTCATTCTGCTATTCTTCCTTTCAATTGTTGGATTCAGTTATGCTCAGTTTGCTAACTGTAGCAGCATTAATACTTGTTCTAAATGTATATCTACTGCTTCTTGCCTTTGGTGTTCAGCTGTTGGTTCAAATGTAGGTTGTTTCTCTCAAGATGATGATTTAAAGAAGGATATGTGTGGTCAAAATAATGTTGGTGAAACTGTCAATAAAATTTTGCAAGTCAATAACAATGAACTAGATGAAGATAACCAAGTCACATTGGAGTCTCTTAATGTCAAACTGAGAGTTGGTGAGCCATTGGATTTTACAGTATCAGTTAAAGCAGCAGAGGACTTTCCTCTTGACATCTACATGTTAATGGATTTGTCAGGTAGCTTTAAAGATGATCTCGATGTTGTTAAGAGTCTAGCTCCCCAGCTTCCATTGGCTTTGCAAGATGTGTCTTCTGATTTCCTTATTGGATTTGGATCATATGTAGATAAACCTTCACTACCATATGTTTCTTCTATTCAAATAAATGGTAGGACTGTTATTAATGGACAAGAATCTAGCTGTATTAGTACACTA
Organism: Xestospongia bergquistia; assembly: GCA_963965975.1. Taxonomy (NCBI): domain Eukaryota; kingdom Metazoa; phylum Porifera; class Demospongiae; order Haplosclerida; family Petrosiidae; genus Xestospongia; species Xestospongia bergquistia. The sequence goes on along the minus strand of OZ014414.1, from coordinate 870,287 downwards.
TGTGCTATCCCCTTTAATTATGAACATGTTGTCAGTCTTACAAACTCATCTGATCACTTTAATTCATCAATTCAAAAGACAATTATATCGAATAATGTAGACGACCCTGAAGATATATTAGGTGCTATGTTACAAGCAGTAGTATGTCAAGATCTTGTTGGATGGAGGGAGAAGTCACGAAAAATTCTTCTAGTTATGACTGATGATATCATCCACACAGCAGGTGATGGACGTCTTGCTGGGATAGTAAAACCAAATGATGGACAATGTCATACAGAATATGATCCCTCTTACGATAAGATTGTCAACACTGCAGCTATCATGCAAGATTATCCAAGCATAGAACAAGTCAGGGAAGTTTTACAGAATGATGATATTGTACCTGTTTTTGCTGTTGCTTCACCATCTACAAATTTGTTTAATCTATACAACAGGAATGTAGGCCCTTTATTAGGTGGATTTACTGCAACATTAGCAGCTGATTCCTCTAACCTTGTTAATGTTCTTGAAGAAGCATATTTAAAGGTTGTTTCCAATGCCCGTCTTTCATTTAATCTTCCCAGTTACCTATCAGCCAGTATCAATGCTAAATGTCCTTACCAATCCATGTATTTACCTCAGTCTTATGAATGTACTAACATTAGTAATGGAACAGTTAACTATACTATTACTCTCACACTTCTACAATGTACAGACAATCTTAAGAATGGAGTTAGTGAGCAAGTACTGTTTAGTATTCCTGGATTTGGACAATTCACTGTCAATGTTAATGGTATTTGTAGCTGTGATTGTGACAATAAAACTGAATACAATAGCTCTACTTGTAGCACTAATGGTGACTTGACTTGTGGTCTCTGTACATGTACTAATGGATGGACGGAAAATGACTGCTCTTGTTCAACTGCCCAATGTCCTCTAGGTCCCAATGGTGCCATGTGTAGTGGGAGGGGACAATGTGAATGTGGCCAATGCATATGTAAACAACCAACTAACCCAGTTTTAGGGGTTGTCAATCCTCGTATAGTAGGTAACGCTTGCGAATGTAGTAATTATGAATGTGAGACTGACTCTAGTGGACGAGTATGTAGTGGGCGTGGCACATGTACCTGCTCTAATGGTGAATACAATTGTGAATGTGACAACTCTACTATCACAGGACTTCAATACAGTGGAGATTCATGTCAATGTTCATTTGATAATTGTGTTGATCGAAGTAATCCATCAACCCAATTATGTGGTGGACGAGGAACATGTGATCCGTGTAAATCACCTGGGAGTGCTTGTACTTGTGATGATGGCTATACTGGTCAGTATTGTAGTCTGGCAATTCAAGGTCGTCCACAGTGTATCAGTGATGAAGACTGTGTAAAATGTTATGCAAAGGAAAATGATCCTGCTTTGACTTGTTCAAGCAGTTGTATAGACTATAATGCCTTATACAATAGATACGACATTAACACATATACCATACCAAACACCATTTCGGGTTCTACACAACATTGTAGTTTCAGCACAACAGAATGCAAGTATGTTTATTATATAGCACTGTCAATGAATTCCACACTCGTTTACGAAGTTGAACCTGAATCTTGTCTGCCAATACCAATTTGGGCCATTGTATTGATCATTCTATGTGGTCTTATTATTATAGGGATATTTGTTATTGTACTAATCAAGCTGATTTTAATGTACAGGGACCATCGTGAGTACAAGCAGTTTGTTTGGGAAGTTAACCAGGCAAAGCATACCAAACAAGACAATCCTGTTTACCTTAATCCTATCACGGAAACAATGAATCCTGTCCATGGAAAACCTTTGTAACATTAACAATTTCCTTTTTGCTTTCTAAGTTAGATATATTTGTATCTGTTTATGAACATGTAAGTTATAGAGATGCATATGGAGCTACTTGTATGAACTATATTATTGAAATTATAATTATGCTGAATATAATTAATTCTTTGTTGTTGATGTAGTTTAAAAATTTATATCACAGTATTGTCATGCAAAGATAATTTCCAGTCTAACCCTCAGACATTAATTAGAATTACAAAAGCAGCTGAAGATATTTCACCTTAAGAAATACCTGTTTACCTGCACTGATTTTTAGTTAATATCAGTGGAGTAGGAGGGAAAATTTTATTGGGTGGGGGGGGGGGGGCAGCCCAAAATGATTCACAAAACGTGGCAGCACTATGCATACATGCTGAACTGTAAGTATTGGGGGGGGGGGGAGCAATGCCTCCTCAGCGCTTCAATATTGGGGGGCACTTGCCCCCCCTCTTCTTACTCCAAAGAATATTATCAACTCTGGGTTCTAGAAAGAACTGAACGAGAATTGTATGGAGAACTCTCTAACTTCCCTGCATACAACAACTAGAATATTGATTTTTAAAACAGCTTATTTTGATACAGCTATCACAAAAATAGAAAAACAGACAGCTACTCAGGTAGCTTAATTTCCACAATAAAGGTATTATATTAATATCATGATTGCAAATAGTTCTATGTAAATATAAGGATAGTAAATGAACATCAACCATGTATTACAAATATTCACAACATATGACTGTTTTTACAAGAATGACATTAATTGAAATATAAAATGGCTGAACAGAGTTATAATTACAACATACGAAGACAACTTTCACAAGACCAAGTTTGGAAATAAAAACAAACCAATGAGTTCATTAAATGACAATAAAACAAAAACCTGTTTTGTTATTAGTAATTTACATGCCGAAAATGTACAAGAATGTTTTGAAAACAAGCCATGAGAATGACGTGACGTTGTGTGACATTAACGGAGGAAATGACGAAATGAAATTAAATTACAACTGTTATTGTGTTGCTTTGAAATATGGCACATGAAACATTCTGTCTATAATTTTTTCGCGAAGACACTCAATCTTCGCCTGTGATGTTCCTTTAGAGGGAGAGAATTGAGTTTAGCTCCTTTAATCATAGAAACAGATGAGTATCCAAGCTGTGATAGTGAGTCGTGATATTGTGGAAGACCAATAGATGTCAAAAATGATTCCAAAGTGGTTGAATCTATGGCCGAGAATTTCTTCCAATCTTTCTTAAGCGGTATCTATAAAGAAAAAGGAGTAAACAAGTATGGTATACTATTTACACACTGGCATATCATACATTAATATTAACTATACACTTACGTGACCACGTCTGTTCTTCACGAGTTGCATACGACGAACTTTATCAAGCATTTTGGCAACCTCTTCTTCAGGGTTACCAATCTCTTCTGAGTATCTTGACACTAATGCACTAGGTATAGCATACTCACCTCTCTATACATGATATATACACATAACAGATGTGTTCAAAGAATTGATAAGTAAGATATAACAGATATAAGCAGTGATGGATACAAAGGAAAGTGAACTTACTGAACTAGAATAAGGAGGCTTCATTAGATCAATGCCTTCGTATAATAGTTTCCCTTCTAGTGCTATTTGTAGCAAATTGCCACTTAACGATGAGGGCTTGCTTTTAGTTAATGGTTTTCCTTGACTTTGAATAGACGTGGGTGATACCCTATCATCACTCTGTCCATCAGAACTGATGTCACTGCTTGTACTGCCTTTCATTCTTTGAGGTAGGACTGGTTGTTCTTCTGCATCACTTGTTGGACTAGCCAAATTCCATGGTGATGAAATAAAGTTCTGTACTGGACTCGTTTCTTCCATTAGATCTTCTGCAATTGTTGATGGCAAAAATGGACGATTTTCTTCTTGCAAAGGAAAGACTTCAATATGACTGTAACTTTCTCTTATTGGCTTTGTTGGTGAAGAAATTATAGGCTCTTTTGGCTGGCCATTTTGGTCATTTACAACTTGTGATGAAATGGCTGACCAATCAGATTTGTCAACAATGAAAGTCTCAAATCTATTCTTATGTGCAGGTGACAGAACAGGAGTATCCTTGGATGCTGAATTTGATAGCTCCTCGTGTACACGTGGTGAAGAAATTGGCATCACTGCATGATAATCAAATGATGATTGTTTGTCTTCAGATGATGAGGGTACTTCATCTAGTGGAGGTGGTGTCATCTCGTTTGGCTTAGCTTTCTTTCGAGTTGGTTTAGGAGGGGCTGCAATTTTAACCGGGCTAGAAATGTCAAAAGATAATCTTGAGGGACTAGAAGTGGTTGAATCTGATGTTTCTGCTAAGCTGTGGCTTGGAGAGGATTCTACAGAAGAAGGTGTTTCTCCAAGTGATGACCGAAGACCAACAGGTTTTTGTGCTAATGGAGGTCGGTTTCCTTTCCTCTGTTTTAAACTTCCACTTTCGCTTGGTATTTGGCTCTCAGGTGAAAAACTTTTAGACTTTCGTGCTTTTGGTTTTGGTCTCATAAGAGGCTTCCATGGGTCATCATATTGGTTTTGAATTGGAACGTTGTCTTCAAGTTTCGCACTATTGGGGGGTGTGGTCTCAGTTATAATGTTCTCAACATTAGGTTTAGGGCTTGTGGTTTCTAGGCCAATTTGACTATCTTCAGTTTGATTACTCATTATTACGAAACAAGGATCTGTTTCATTCACAACATTTGGGTTTCTATGAACATCATCTATTGAAAGATGGCGTCGTCTTTCAGGTGAAATAAACTTAATTGAGTCTGATCTGGAACTTTTAGCTTTTGAAACAGAAGCAGGATCATTTCTTTGAGGAGCTGAACTTTGTTTGTCCATATTAGGAAGAAGTGCAAAAGGCTCATCGTATGGAGGAGTAGGTATACGTATGTCGATAATGTCACTACCATCTTTAGCAGTGGGAATCGTGGAATGTATGATTTCATTTGAGCTTGTTGAATCAGACTTGATCATTAGTTTGTGATGAGCGATAGGAGGGGAAGAACCAGGTGATTTTTGGACTCGCTGAGATGATTTTGCTGAGTGAGGCCGTGCTCTAGTAGGTAACTGAGGGGGTGTTGATGTGGTTGAACTAGGTTGAACATTATCAAAGACTTCTGCGTATTCAGAATGAATTGCGGCATTTGCTATATAATGATACAAAGACATTAAGTTAGCATTTTTAAATTGTCAGCAACTTAATATCCTACAACCTTATAATAGTTGCTTTAATTTAAACACTGATCTATTGTATCACCATTAACAATTTATACATATAGTATCTATTACACATGTATAATGCAAGCATTTTCTACTGATGACTTACCAATATCAGGCATACTTGTAGAGACAGTCAAACCACTTCTCTCTCCATCAACATCACTGTCAGCTTGGTTACTCACAGAAGATGTGTGAAATTTAGAGTTCTCTTTGAGTGTTTTACTCTTGTCTTTTTTCGTGTGGAAAAGCCTTCTAAGAAGACTGGATTTCTAAAGAAGTAAATGAGATGTAAGAAAACCATAACTGATCCTAAGTTTAGGGTTATTTCTCTACTACACTAATGGTACGCTAAACTCTTAGGCAGTTCTGAACAATAGTAGTTAAGCTGCATGTTCCAGCAGATTAAGTATTCCAAATTCATAAGTATATTATAAATCAATTTGTATGCTACTTGAAAATATAAAAGGTCTTTTATAAACATACCTTCTTATCTTCTTTGCCTTTATCTTTTGCTGCCATCTCATTCTTTTCTTCATCATTACTAAGGCGATCAGAGTTTGGAAGCTTCTGAAAGATAACAGGTTTATCTTGGCCATCAATGTGTACTTCAAGCATAGTTGACAACTACAGTGATATAGTATATTAGTATATATATTATATATTATTCTATTGTATATTGTGGATATAAGCCAATGAATTGACTATTAAAATGAATTTACAGTTATAATATCTTGTGATCAAACACCTTTTTTACCTCAAATTCTGAGCTTGACCGGTTGACAACCGTTAAACCTTTGACACGACTTGATCTCTTTTGGACAGGAGACGTATCTGTGTCACTTGAGGCCTAAATTAATATACCAGTACTTTATATAGATGTCACGTGAGATAGTATTCAAATATGAATAGTCTAAATAATTGTAGTGACGATATCACATTAAGGTCTTTGATAACATACAAGTTGTACAACTCTGTGTTCTTTAATACACTACACTGTAGTAAGCTGTGAATAAGATTGGATTACATTGCTACAAAAACGTTACCATAACTAAAAAGCTATGAGGTATATATGTATGTTGCATCTCAGGAGTTCACTTTGAGTAAACATAACAATCATAAGCAAAGGTATTAAGGTATTAGTAGATAGCTGCTAGGAATAATGTAACAGTTATGACAGTTTAACAAAATTGCATAGTATACAGACATAGTACTTAAATCTACATGTACATACAAATAGTGGAATTAATACATGTGCATTTGCAAATCATATGTCTACTAAATGTCTACTACGTGTAAGTCACATGACAGTCATACTTAAGTGTATTCATAGCTTAGACAAACACAGGTGAGCATAGTAACTGTACAAACCTCTTCTTTGAATGATAATTGCCTCATAGGTAGGTGGGACTGGAGTTTATTGAGTGACTCCTGTGACCGACTTAATGTCTGGAGTAAGAAAGGGTCTGGTAAACATTTTGAATACATAATAGAATAAACCACTAAACATGTTAGTGCAACAATTCTGAAGTGTAGACTTTAGAGTGATTAAAATATATAAGACATATTGTCAAAATACAATTAGTATTAATGTTATTTTTTAAATTTAAAACTCTTTTTTACTTTTTTACTGTCAGCTTGGACATTTTGTTGGTAAAGAGAAGCTAGAGAGAGAGAGAGAAAGAGAGAGAGACAGAGACAGAGAGAGAGACAGAGAGAGACAGAGAGATTAAACAAAAAGCTTTTAATCAATCAAAAATGTTTTGTTTATTTAGCATTTAAAGAACAAAAATACAGTCAAAGTGCAAGCCAGCTTACTTATCATTTATTATATGTTTGAACTCACCAGGATTCGAGGATATACTTCGAGAAAGTCCTTTAGGAATATCCAACTCTGAAGGAGGCATAGATTGACGAGAAGGTCTTTCTTTACCAATACGGAAGGCTACTGATGGAGACTGCAAGGAAATTGAATCAATGATAAATCAAAAATTTTAAAAAATACCTTTTTAACTGAGATATCTTCCATTGAACCACCAAGTCTCTTTACTTCATGTAAACCAGGAAGAGGTACACCAATTTGTTGTTGTGGTTTTGTTGTCTCAACATCTTTGCTACCTCGATGAAATGGGCTCCAATTTCGTTTCGACTGAGGTGATTTTTGTGGATTGTAAGGACCATCATCAGATGATGACGAATGAGTTGAGGGATTTGGAGAAGCTATTATTAAAAAATTAAAAGTATGTTAAAGATGAGAGTTGAATATTACCTGGTGTAGGTAAAGTTTTTGATGCTCTTTCTACAGTATTAGGGAAGTCTAAAGAGAGAATCATATCATCAACTACTATGATTACAAATGAACATCATACAGTCCCAAATAAAATTAACATTTTCCCAAAAAATTGATACCATATACAGACAAAATTCCAAATCAGTACATGATCGAATGATTGATGATAAATGTATCAACATACTTGGCTTGCTGGGTACAACTGGAGCTTTCTTAATTTTGTCTGGGCTGTTAAGAAGTTATAAATGTCAATGTCTACATTTTTAATCTTGTCATTACCTTGATTTAACAATAATGGGTTGCTCAATAGCTGGAATGATATCAATTGGATCCTGAGAGAAAAGAACACATATGTCAAATATGAGTGATTATATTAAAACTTACAGCGTAATCACTATTTTGTCCAGCTGGTGATTGCATTATTGGAGGAATATTCTATAGATGATGAAATATGACATCATTTGATATCATTAAGACATCATTACAACTGACTTTGGGAACTCGTTGACCACTCCCACTTGGTTCACCACTTGAATTCTCTCCAAAAGGCTACAAATTTTAAAAAAATTAAAAAAGATATGTGAGTGTTCAATATTAATAAGTTAGTTGAATAATGATACTTCACTATGGTAACAAGAACAATTAAACTATTTGAAATAAGTCATAAAAAGCAATTCTTAGTATTATTCTTAAAATTCTTATTATTCGTTATGTACATGTATCTGTGCGTGATATCATCATGTATATGTGTGTCAATATTAGAACTAATAGTTCAAGGTAAAGTGTAAATTAAGTTATGACATAGGGAGGATAGCAACTGTCTCTATGGTAACCATAAAGAGTAATTAATTAGAACTGAGTCAAACTTGAGATCATGTGTTCCTAAATGAAACTCTTATAAGTATGTTACAACTTTTAAGAAGAATCCTTATAGGTGTTACAAGAATAACAAAAGAAATGGAATATTATATGAGCCTTTGATAAGGTAAGTCTAACATAACTACTGCTGATAACTGGTGATATGTTTATGTATTTCCTAGTAATACATATAGTCAGAGAATACACATCAATGATACATTAACACTATAGTTTGGATAAGATATATATTTAGACCTTATCAAGATCTGTGAGGTACCTCTGGACTCCTGACCTTATGCATATACCTGAGCTTAAGTATGAGAATCCATGCATTGTTGTACACAAACATGTACATGTACATTTACATGTTCGTGTACATGTACACATACATGTACATGTATGCCTTTGTTTGTATTCAGATAAACATGCTTTTGGCAGAGAATACTGTAAGTCCATTTATGGAATATCATGTAGGAGATCTAGTCTTAATAAGTTACCACATATGCTTATCACAGTGACTATATCCAAGACAATATTACATGATAGAGTAAAAATTGGTTAACAAATGAGATGGACAAATGTATAGATATGCATGCATGGATGCAGAGATGGATGGAGTTGTACATAAAGAATGTACTAATGGCAGATGGGTTGTTAAATAAAAGTGGAACAGATTGGTTTATTAACAAGAAATGAATTGGGGTGTGAACACTCATGTAGGTGATACAAATAGCCTGCTAGTTCTAGTAAACAAACATCATAAAGCGATCAATACATATCAATGGTCTCTGTTGACAGTGAATCAGGCGAGGGAGTAATAATAGCAATGAGAAGTTATCCCTTGAAACGAAGCCAATGTTCCTACCAGCTGTGCTACTTGTACATTGGAGTCAGTGAGCTTACAGGAGGTAATCCAATTATATGGTAATATATAAATAAACTTAGTTAGTAATACCACTGTTATAAGAATTCTACTATGCAAAACTAATATGTACATGCAAACATTAGTAATATAGATAATCTGTTTACACTTTGATAATAATTGTAGTATTATTATAGTAGTGATACTAGGTCACTAAGTACTGATGTTCTAGAGTATATTAATGGTAGCTATCCTAGGTCACTGGTAAGTACTGATGTTCACTAGTCTAGAGTATATTAATGGTACCTATCCTAGGTCACTGTGGTAAGTATTGATGTTCACTAGTCTATAACTTACTAATGGTAGCTATCCTAGGTCACTGGTAAGTACTGATGCTCACTAGTCTAGAGTATATTAATGGTACCTATCCTAGGTCACTGTGGTAAGTATTGATGTTCACTAGTCTATAACTTACTAATGGTAGCTATCCTAGGTCACTGGTAAGTACTGATGCTCACTAGTCTAGAGTATATTAATGGTAGCTATCCTAGGTCACTGGTAAGTACTGATGCTCACTAGTATAGAGTATATTAATGGTACCTATCCTAGGTCACTGTGGTAAGTATTGATGTTCACTAGTCTATAACTTACTAATGGTAGCTATCCTAGGTCACTGGTAAGTACTGATGCTCACTAGTCTAGAGTATATTAATGGTACCTATCCTAGGTCACTGTGGTAAGTATTGATGTTCACTAGTCTATAACTTACTAATGGTAGCTATCCTGGTCACTGGTAAGTACTGATGCTCACTAGTCTAGAGTATATTAATGGTACCTATCCTAGGTCACTGTGGTAAGTATTGATGTTCACTAGTCTATAACTTACTAATAGTAGCTATCCTAGGTCACTGGTAAGTACAAATATTTACTGGTCTAGAGCTTACTAATGGTAACTATCCTAGGTCATTGTGGTAAATACTGATGTTCACTTGTCTAGAGCTTCTAATTGTAATTATCCTAGGTTGCTAAGACAACATTTAGAGTATACTTGGGCAAGTTCTTTGATAAGCTATGTTACTTTTTAGCAAACAGAAAATGTTTTTTTTTAAATATCGCAGTTACATATATATAAAATCAAATATGGTCATGTGGATATTACTATGTCAGTTTATATACTTATAAGTATTGTAATGAAAACAAAGTAATATAATATTTACAATGATCCTAACCAGAAAGAAATTAAGTTAACAATAATTAAAGATTACTCTATTTTGGGATATGATACCTTTTTTGGTTTTATAGGCGGTCTAGGTGGCCCTTGTGTAGAGTCAAATGGTTCCTAGAATGAATAGATGGATGAATGAAGTAATAGATGTATAGATGGAGGAATGGATGCATAGATGGAGGAATGGATGTATACATGGAGGAATGGATGCATAGATGGAGGAATGGATGTATAGATGAATGAAAGAATAAACATATAAAAATTGATAGACAGATGATTACATAAATAAGCAGCTGTATTAAAGATGGATAAACATATAATTGTCTACTTACGCTATAATTACTCTCCACTTCCTGAAAGACAGGAAATGATGATCCACCTACACTAGAACCAGTAGATGGAGTATTGGAGTGCTATACAAAAGATAAAGACAATATAGTTGAGCATAGTAATAGGAACATCCTATAGAAACGATTTACAGTAATTACAAAAAACAACGTGGGTATGTAATGACAAGGGATGCCATATTAGTGCTTATCAAATCAGAAACTACAAAATTTAGATCAGGTGTGTTATTTTAAAGCATTAAATAGTATATACATATAATGACACTCTTACCAACGATAATATTAGTTGTATCATTCATATAAACAAATTAACCATAAATGTTATTATGTCAGCTGAATCTATTAACTACTTTCTGTACTTGTGTACTTGTACAAGCTTAATAATAAAAAAACAAAACTACTAACATAACACACACATACAAAGGAAGGACTGTAACCCTCAGCCGTGCAGTAAGCAGTAAGGGTTAAAAATGAAAGTACTACTACTTTAAACAGACATATGAAAAATTAATTTTATTGGGTTTAACGTTGTACTATGAAATTTATTGTGTGATCATTGAACTACTATTCTTTAGATCATGTAATATATTCTTGACCTTTTAGCATTATATAGCATGGGGGCTGGCTGACAATTTCATAGTTGTCAACTAAGACAACACATTGTCATTAAGAGGCATACTACTGACAGGTGTAATGTAGTTAATATAGTAATTACTGTATAATTGCCATGGTAACTAATATGTGTCTACACGCTGTCTACACAAGTGCTTATTGACGTGCATTAGTCTTGACCTTGTAATGGTAGCTATCCAAGGTCACTGTGATAAGAAGTGATGCTCACTAGTCTAGAGTTTACTAATGGTAACTATCCTAAGTTAGTGTGGTAAGTACTGATGTTTACTAGTCTAGAGTTTACTAATGGTAGCTATCCAAAGATCATTGTGATAAGTACAGATGTTCACTAGTCTAGATCTTACTAATAGTAGTTGTCCTAGGTCATTGTGGTAAGTACTGATGCTCACTAGTCTAGAGTTTACTAATAGTAGCTATCCAAGATCATTGTGATAAGTACTGATGCTCACTAGTCTAGAGTTTACTAATGGTAGCTATCCAAAGATCATTGTGATAAGTACAGATGTTCACTAGTCTAGATCTTACTAATAGTAGTTGTCCTAGGTCATTGTGGTAAGTACTGATGCTCACTAGTATAGACATTACTAATATAGTTGTCTTAGGTCACTGTGGTAAGTACTGATGTTCACTACTCTAAATATTACAAATGGTAGTTGTCCTAGGTCATTGTGGTAAGTACTGATGATCACTACTCTAGATATTACTAATGGGTAATGGTAGTTGTCCTAGATCATTGTGGTTTAGTATTGAGAAGGAAAAGTTGTTGCGTAATTGTTGATGTTATAAATGGAACCACCATTCAAAAACTTTCAAGATGAACCCTATTTGTCTTATCTTTAGCTTACAAAACACCATTGATGTCTACATAATGACCGCAGCACTGTGAGAAAGTATACACATTGGTTGAAAGTCTGTCCAAAATATTGTTATTTCTTTGCTGTTTAAGGTTTCAAGAAAGTGAATGCAAGAGGTTTCAACAATCACTATCCAATCTCTGATATTGTTGTTGATTTCATATTTACTATGTTGTATAGAACGGTATGCTATCATTACTACAATTAATATCAAATAAAATAGATGATCCTTTGCTTATAAGTTCACTCAAGCGTAATAAATACTAGTACTTACAACGATGACTAATGTAGCTTCTATACACTAATATTAGGACAATTATAATGAACTTACAGATTTTGGCAAAACATAATCACTCTTCTCATTGTTAACATATCTCCAAACATCCTTTAATGCATCAAAAACATTCAAATCTTCTAGTTCTAGCTCTTCAGCATAAGCTTCTGCCAACTGAATAAGATAACTGTCATTGGCAGTACCATCCTATAGAAGTAACAATAACATAATGGAAGAAAAAATAATCATGTCAGAGAAAGTAATGTTTATTGATATTGTCAGTAAGAAAAGATGTAACTATACTCTTATTAGTATTTATAATGGTGCAATGTTTTAGAGAATTATATCACAATTGTTATTTCTAGGAATGACGCAGTGTGAGTTAAAACACCTGGTATTGTTTACAACAACAAAACCAGGTGTCTTGTTTATATTAACTTAACAAATCTAGTTAAATATACATGTCCATGCTTGTATTACCAATATTACATGTACATGTATTATTAATAGTTTAATGTACTCTCCATCCTTCTTGTTTCTATTCACACACACACACACACACACTCACACACACACACACACACGCAATATTTGTAGAAGTAATACAATATATATATTCAAACAAATTGACCAGCTGTCAGTTGGCCACAATAAGTCCATTACATACCAACTAATAGCTAGAAATATGCTATCATATTCCAATAACTGCAAAGCCATTATTTTTGGTTGTCTCCTGTTACTACATAATGACAGCCTGTCACCTGTCTCTTTAACACTATGTATTATGTAAACTGACAATACTATAGATCAGCACTTATTTGAGTTGTGCCAATATTTATTTGTTCATCCTTTCATCCACTAAGTCATTGTGCATCAATCCAATGGCCATTCATCTATATTATTTCTGTCCAATCTCTGGTTCGGTCACGGTGCATGATTAGCGAAGCCATTAGAAAATGAGTCCATTAACTATAAAATTCAGTAATGTGGCATCTCTTTACTCTAGATATTAAATGAAGTGTTAGATAATGTTTTACTGGTTAGTATCAAGTTTCAAGTGAGTAGCCTTACAAATGAAGATACGATAGACTAGTGGATAAAAAACAATGCATGTATTGATAAATCAATAGATAGATGAAGAAATAACAGACAAAAAACAGAACATTATAACTTCCTTTTCTCTAAACAGACAACAGGCATATTGGTATAAATGAATTATATACAGGTGGATACCAGAGCAGAGGGAAATTTAATGACATTAGAAAAAGAAAACCATTATGTGCTAACTAGAAACTAGTACAACTTCAAACATTGACGTGTTACATCAAAATAGTAACACATTGTCATAGTGTACCAGTGTGACATCATTTTTGGAATGGTTCCCTACATGCACAAATTGCTTAATAACATACCAACAACCTTATACAGAAAACATCACACACAGCAAAGGACAATAGAGTAATGCTTCAACTTTATAATAGCGCTCAACACAGTGACTACTACTAATAAACTCTTGACTACTAGACCTCAGTACATACCCGATGACTTAGTGATATAAGAATGTGACCATTAGTAACCTCTAGAATAGCATTAGAGTGGAATGATGTTTACTAGACAAGTGAGTGTCTAGGACTTACCACAGTGATCCATGCTGCCACCACAGTCACCAAAGTAAACCATGACAACACCCTCTCAATTACTTTACAGAGACATAGTAATTAACTTAATATGTTATGACTATATTAAAAGCACTTCAGTTTTGAATGACCAATCAGGTCAAATATGTATTAATAAAATATGAGACTAGTCAGCAGTATATGGGTCAAGTATTCTCGAGTGAATACTACTGATAATAATATGTTTTATACATGTTGGTAGTCAACAGGTCTTGAATATTCTCCTATATACTAACTATGTGTGCATATGTAGGTCAACTCAGACATTTTATAACAACTTAATGGAGTACAAAATAAGCTAGTCACCACATAACAGAAATATATTTACTACAAAAAATACAGGATATAGCCATAAGAGTGACCTCTAGCACTACCAAGAGGATGTAGTAACAGTGTATTTTAACAATAGTCTAGAATTACCTGGTATATACCACAATGATGTGTGACAGATGAACAGACATACATGCACATGGGATAGTATGGTCAAACTTGTACATCTGGTATCCTCTCAGTGGTTAAACTGAGGGTCATCCTCTTAACAACCACAATATTGCAGCTGTGAGTCACATATGAGAAGAACCTCATCTGGAATCCCTAAAGGCTTGTCCTATTCATGAGAACCGTTCCTTCATTCCGTTAATTATATAATGATATCATCACTACTATTACATAATATAATTCAATTTTACCATCAAAGCTATTTGAGAGTTTAATATAATACATTGATTAACTTAATTTTGTTTGTTCAGCTTTCCATATCAACTGACTATCCACCTGGTTGTACATCTGTCTATAAATCCTATATACCTTATTTTCTCTATATTAATCTGACTATCCCTCCAATACACATTACATCATCATCAATATATATTGCACAGTAAATATAATTCTTTACATTGACACGGAAGTTTTCAAACACAACATTAAATTGTTCTACACCAGAAGATATCAATTTACAAACAATGATATACAACAACAACATTTTTTTATCCATACACACATAAACATGCAACATAGATTGATAAGATAAATAGGATTTATGGATTTGTAGAAAGATAGACGGAGAGACAAATTGTATTAATGAATGTGCACCGTGTAATTAAACAAGAATAAATGCATATTTTAGTACACACTGTTATTCTAATAACCATTTTATTCCTTTAGTTACAACTCACATTTCCGCTGTATTGTGGATCAGATAGTATGATATTGTCGCGAGCTAAAAAGTCCTTTATTTTGAACTTCAATTGGAGTTTAGTCATCTTGACACGAGCACCAGTCACAGGAGCAGGTAAAACAGGTGGAACAGGAGCCGTCTTATGTACTGTATGAGTTCCAGGATATGAGGGACTTCTATCAACCGGTTTGACAGGTTTATGAAGTTGAATTTCAGGTTTGTCTGGGACAGATGCTTTCTTTTGGGGTAATTTTGGAGAGCGTGGAAATTTCTTTTTTTTCTTTTTTAACTCTTTATCGTCAAATACTGCTGTATACGTGCCCATGTTGTCGATGACAGTTATTTTTTCTCCGTTAGGTACTGGTGAATTGTGTATTGGCAGAGTTCGTAAATGTCCTAATCTGGGTGAGTGTCCTCCACCATTCGTGGGTACTTTTCCTCTAGGTGATGATCCTCCACTTGAGGTTTTTCCAGGAGAGTCTCCACCGCTTGCTTTTAACAACTCAGCTTGGTTGAAGAATACACCACGATGAATTGTGTTTGTGATGTTCATTTCATTTAAATCTTCATCTTTGAGATTGGCACACAGTTTTCTAGTTTCATAGCCATTTTCTATAAAACAATGATAGTATTGCTCAAGTCCAAAGCTTTTCAACCATTCCTTAGTGCTCCAGTTTTCTGACATCTCTGCAAATCTTGTCAACACAACTCCACAAACTAATTTCTTGATATAGACATTCAATGTAGAACCAGGTGCTTTTAGGAGAAATCTTTATTAGCAATTTAAATCTTTAGTATCTTCTATTTTATAGCTTCCTCCTTTATGACAGAACAATCTTTAGTGCTCTTGGCACGCTCGTATCAGTAGAACGATTTACCAGACACGCGGTCGCCAGTCTCCGCTAGTACCACAAATCACTGGTCGATCTTAGCGTTTACAGTATTTGAATTGAAAACTTAGAAGCCTTTCAGTAAATTTAGAAGGATGCAAATCATAGCCGTTAGATCCTCCCTCTGTATTAACAACTCGGCTTCTTTCTTCCCACGCTTAACCAAAGCAATTGCAACTTGTAATAAATAGGCGTGTTCCTTGTTAGTGCTAGCTGTTTTAGGTGTGGTTATTAATACTAAAGGCCCCACCTTTGGATTATGTTAAAGAAAGCATGAATCCTGTTCAACGTACGAGTGGTTAGTTCATTTATGTATGTAATACGTGACATTATCGTCATCTGATTTATAATTTAATTGAGTTAATATTGTCTACTAAATATAATACTTGAATATTAACAGAATCGACTATGCATTCATGTTAAATAGAAATTGGTTAGAGGTAATACGGTATTATCTTTGGTAGTGCACCACTTTCACAGGTCCGAATTTCCCTCTCCAGCAGACGTCATCAACGGCAGTACCATTGGTACCTCCTCCACTTGGCCACATACCTCCTCCACCTCCAAGGCAACCGCCTCCCCTTAGTGGTCATCTCTTGCCTCACCAACCTGTCGTTACACCATCAAACCAATTGACACAATCAACTTATCAATACCCCTATTCTTATTACTCGTCTACGTCTACTGAGACACACCCCTCTACTTTAACCCCTTCTCAGGGAGATGGCCTTTTATCCACACCTCCAGCTGCAGTTCCTTTATATATACCAACTTGGGCACAACAACATCAGACAAATACTACTGGTAATAAAACTAGTCAAACCAGTTTAGCAAGTCCAACTGCATCCAATCAAGAAATGACATTATCTGATAATGAACCAAATCACGAAAAACCTCCTTTAAGCAAGAACACTGGTAAATCTGAAACTATACGGGAAAAGAACTCTAAAAAAGTTGAAGTTATTAAAAACTCTATTAATGATAAGTCGTCATTTGAAAGCCGAAAGGATGATTCCAAGCCAATTAAGATGAACTTTTCAAAAGGTTTCAAAGGAAAACGTACCGGACCTACTATTAGTGTAAAACTCAAAACACAGGTAAGTGCCAGATAAAACACTATATATTATATAGGAAAAAATTCCATCTTTAGACTGAAGTCACAAAGAAACCAAAACTTGATCAAGAAGTGTCAAAGACAGTTGCTGATGCATTTGGAAATGATGTGAGGCACACAGCAATATAGTAGTAGCATGGTTAGTTTATGTGTCTTTAAGCATTTTGTATCAGTTAGATGATCCCAGCCTTGCCTGTCCTTTTACTCTAAACTTTTTGAACATCACTTAGACAGTATATATATAACTGATATTAACATCATATTGTTAGGATGCATCATTACATTAACAAATGAAATCCACTATTAATTTACTAACAATTTACTATTAATTTACTAACAATTTACTATTAATTACTAACAATTTACTATTAATTACTAACAATTTACTTAATAGAGTGAAGAGGAAGAAGAAATGCCAAGAGAAGCAAGACTTCGTATGAGAAATATTGGAAAGTTAGTCCTTTAATAAGAACATCGATTGTATCATAGCTAACTGTCTTATGACATTATTGATTATACCAGGATCCCATAACATCTGACTTCACTGGTAAAGAAGCAGCATGTACTGGCCTTACCTCTACTGATAAGACTCACATTCTGTAAAAGGAATGACCAACCATCTCTTATTTGCTCTTATTGTTGCTTGGCAACAAGACATTGCAGGAGTCTTGTGCCTACCCTCAGGGGACAGGATTACATTTTTATAAGCAATTCTTTTACTTAGTCTTGTTCCTGCCCTGTGGCAGTTGGAGGACAGACAACCAAAACAAACTTTAAAATCTGTTTGTAACTCTAAGTACCTGTTAAGTTATGAATATAATTGTCAGGCCATCTAAGATGAACCCCCTAAAAGAACAAAAGAAAGCGTTAGATAGTTGAGTTGCTCTAATTAGTTGCATCATTCCAACCAGCTGGTTATATATTCCCGATTTTACTATATATGTCTTTTTAGTTTTTATAACTTGTTTGTTACCATAGGGACACACCCACTTCTTCTGGACCGAATTCTTTTAGCAAGTCAGCAAAAGGTTTTCTAGATTCATATAGTATTTTGCGCAAAGAACAAGATTGGTGTTGATTAGAACTTAAAACAAACTGTTGAATAATCTCTTGTTGTATAATCATCATAACCAACTGTTTTGATAAAGATTTTAAAATTGTATAGTCAGAAATTGTAATTAATAATTAATATATGGTTTATTCATTAATTAATTAATATAGCCAGATATGGGAGATTTGATATAATGTACCACTTTACAATTGGTTGACTGAAATATTGAAATTAAAATTTCAACAGACATCTACATACCCATAGAATACAAAATTAAAAGTGAAGCACATTCAAAGAAGACTAAGGGATTTACACGCAGTCTTCTTCAATGATGTTAGATGTATGCATCCAGTTTTGTGTGTTGGACATCTTATTCCTTCTTTCATGTTGTCCTTTTAAATCAAGAGACCCCATTAAATTTTTAGCCTGTGACCACAAGGAGGTACTTCTGTTCGATGTAAATGTCTCATCAATTGGAGTACTGTCACTAACAAACTCTCTTGTTTGACTTTTTGAAATAACTTTCTTTGATTTTGGCCACAAAGATGGCGGTAACTTTGTCAATGGGGCATCACTATCTGCTACCTCTGTTACATCTTTACTTAAATGATCTGACGATCTCTTTCTAATCTCACTTGGTGATGGCCATAGAGATTTATAAGCATTAGTACCAGACATAGATGATATTTCCATAGACTTGACTTTCGATGCAGGCTGTTCTGTTGAAGTTAATTTAGCAAGTTGTGATGCTTGATGTTTTTGCACTGAGAGCACTGTGGGTGATGTTGGAGGAAGAGATGAGCTATCTGTAGATTCTGCTGAGAAAGACTTTAGCAATGGCGATCTAGGTTTTGGTGTTGATACAGTACATGATAGGTCCACTGCTGGAAGAAAAGTTAAACTATCTTTATGATAAAATTGCACTGTCTTCATTAATGATGACTTAGGTTTTTCTAAATCAGACAAGCTATCTACTGCTGGGAAAAACAACTGATTATCTGCACATTTAAATGGAACAGATTTCATCTGTGGTGAAATAGTTGGTTGTCCAGTGTGTTTCCTTTCTGTTGGTGATGAACCCACATCTGTAGAACATATCCTATGTACAGGTTGATCTAATGTAACTGGTGATGAGGATTTTGGACATTGTGAGACTGTCTTGGCATTAGGAACAGGTTGAGTTTCTTCAGGATGTGTGTAAACTTCTGCTTCAAATACTTCAATTACAGGAACATTTGGAGGGGGACCTATAATATTGACGGAACCATATGTACACCTACTACATATGTATCACTTATTACATTGGAGGGGGACCTATAATATTGATGGAACCATATGTACACCTACTACATATGTATCACTTATTACATTGGAGGGGGACCTATAATATTGATGGAACCATATGTACACCTACTACATATGTATCACTTATTACATTGGAGGGGGACCTATAATATTGACGGAACCATATGTACACCTACTACATATGTATCACTTATTACATTGGAGGGGGACCTATAATATTGACGGAACCATATGTACACCTACTACATATGTATCACTTATTACATTGGAGGGGGACCTATAATATTGACGGAACCATATGTACACCTACTACATATGTATCACTTATTACATTGGAGGGGGACCTATAATATTGACGGAACCATATGTACACCTACTACATATGTATCACTTATTACATTTGGAGGGGGACCTATAATATTGACGGAACCATATGTACACCTACTACATATGTATCACTTATTACATTGGAGGGGGACCTATAATATTGACGGAACCATATGTACACCTACTACATATGTATCACTTATTACATTGGAGGGGGACCTATTATATTGACGGAACCATATGTACACCTACTACATATGTATCACTTATTACATTGGAGGGGGACCTATAATATTGACGGAACCATATGTACACCTACTACATATGTATCACTTATTACATTGGAGGGGGACCTATAATATTGACGGAACCATATGTACACCTACTACATATGTATCACTTATTACATTGGAGGGGGACCTATTATATTGACGGAACCATATGTACACCTACTACATATGTATCACTTATTACATTGGAGGGGGACCTATAACATTGACGGAACCATATGTACACCTACTACATATGTATCACTTATTACATTGGAGGGGGACCTATAATATTGACGGAACCATATGTACACCTACTACATATGTATCACTTATTACAGTAACCTAGGTTACAGGAGTATCTAATTATGAGTTACAATATAGTAAAGGACAATGGTGGTTAATTGGAGTGGTTAGATAGCTTTCCCCGAAGCTAAGGAACATTGAGTAAGAACATTTATGTGATGAGAGACTGCTTAGGTTTGTAAAAATATGAAGTCAGCTCAGCTCTACCCATCCAAAATTGAGTACCAGGCAGGGCTGCTTAAAGCGTGGGTGGGGGCTGCAGTACAACATTTATCTGAGATGTTATCCATATGTCTACTTATTAAAACAAGCTAATACATAATGAAATTCTCTCCTAAAGCATATAAATGACCTTCTGATATTGTGGTTATAAGTTTCCACTAATAATGTGTCATATCTTATAAGAAAGACATACGTTGTACAGCTAAAGAATATTGAATGAGAACAAGCCTGAACACTATGACGGCTTTTTGTTAAGAATTTAATAAGTCTGTCCCCAGACATTTTGTTTCTATCTGATGTGCTATCAAATATGTTCATAAAATCTATTAGCACAGTGTTTAGGTCAAGAGAGTGCATGATCAGGTCTGATTTCTTACTTTGCTCTCTTCTTCTCACTTGAACATTTCTTTCAGATGATTTAAAAGCTGCCACAGTTGATTGAGCTACTGATTGTCTGTTACGTTGCCTCTTCTTGTCTTGATGTATGAGAAATCTGAGATGCGTAAAATAGACATTGTTTCAATTTAATGGTGGTTACTTGACTGTGGTAATAGTAACATTGTTCTTATAAATACCATTAGTCTTGTCTAATAGGGATAGGGATAGCTAGGGGTAGTACATATTATAGCATGGATTATTTAACGCTTCGTAGACATTGTGTTAGTCAGTCCTATAATTAAAATGAACTTCAGTGCTAATTGCATATGATAGGAGAGGAAATACCTCACCTTGCATTCTATACATACAACATTCTAATCCATTCTAATTATCATTAGCACTTTCAATCAAACTTAGGGCAATTTCTATAAGTACAATGAATCTTATACAATAGTTAAAATAGAGTAATCTTTCTTACTTGGCTTTTTTTCTCAACGTTTCTTGTGCATTGGGATAATCAACTAAAGTCTCATGAAGATCTTTCTTGCTGAGGACATATAAATGAGTAAAATGCTTCGATCTAACATATGCTGTTCTTCTATTCCCTCCATTAACAGCTAACAAACTATGTAAACAAAAAACAACAATTTTGTATATTTATAAAAACTTATACAATTCCATTACAATTATACATGTAATCACACATGTTATTACAATAGTTACAATACATTTTATAGTACAGTTGGTATCTATGGTTGTCCTCCATTTCATTATAAAAACATGAAAAGGAAATGGTATTATGCAATAAATAAATTATCATTTACACATAACAATTAGACATCTTGTAATCTCGATCCAATAAATATCTCTTCATATGTACATTATTATATTATTGATATAATATGATGATACCTAATTTCTCCAAAGACACTTCCTGGACCTAGTTCAGCTAATATTTCAGTGTCATTGGCTCCACCCAGTACAACAACTCTACCATGACTAACAATGTACATCTCTTTGCCAATTTCTCCCTGAAGAAGAGAATAACACTTTTAATTGTAACATGAGATTAGTAATTAAGTTATCAAATTGCTTGAATAAACTATTTTTGCCAATACAAAGAAGTTTCTTAATTATAACAAAGTGGTTCTTTCAACTTTACCATGGAGTGTTAATGTCAGTTTTAATTCTTTGTGTATAAATGTTATGTCCCAGATCATACAGTGAGACTAGTGGGTAGTCATATCCACCAATCCTCCTTAAGAATACACCTAATGCTTAGGGCATTCAGCTTAACATGCAGTAAAAGAATAGTGCCTAGTGGATAGAGCTCCACCCACCATTGTTCTTTAGGAATACAGTCAGTGGATTCCTTTAAGGTAGTAGCTATACATTATTAAATTTCTATAAGTCCTTATCAGTAACAGAAAAACTTGGATCTCCTTTACTGTCTGCATATGTAAGTAGTAATTTGAAGATGAGGTGTGTCACAACTGATACAATCCAACCTTTCAATAATGTGATAATTGTCCTAGAGATGATTTTAGCATTTTTATAGGATTCATATGAATGACCTTTTGAGCCAACAAAACTTCCAAGTCAGTGATTCACAAATGCACATGTAGGCTTAATAATTAAGCATCCACATGTAGAAGTTTAGGTTTAGAGAATGGGGTCAAGTTGTAAATATATTTAAACAAAACTATACACATGTGCTAATGTTTGAGTTCCTAACTTTAGTTCTTCATAGCAATATCTATTTTCGGTCAACATGGTGTACTATACATTAATACTATAGAAACTGTGATATGAATATATATCCTGATATTTTCTATCAATTGAGTAAACAGAAACGAAAATGCTATAAAAAAATAAACATACTTTTAATTCTGTTAAGTGCAACTATCAAACCTGACCTTTTATCAAGCCAGTCATTATACCAGTATATAATTCACAAGCTACCTTTCAAATTGGAAAAACACTAATTATGCAAGTCACTGCCATACCAGCTGCCTAAGTATTGTTACTATGGTAACAATGTATTGCAGTATGTTATAGTGATTTATTCTTGGCACCTAGACACAGGTGTTAAGAGCAATGAAGGTGTATCTGTAAATCACAGGTGTGGTTTAATGAGTATACACTAAGTAAAGTACATAGAATAGAATCAATTAAACACCAATTGTCTTGACAATAGTAAATGTCAGTTGGCTTGATCCATTAAGGTTGTTCATCTACATCTGTATAAGGTGATGAACAGGACCTTTTAACATAAAATGAAACACAGGTGCACGTTATATTATACCAGGTGGACGGATGGGTGAGAAGTTAATTTACTAGGCAGTGTTTTCAGCAGCAAAAAGTAATAATTTCCATGTCAAGAGCTGTGTGTATTTACCTCCTCATACATGTACATACATCCATCAATGTATTATTTACTGTACCACACTGTCTACTAATCAAGTTCCTAAAAACCACAACTATGAGGTAGGATTACCAAACTGTATAGGAAGTTTCAATCACTACCACTTAGTTATCACAACTATGATATTCATGTACAAGGCACTGCTGGTGCAGTAATATTATATGTAGATAAAACAAACATGATAATTGGGCAAGCTTACTTTTACGCAGATGTACTCTCCCGGTATAAAGATTACAGGACGTAGTTTGGGGGCTAATTCTCTGAACAAGGATTTATCAAATCCCTAAAAAAGAATTAAAGTAGATCAGTTATCAAGCTTATATTACTATACATATAACTATACAGTATGGTCCTTGTAGTATAATACTGTTAGTACAGTATTAACATGTACTTACCATACTGTATTGTATTAAGGCTTAGCTGTCAATATTAATACTCACTGTACTAATAGGACTCTCTATTAAGAACTCATGCTTGCTACTTTTAAGTGGATATTAATGATAATGATAAGTACTATCCAAAGGCTTACACAAAGCTACTTAGAAACCTATACATGTAAAGTAAGTAAGTAGCATTATAGTATGTGATTAGAGCCTCTCCTTTTCCACCTTAACCTCAAGACATACATGATTAAGATCAAGCCCTTGTCAAGACTTATCAATACATACACACCCATATTTGACAGTATGCAATATTCATGACATTGTTATAATATAAATTAATACATGACTAGAATAAGCTATGTATAAATTTATATAGACATATTAGAGAAATAAGTAAACAGCTGGTCAGTTGAAGCACATCTACTTATATCCATTTTGTTTTAAATGTTGTGTATAACCTTTTGTCTATATGTGTGTCATGTTCTCTCTCTCTCTCTCTCTCTCTCTCTCTCTCTCTCCATCTCTCTCTCTTTTTCTTATTTACCTGAAATATTTTCACTTTACATAAGGTATCTAAAAGAGCTTTTTTCGCAATGTCTGATCTCATCTTCTTTGGTAGAGAGTCCAAAGCTTTGTTTTCATCTAAAACAATCAAATTAAAACTTATCAAATAAGTCAGTAATGATAACACTTTTCTTATACTGGGCAAATTGTAATATAAATTCATAACATTAAAAGTAAATTTGCTATTACAGTAACAGTACATCGTCAAAATATAACGCACTGTCACCACATAATGATTTCATTGGCTGTAAGTGACATCATTATGAGTAATCTATATTACACTACATGATGTATTTTTCCTGTCCTATAGGTTTTAGTGTCCTTATCTTTGGACTATTAATTAACACATTAGTCAACAATATGTTACATCTCGTTAACAAAGTCTTGGCCATTGCATGTGGAAATATCTATAATAGTAGTTATACTCTGTCCGAGTTGAGAGTTATAGTACACATGGCTGTGTATATTGATGGTTTGATTACATCTACTTTATTCAATAAATAGCATTATTGATGTTTTTAGTAATTATTGTGTGTTTTCTTTTTGTATAGAATAATATATACATTGTTAAGCAGATGGCAATGTTTTTGATGTAATGACATCATGGAGTTATTGTTTAAAGCAATACCCTGACATCATGGCACGATAGAGTTTTATGCAATAATGTCAGTTAGTATATAGATAAATGTTCTATAATATAGGTAACCGTTGACCAATACCTTTGTACAAATTAACTGAAAGTGAAAGCACATTAACACTTATTTCTAACTGTTATCTTTATTTTTAGAGTGGGAACACCAACAACAATAGGAGCTAGTCTTCCAAACCACTGTACTAACCACAAACATGTACTACATGTATTAATATGCTGACTTAGCACATTCTGTTTATGTTTTCTAAAGATCATATTCCCCTTTTAGAAAAAAGATTTCAGTCCCATTTCTATCTTTTTGTCTCTTTATCTGTCTATCTCTATTCATTTATCTACCCATCTAAGCCATATATGGCTCTTACCTAACATATGTTGCTGTGTAAAAGCATAATCATACCACAGTTGAACTCGATATTGTACCTACACGAAAGAATACTATCATATCATGTACATGTACATGCACAGATAGATCAAATATGATTACATGTATATGCTTTACTATAAAATATACAGTGTGGTATTATAGAATATGGTCTACATATATGTATGTATATGGCAATTAAGAAATTAACCAATGAAGGCAATCTTATCTTATCTCTGTAAGTAAATTTGTAAAAGAAAATTCACAATTTTTCTTATTTTTTGGTTGTTTTTTTGTATTAATTTAATAGTGAAATGAAAGCGTGGATGGATGAATGAATAGATAAATGGATCAATAGAAGGATGGATATATTAATATAGAGATAAATGAAGTATAACAATTAATACTTTATTAATAACTTGTAGTTTAGATACAACAGTCTACTAATGAAAGTACATTCTATATTTGTTCAATGTATTGGGAACCCTTTATCACAAACATGTTATATCAAGGGAATAAGTAAACTATTAGATTAGTTTCAATTTGTACGGTCAGTATACAAACAATGCTATCATTAACATAAAAATCTTTCAATTCAGTTTTGATTTCATCTTGTGGTGGCCATCATTTACAATTTAACCTGTTCACTGAATGCAACTGTTTACTTTTAGTTTAGGCAATAGTAAGGCGTATGATGATATACAAATGTATACAAAAGTTAAGAGTTTCAAAACAGTGAATTAAAGTTTATATGTCAAAAGAATAATATAATGTTAATTCTATGTAATGTACACAACTTTGTGGTGAGTAGTTACCTAGATGTTGCCAATCCAAGTCACTATGGTACATACCCATCTATACACACTTGTCTAGAGCTTAGTCTCTCTGGTAAGTAGTCATCTACAAGTTGTCAATCTAGGTCACTATGGTACATACCCATCTATACACACTTGTCTAGAGCTTGTTAATCTAGTCTCTCTGGTAAGTAGTCATCTACAAGTTATCAATCTAGGTCACTATAGTGTACATAGATTACACACTCACTTTATGTACTCTAGTTAAGAGGTTTACTAATCTATAGGTCTTTGTCATCTAGAAGTTGCTATCCAGGTCACTATGTCTGTGAATTAACAGTAATAACAGACTTTTGATTGATAAAAAATAAATTCTATAAATAGAGATAAACATAAATTAAACAGTTACATTTTATACAGTAGAACATTTACAGTTGTGCTTTCAGTTAAGAGGGTAATTAGTTAATATCAGTAGTTACCATAGTGACCTAAGTCTAGACTATTACATAGGTGCACACCATAGTGACCTAGACTGGTAAACCTCAAGACTACACTAGGTCACAATGGTGTACACCTATACAATAGTCTAGACTTAGATCATTATGGTAAGTACTGATATTAACTAATTACATTTAATTTCCTCTTAACTGAAAACCACAGCTGTAAATCTTCTCCTACTGTATAAACCTCAACCATTCAACTTATGTTTATCTCCATTAATAGTATATATTTTTTTATCAACCAAAGTCTGTTATTACTATCTATTCACAGACATACCCAGACATTTATATACACTTCATTTGTTGACTTAAGTACTATCATGTATACAATGAAAATCAACAATTAACTAAGTCCAGTTAAGGATACAGATGTCGAAGATCATAGTTATATTCTATGATAAATAGATGGAACAATTCATAATAGTTTTACATCATTAGAAATAGCCATTCTTAAACTTTAAGTTATAAATTAAAACTCATAATAATTGTTTCATGGCTAACTCAGTTTTTGGTGAGTGTTTGTCGATTAAACGATTACTAAATAACATTTTCATAATGATATTATAAACAATAAATTTATCTCTTGTGGTTTATTTTAGATAATCCAAAGGATATAGGACACACTACTAGTATGTTGTAGTGATGCTATCTAATAAATCTAAAAATCAAAAGGACAAATTGACATGTTTATGTTACTCTACTTTTATTTCGAAAGTAATATGATATCCTTTGAGAAAAACTTATATCACTCATCACAGCCACTCTCTTAATATAATTGAGTTATAACTTGTTAAGCAACAGTTGGTTTTGTTTGCAAATAAGTATTATATATACAATAAGATCTTTTTATTCAATTATACATTACACAAAGACACTTAATATAGACAAGTATTATATACTACAATACTTTTGAAGAAAATGTTGTATCAACAAAGACAATTGCTTTGGATATATGTATAATTGTAAATGTAGGTTTACTTCAAGTGAACCAATTATTATGAGGATAGGTAAGCATGATATAATATATATGTATACAGGTACATGTACCTCACTTAAGAAATATTAATAATTAATATAACACAGATACAATATTGTTATATAGGTATAGCATGTATATGTGAGTCTGATCTGCTATCTATTGGCGAATGCATGATAACGTCGGAATTAAGTATGTATATATTTTTAAAGGTTGCAATTTATAATTCATTGTTAATTGGTTGTTGATTTATTTTTATTGAATATGTTATTGTAACGTCAAGAATCATTAACAAATCATAAACAATCACACATCTTTATAATATCAACCAAAAAACAAAAATACAACTTCATTTCAAGTTTGTGCTTTTAAATAAAAAAGGGGAGAGATTACAAAATTAATATAAAAGAAAATAATACACTTCTTTAAAATTTAACAAAATACATTAAGATTTGAGATATTAACAGATGAAGGCTTTTCTCTTACTGATATGATACATATTGTAGAGTGTTAAGATAAGATGCTGACATTATCACACACTGCAAAATATACATGGTAGAGAAACAGTAACAAAAACAAACTTATGGCTGGCTGAAAATATAGCACTTTGATATAACTTACTTTTCAAAGGGGAACAATTTCTACTTTGCATGTATGTATATATTTCATATCACAGAACATCTTATTACACTAATATATTATACAACTATTCTGTGTTATTGTGTCTCTGTATTAAAGAACTGGTGATGCGAAGGAGATACAAAGAAATAAGGTGAGATAGATCAAAAAGCTGTCAGTGGTACGAGACCGAGACGGGGAGCAACTACTTGGAGAATGTACCGTGCCACGTCAGGATCATCTAGGATGGTAGACATTTGTTGGTGGACTTGACGCGCTGCAATCTGCTCTTTCTCAGGGTTGGAGAACCAAGAATGAGTCATTCGTAGGACTTCATGACGATTCTGCTGGAAAGTGCAAAACTTGTCTACAGTGATGTCTAGCCCATGCAATTTGGATTGTGCATCACTAAGTTGCTGCACTACATCACGATCCATTATTCCAACAGCAGCCATTTCTTGAACAAATTTAATTGCTCGGGTGATCGTTTCCCTGAGACGTCCGACATTGTTAGCAAGGCCTTCTTCTCTAGCACTTGCTGGACGGCTTTGAAGATCAAGGAAATATTGGCAAGTGGCTTTGAGTTTGTAGTCTTCAACATTAAGGAGTCGGGCATATCGTGGAATATTCTCATAAAATTTAATATGCTGGAGGAGATATTTGAGATCAAAGCCTTCTGGGACCTCATCTGGACTAACTTTGACCCAAATCTGACCTTGTGCACGATCGAATCTCTTCACTTGGAACGAAATGGGAACACGATAACTGGAATGCGCATACTGAACTACGGCTCGCAAAGCATCGGTTAGCGTTCCCAGACATCGTCGCTCCAAATCCACTTCTTGCACTGTTAGCGGGTCTGGGAAAGTTCCTGCAGGAGGGTGCTCCTTCGGATGGGAATGGAGTGGATCTTCTAAGTAGGCTAAAGTAGTAGGAGGTGGTGGACTAGAGATTGAAGGACTCGGAGGAGAGAGACGCAAATCTTGAAAACGGTGCATCCAAAGGTGGTCCATTTCAGCTGCAAGACAACCATTTAAAGCCATGGCTTTCGTGTTGAAGTAAAGAAGAATTCTAAAGCGATTTTTATTGTGTTGGTCTAACTGTAAAGCAAACTGTGCCTTTATACGATTTCGAATAATACATAATATATTATTTGCGGTAACAGCGCGCGCAATAAAAACATTGGTTAGAGTCGCGGTAGCTACTTCTTTCAAAAAAAGGCGTGTTTAATACGACACGTGCTTGAACAAAGCCATGAATGAGTTGTATGTAAGGTGTATCCATTCATCTATTGTCCAATCACGAAACAGAATGGGTGATATAAAAAACCTGGAAGTGAATGGTGACAAATTGATGAACCCTCACCTGGCATAAAAGAAAACGGAAGAGAGTTTTCAAAGATATAAATAGACTGTTTTCCTTATTCTTTATTATTCTGACTTGACCTTTGTCAATTTATACAATATAACTGTTGCTAATACTAAACTTCAACATCATCACAACAAGTTAACACTTGTAATTGTACTTGTACATAGAATATGAGTTACAATGAACAAAATGTACTTGTAACTTATTACTTTATCCTGTCAGTACCTCATATTTAAAATGCAATAAATAGTTAGTAATTAAATTGCGTTAACAACAGTTCGTACACTTTTGATCATAACCTTATTAATGGTATATTTCTATAATAAAGGACCAATCACATCAAAAAGGATAAAGTCATCCTAATGGAGACATTTTTAAAGCATTGAAAAGTCAAAAAGATTTCTTCTACATACTCATATATAGTTGGAGTATAAGTTTCCAAATGTTTGAAGTAAAGTTCATTTACAGAGAAGAGAATTGATCTTATCCCTTCACGCAATACATAATGGCAAGTGAAATGCTACGGACATTAGTCGTGACAACAACAAACAAACAAACAAATTATATTGTAAACTTTTACACATCATCTTTCAATTACATTACATAACAATCCTTTCACTGTAATGTTTATCAAGAATATACCTCCCTGGTCCACCAAGGGTAAGGACTAGGATATGAAATGGACAATATGGGCCATATCCATTGTGACACAACTGCATCATAATACTCACTATATCATAGCTATATACTATCCTTAGGAAAATCCCATGCTAAATTGCATTAGACATTGCTAAATCTAAGCCTTTTAGTATCAATGTAGTTATCCCTTTTTCCTAATTTGTCTTTTGATATCACTACAAGATAGTGTTGTTGTGGTGAGTTAGTCTTTCCTGTTGTGGACAGTATGTGTTGTCTCTGGAAGAGGGAGTTTTAATGAAAGTGGTTTCTAATATAGCAACAGGAAACCGGCCCCAGTATACACTTATAAAACTTATTATTATAACAAGGAATACACACTCTTTGTAATACAAGAGGTGCTCTGTTTGTATAACGTTGTTAAAGATTTATGTCATCAATTTTATACTTAATGATGTTATGTACAATAGTTTATATAATGTCTGGCTTTTGTGACCACAAAAAAATTCCAGTTAAATCATTATCAGTGGGGGAATTTCATCCACAATGACTTTTATTTTCTTTCATAATTGTACTAACAATATAAGGTGGTATTATTTAGGGAGTGAACACTACTTAACACATTGACTTATAATAGCTTAGGTCTAGACTAGCAAATATCAGTACTTAACACATTAAACAACACATTGACCAATGATAGGTAACATTACTAAGCTCAATTCGAATGAACATCAGTGCCTACCACATTGACCAAGATTACATCTACAGTATATCTAACAATAAACCATTCTATGTATTAATAATTTAATTATGTAAAAAACGTACTTCTTTTGGAATTTTCCACATTCTCATATATTCCTTCACTTGATTCTGATTTTTACGAAAAATGTTCACCTGTAAATTTTCAGCTTCAAGTATATTAGTGATCTGTTTAAAGTAAGCCTTTTATCATGTAATATCCATTTATCAAACCCAGGCTTGGGGTCAAATACATGAGTATTTGTATTTAGCTGTATTTAAATACTTTTTTGGAGTATTTGTATTTGTATTTGTATTTTGAATTTTTGAAACAGAAAGTATTTGTATTTGTATTTAAATACTATTCGATGTATTTGACCCCATCCCTGATCCAACCATCTGTCCATCTATAAACTCATCATTTACTTTACCATACATATGTATAATCAATAATCAGTACACTCACTTCACCAATAATGATAGCAAGAATGAAGACTCCAAGTAAAAATCCAAAAACACTTAGAGCATATTGCACATTATTGTTGGGAATACGTTTGTTTAAATCATGTATTGTACCTAACGTCATTAAGGCCCAATAGAAACAGCGAAGATAGCTATAGAAAGAAAATATAAGTGTATCAATACAGTGACTTCAAATAGCAAAGGTTATAAGATTAATGAAGATACATGTAACAGGGATTCATACAGGATTTTTTCTTGGGGGGGGGGAACGGTTATTGTAAATAACAAGACTGCATGCTTTAAGAAAAGCAATTGTTTTTATTAATCAATCTCATTATTGTTATGTACAAAGTGAAACTTCTTGGGGGGGGAAACTGGAGTAAAATAATGTACATGTGATACTATTAGTAAGTTCTAGATTAGTGAACATCAATACTAACCACAGTGACTATCATTAGTAAGCTCTAGATTACTGAACATCAGTACTTAATCTAGGATAGTTAATATTAGTACGCTCTAGACTAGTGGACATTAGTACTTACCACAGTAACCCAGGATAGTTACCATTAGTAAGTTCTAGACTAGCAAACATCAGTGCTTACTACAGTGTCCTAAGATAGATACCATTAGTAAGCACTGAACATCAATACTTACAACAGTAATCTACCATTAGTAAGATTCACACTTACCATGGTAACCTAAGATAGCTACCATTAGTAAGCTGTACACTAGTAAACATAATATTTATCTCAGTATAACTCAAGAGAGGTAATTTGTTCAAAGTTAACAAACATGGATACATTGAGGGTTCATACAATAACAACATTGTCACTTAATGAGATCTATAGAGCTTGTAGTACACTTGGTTGCATCTCAACTGTATTCATTATTGTTAACAAATGTATATACTAATACTCTATTAGTTAAACATGTTATGTGGCTTTTGTCAGGCATCTAATGGATGGATGGATGAATTAATGGATGGTTGATGGATAGATAGATAGATGAATAGATGAATGAATTAATGGTTCAATAGCTGGACAAATGGATGAATATATGGGATATATAATTCCTGTATTCCATATTTGGGTATTATTGTGTTCCATATTTGGGTATTATTGTGTTCCATATTTGGGTATTATTGAGTTCCATATTTGGGTATTATTGTGTTCCATATTTGGGTATTATTGGGTTCCATATTTGGGTATTATTGGGTTCCATAATTGGGTATTATTGTGTTCCATATTTGGGTATTATTGTGTTCCATATTTGGGTATTATTGGGTTCCATATTTGGGTATTATTGTGTTCCATATTTGGGTATTATTGGGTTCCATATTTGGGTATTATTGTGTTCCATATTTGGGTATTATTGTGTTCCATATTTGGGTATTATTGTGTTCCATATTTGGGTATTATTGTGTTCCATATTTGGGTATTATTGTGTTCCATATTTGGGTATTATTGTGTTCCATATTTGGGTATTATTGGGTTCCATATTTGGGTATTATTGTGTTCCATATTTGGGTATTATTGGGTTCCATATTTGGGTATTATTGGGTTCCATAATTGGGTATTATTGTGTTCCATATTTGGGTATTATTGTGTTCCATATTTGGGTATTATTGGGTTCCATATTTGGGTATTATTGGGTTCCATATTTGGGTATTATTGTGTTCCATATTTGGGTATTATTGTGTTCCATATTTGGGTATTATTGGGTTCCATATTTGGGTATTATTGTGTTCCATATTTGGGTATTATTGTGTTCCATATTTGGGTATTATTGGGTTCCATATTTGGGTATTATTGGGTTCCATATTTGGGTATTATTGTGTTCCATATTTGGGTATTATTGGGTTCCATATTTGGGTATTATTGGGTTCCATATTTGGGTATTATTGGGTTCCATATTTGGGTATTATTGTGTTCCATATTTGGGTATTATTGGGTTCCATAATTGGGTATTATTGTGTTCCATATTTGGGTATTATTGTGTTCCATATTTGGGTATTATTGTGTTCCACATTTGGGTATTATTGTGTTCCATATTTGGGTATTATTGTGTTCCATATTTGGGTATTATTGGGTTCCATATTTGGGTATTATTGTGTTCCATATTTGGGTATTATTGTGTTCCATATTTGGGTATTATTGGGTTCCATATTTGGGTATTATTGTGTTCCATATTTGGGTATTATTGTGTTCCATATTTGGGTATTATTGTGTTCCATATTTGGGTATTATTGGGTTCCATATTTGGGTATTATTGTGTTCCATATTTGGGTATTATTCTATTACTTTTTGGGTCAAAGTGTAGGTCCCATGAATTACTGGATTACATATATTCAGTTAGTGAATGAATAAAAAATAAATGAATTAAATTTCTAACCTATCCTTACCTTTCACCCTCACCATTATAAACCCAACTATCCACACCAAATCCCTGTTTTGCTGATACAGAATAATAAATACAAGCATATATGTGAACAGCATATAACAGATACCCACTCATTCGTACTATCCTATAATAGTTGATATAGAGTTTGTAATGATATATAATAGTGTTATAAACTGACCTGAATTTGTGTGGATGATTGGTGTAACTCTCAAAATGATTAATAAAAATATAGACATGACGAATCTAAATAATACAATTGTAATATAATGACAGAACATGAAAGTATTGAACACATAACATCATTGGGTATAATAATTTATGAAGATATCACTTTTTAAATGGTGCTTGAACTGCCTAATAATTAAAGAGATACTTATAGAGATAGTCAGAGTCTCTTAGTATATCACCAAGTATAACAGGCCCTTAGTATCTCTAAGTACAAATGTCCTTTAGTATCTCTTAATAACTCTAAGGTGTATTTTTAGTATCTCTTCGTATCACTTAACAATATCTTAGTAACTTTAAGAATCTCAGAGTATGTTTAATATCTCTTTGTATCTCTATATGTAACTCCATGTATACAACCACTTAGCATTATCAGTAATGGATTTAACATACCCTTAGCAACCGAGGTAGTCTCAACAAGACATTAAAACGTAAGACAGGTACACTATAGAGGAGCTCTAGCGGTAAAAGAGACAGCACATCCACCCAAAAAGACCAGTGAGTAATGTAGCATAAGAAAGCATACTTCCATTTGAACTAAAGTAAGGTAAGTATCCAATATAAACACTAACATTAATTAATGCTATAAAGAGAGATTTAGGAATATACTATGATTAGGTACCAGTATATCTATAGCTAAGGTTGGCAATAAAAAAGAAGAGAGAGTCACCAGTCATTCTTACTATATGAATATATCATACAGGCATGTTTTAGGCCTCCATGTTTTGATTTAGATCATACATGTATATACTATATGTACCAGGATAAACCCTAACAACACTAACCTGGTTATGATCATGATTCTCTCCTAATTCCTGTGGTGTTAAATGTGACTGGACTAAGATGATGTCCAGTACACACAGAGCATCAGCTAACAAGTCTAATAATATCCACATTACCAATAATCCCACCCATTGGACTTCTGGTGGTCCTTGAAGAGTACCAATAGGTGTGAAATTGGTACCTTGGGTGAGTGGGAAGGAAGCTCTTAGCGGAATACTGACAGCATTGTACACATAAAGTATGAACATAAATGTCATCCACCACATGTATACAGAGCCTGTCAATTTAAAAGAGAATTTCAAGTTGACATGTATATCAATATAGTTATCTAAGGTCACAGTGGCAAGTAATTATTATCAAATTATTAATGGTGAGTCCTTTACAGTCTTTAGTCTAGAGCTTACTAACAGTAGACAAAGATACTTCATAGTTAAAATTGATGCCTGTTAATCTAGTTCTTAATAATGATACTAGACTTCTTACCATGAGGATCAACATAATAATTGAAAGTACATTTTCGATTGTTCACTTCTTTCTTGAATTTCTTCATCGGTCGATGAATATGCTTTTTTGATACTTGTCGCCACATTCCATCTTGTCTCTCATTACCATCAAATTCACTTTCAATATCAGAATTTTGAACTGAATCTAAATACCTTTTCATTGATCTTGAATTAACAGCAGAATCTAATAAAAGAAAAGCCATTATCATGTAAGTTAAGTAAAATTTATTAAACAGTCAACCAGTATCCATATATATACATGCTATAGCACATTTCTCTAGGGATAGGACATAGTTAAACACCTCGATGCTATATAACCAGCCTGTAAACAGAGCAGTATCCAGCTGTCTGATGATCGCATAACGCGTGAAACTCGGAGTAACAGCAACACAGCGAGAGCTCTGTTCTTTTGTCCTTTAATTCTGTTCTAACCCGCTCTGTCTAACGACATCGAGCACTCTTCAACAGACTTAGATACTTCAGTATATATATATATATATATATATATATATATATAATATATTATGTACAAAAGTCGATTGAATTATTCATCCATTTGAAAATCCTATCCATTGATAAATCTAACTATTCATTCTTACTTCTGTGATCAGAGTAATCAGAGGAATCAGTAAGAGAATCCACTTCATCCATCTCTACTTCATCTTCTTGTTTCCAAGAAGATAGTGACCTCCATTTATCTTTAAAATAGTTGATCAAACTGGTAAGACTACCTGGACTTCCCCGTCCTGACATATCAGAGCCTACTTGAGAGAGAGTTGCGACACGAGGATTAACAGCTGTTTGAGGTCGAGACTTGTTGTGTATTGAATTAGTTTCTATATCACTGTCATTTCCCATAACTCTGAGTTCAAATTCAGATTTTTGTCTTCTACTTAGTTGACTCTGTGCTCCTCCATGTTTCCAGAAAGTGCAGTGTTTTTTAGGTGATAGAAGACTATCAATTGGAATTGAAATGATTCCGGAGTTGATGGCTGTATCTCTTCTTCTTTCTAGTGAAGTAGATGGAACATGAGGTAAAGGGAGAGTATCACTGGCTAAGGAGTCCACATCCTCTGAATCCATTTTGTTGATAATCATTGCTGAATATTGAAGCCTCAAGGGAGTTGTTATGTCGTTACTATGGAAACTGATTGATTAGCATTCCAAAGGTAGGTAGGAGTGCGAGGGGTGTGGTTGTAAAGGTCAAACGTAATTGTTGAATTTTTGGCCACTGAAGGGGTCTAAGTATTATCAGTGGCATTATTTTAAAATAGCAATTAATAATTATTATAACTACTGGTTAATTATGTACATGTTCAAATAAAGCAGCAATTACACTAAAACTGAATAGACAATGAAACTATCAATAACATAGCTTAGCAAACATACAACTCAATTATATCTACTGGAGTAGCTTCATCAGGATATCCTTCACTGGTACACAATCTTAGTTCAATATCATCAGTACTTGATTTATTAAGGGACTTGACAAACCATGGCATGTTAGGAGATGTACAGCATGGAGACTCTAAGTAGTCACATTCTTTGCCATCCCAAAGTGGATCATCATAGTGGAATGTGTAGGACTCAAACACAGGAGAGCCAGACTCACAATAGTAGTCATCACCAACATATTGTGGTGTAGTCTCTGTACTGCCATCATTACAAGGACAAGCCCATTGGTTTTTGCCAGATTCTCTTTGCCCTGCTATATATGTCCAAATATGATGACGAGGGTTACTACCATGAGTAATAGACACACCATCTACATATGCCCCATCAAGTGAAGGAAACCCAAAATTGTTATCATAAATACCATCAACATTCCCAAGCTGGTACCCTCTTACTTGCCCACATACATGAGAATAGTTGAAACCAAATGTAGAAAAAATGGTGGAATTACAGCCACTGTTTGAAGGATGAGGTCGATCACAAAGTGGATAACTAATATTTGAAAAAAAATAACTGTTTAGACCACTTGGACAAGTAGCACCAGGTTCACTCATGTTAATGTAGCCCACTCTCATCCACCCTCCTTTACCATCACAGTTACTACCCTCCATATCACAATAGACTGATACAAGAGAACCATTAGGAGCTCGCATTGTATAGTACCCAGATAGAGCTGAACTGTTCTCTTTAAAGACTTGAGAACAGTTGTCAAAGGCATTGTCATCACAGTAGACAGATATTAAGGAACCATTCACAGCTCTCATTGTGTAGTAGCCAGAGGGAGATGAAGTGTTTTCTTGAAAGACATCAGAGCAGTTGGAAAATGCAGAGTTAAAAATATCTATAAACTGTGATATCTCTTGTAGCTGTCCTAGTATTTTGTTGTTAAGATTAAAGTTGCTATGACACTCGTGCACGTCAGAGATATCAGGACATGTTTGCGATGCATAGAAATTAATACCATTGTTCACATACCCCTTACCAATGCAAGTAATATTGTTATTATAAGGAGGAGACTGCATCTCAGACAGGTTTGTCATAGAGTAGAATAGATCAGGACTACATTTTAAGGATGCGCATGGAGGTG
Source organism: Xestospongia bergquistia (assembly GCA_963965975.1). Classification (NCBI taxonomy): domain Eukaryota; kingdom Metazoa; phylum Porifera; class Demospongiae; order Haplosclerida; family Petrosiidae; genus Xestospongia; species Xestospongia bergquistia. The sequence continues at coordinate 832,215 of OZ014414.1, read as the reverse complement.
GGTAAACTTTGACATCAACAATATCTGTGAGAACAATCCTGCATAATAGGAAAAAAACAGCAAAGGTTATATATTTTACCATTTTCCTTAAAATATTCACATGTACAGTAATTCTGTACTGACAGAACTAATAATGATATCAACAAAATGAAGTTTAATATGCTGGTAATTTGAATACTCTGCAGAGTTGCTATGTTGTCACTATGGAAACAGCATTCCAGAGGATAGAGTATCAGGTGGTGTGGCCATAAATATCAATTACATATTGTTGAATTTTTGGCCACTGAAGGGGTCTGAGTGTTATCAGTTGTATTATACAAAAAAACACTTTATAACTACTAATTAATTATGTACATGTTCAAATAAAGCAGCAATTACACTAAAACTGAATAGACAATTATTTATAACATAACTTAGCGAACATACAACTCAATTATATCTACTGGTGTAGCTTCATCAGGATATCCTTCACTGGTACACATTCTTAGTTCAATATCATCAGTAGTTGATTGATTAAGGGACTTGACAAACCATGGCATGTTAGGAGATGTACAGCATGGAGTCTCTAAGTAGTCACATTGTTTGCCATCCCAAAGCAGATCATCATAGTGGAATGTATAAGACTCAAACACAGGAGAGCCAGACTCATAATAGTAGTCATCGCCAACATATTGTGGTGTAGTCTCTGTACTGCCATCGTTACAAGGACAAGCTTCTTGAGTTTGACCAGTTTCTCTTTGCCCTGCTATATATGTCTAAATATGATGACGAGGGTTACTACCACGAGTAATAGACACACCATCAACATATGCCCCTTCAAGTGAAGGAGATCCACCATTGTTATCATAAATACCATCAACATTCCCAAGCTGGTACCCTCTTACTTGCCCACATACTTGAGAATAGTTGAAACCAAATGTAGAAAAAATGGTGGAATTACAGCCACTGTTTGAAGGATGAGGTCGATCACAAAGTGGATAATTAATATTTGGAAAAAAATAGCTGTTTAGACCACTTGGACAAGTAGCACCAAGTTCACTCATGTTAATATAGCCCACTCTCATCCAACCTCCCTTGTCATCACAATTACTACCCTCCATATCACAATAAACTGATATAAGAGAACCATTAGGAGCTCGCATTGTGTAGTACCCAGATAGAGCTAAACTGTTTTCTTTAAAGACTTGAGAACAGTTATCAAAGGCATTGTCATCACAGTAGACAGATATTAAGGAACCATTAGGAGCTCGCATTGTGTAGTATCCAGATAGAGCTGAACTGTTTTCTTTAAAGACTTGAGAACAGTTATCAAAAGCATTGTCATCACAGTAGACAGATATTAAGGAACCATTAGGAGCTCGCATTGTGTAGTACCCAGATAGAGCTGAACTGTTTTCTTTAAAGACTTGAGAACAGTTATTAAAAGCATTGTCATCACAGTAGACAGATATTAAGGAACCATTAGGAGCTCGCATTGTGTAGTATCCTGATAGAGAGGATCTGTTATGTTTGAAAATATCTGAACAATTAAGGAAAGTATGATACATTTCACAAGATATAGGGGAATTATCAGAACAAAATATTATTTTTAAAACATTATTTTGTCTTATCTTGAAAGTCTTTCCAGTGTTATTGTCATTACAACAATATTGTTCATAGAGTGAGGGAGGACGTTGAGTTAGTTCACTAGTACAGTCAGCCATACAAGTAGATGAACAACAGACTGGTACAATAAGTATTAAGGAAAACAACAAAATAAAAACAAAGCTTTCAGACTTCATGGGTGATCCAGTTGCAGAAAGGCTCTATCTTTCATTAATGGGTAAAGCAAATAAAACATTATGTCTTCAACAGTTACTAAAAGTTGATGTATGATAGATACATAAACTATATGTAAGTTATGTATCATTACACAATGAACCATGTTATTGTAATTAGGAAGTTAGTTAAATATATTTATGAAGTTATTGATATCAATTATATATATTAATATCACTTAATAAGTTTATGTACTAATTTTAATGAACAACACATGGGTGTCCAAACTCTTTTTACGACCATTGTATATATCAGTATAATTAGGAAGTTTTAAATTAACATTGTAAAGACAAGGAAGTGAGTACTTTTAATTAGGAAGTTACTGCTTCAATTCATATAGTATATTTTATTATCACAAAGTATAAAGTCATGAGGTGTAATAACATTTTATTATTGTTATATTAACAATACATGATAGACTAGTTTTTTAATTGTGAAGAGGATTGCAGTGTTAATTAGTAGTTATAATTATTGTAACCTCCCCCTATATTATTGAGTATATTGCGTTTATGTTCGTTCAGTTGTTATCTTTTGGAATTCTCATCTTATCTTGATTAATTCTTAGTTTGTGTCAATATATTACACAAAATACTTTTATTACTCCTTTTGTAGTATCTTCATATTACATTGGACAGCTGCCATTATATATATTTTATGATTTTCTTGACTGTTACATGTAACAAAAAAATATTTTAAATTAGCAATATAAACAAGTCATAATATGTATGTCTAATTTCAATGCAATTCATATTGAGAACTCAAACATAAGCTTACTTTCAATATGATTCTAGAGCTTAATTGGATACAGAACTTTAATTAATCACTTGACTATTAAGGGACAAATTGTATATAGCTAACATTAACCTCATCCACAGATCTATACACAAGAAAAAGTAGTTTTATCTTTCATGTAGGTCTGGGGATGAGACTATACTGATTTAATTTTCTATTTTTACCTTAATTAATGCCCTATCTCTCACAATATTTCACTACACATTATTTTTACTATCACCTAGCTAGGACAGCATACACTGTGACATCAAATATTTTGCCTTAAATACACTACATCAAGGAGTCATGTTTTGAATGATATCAGAGTACAGTTATATTCTCTGTCCACATAACATTGTTTAAATTAAAATGCTCATGAGATTAATAGTAACGACAAACAGATGTTATTCTAATTGTCTATATTGTTTAAATTAAAATGCTCATGAGATTAATAGTAACAACAAACAGATGTTATTCTAATTGTCTATAATGTGATCTACACACTTTAGGAATTTGCATATATGCATCAAAAAATGACAAAAAAATATAATTTAATTGTTGATATTTCTCTACAAGTAAATAGAGAGAGAATGCATATCTAAACACAATGTATTAAAAGATATACAATATGTGTAAAAAAAGTATTATATACATTAATATGTAATAATATATTATTATATATTAGCGAATGTACAGTTCTATAATATGTAATGGTGTATCTTCATTACTGGTACCTTCATCTGCCATTACCCTCAATTCAATATCTTCAGTAGTACTCTCATTGAGTGTCTTTATAAACCATGGCATCTTGGAATTAGTACAACATGGTCCTTCTAATCCTCCACATTGTTGTCCATCCCATAATGGGTCATTAGCATACAGGACACTGCTCGGATATCCACTAGCTATTCCTGATTCACAGTAATAATTACTGCCAACAAAACTTGGTACAGTTGTTCCTGTACTACCAGTATTACATGGACAACAAAATCACTAGCATGATCAACAGAATTACCCCCTCCTAATGTCCATATATGTTTACGAGGATTACTGTCATATGTAATAGATACACCATCAACATAAATATTATCAATATTTGGATTATTAATTAAAACTCCACCCCCTAAGTCTGGTGGAAAACCATCAATTGACCCATACTGATATCCTATCACTCGTCCACATACTTTGTTATAAATAACTCCATATGTGGAGAAGAATACTGAAGCTGAACTACCAGATGATGAGACTGGTCGACTACACAAACCATGATCAATGTTATTATACTGATATAATGTTAGTCCAGGAGGGCATGTGGCACCAGGTTCACTCATGTTGATGTAGCTCACTCTCATCCAGCCTCCCTTACCATCACAGTTACTACCCTCCATATCACAGTAGACAGATATTAAGGAACCATTAGCAACTCGCATTGTGTAGTATCCAGATAGAGCTGAACTGTTTTCTTTAAAGACTTGAGAACAGTTATCAAAAGCATTGTCATCACAGTAGACAGATATTAAGGAACCATTAGGAGCTCGCATTGTGTAGTACCCAGATAGAGCTGAACTGTTATGTTTGAAAATATCTGAACAATTAAGGAAAGTACGATACATTTCACAAGATATAGGGGAATTATCTGGACAAAATATTATTTTTAAAACATTATTTTGTCTTATCTTGAAAGCCTTTCCAGTGTTATTGTCATTACAACAGTATTGTTCATAGAGTGAGGGAGGACGTTGAGTTAGTTCACTAGTACAGTCAGCCATACAAGTAGAGGAACAACAGACTGGTATAATAAGTATTAGGGTAGACAGCAAAAGAAAAACAAAGCTTTCAGACTGCATGGTTGATCCAACTATAATACAAATAAAAAGTTTTGTTTCTTTGACTAACAACTATAGCAAATGACTTTTATGTGAATCTTCTTTAATAAAAAAGTGCTGATCAATCTTATAACATAATGACTATACTAGTGGTCAATGACATCATTGTATTGTATTATACTATGATGTCATTGATCATACTTCTCTGATCCACTAATTATTGTGCTTAAAATAGCATTTTGTCATCTTAACTGAAGTCTTTGCTGCCATAGTTTCATCAATACAATGTAAGCCCAATACAGATTTACCACAAAGCCAAAAATAGGCTACTTCAATTTAAATAAAACCAGTTAGTAATTACAATTTAATTATTGTAGTTTAATGTTCAATAATTGAAAATTGAGTAAGAAATAGATACTATTTCAACTGACGAATAATTTTGTATATGCTCTTGACTTCCATTGAAGCTATGAGTAAAAAATATTATTTTTTGCTTCTAGGTGGCTTTGTAGATATTGAGTTAGAGTATTTTGACTTTGTGGTAGCTTAGAATTGGTTTTACATCATATTGAAGAATAATAATAAATTATAATTATAATTATTGTAACCTCCCCCTATATTATTGAGTATATTGTGTTTAGGTTTGTTCAGTTGATGTCTTTTGGAATTCTCATCTTATCTTGATTAATTCTTAGTTTGTGTCAATATATTACACAAAATACTTTTATTACTCCTTTTGTAGTATCTTCATATTACATTGGACAGCTGCCATTATATATATTTTATGATTTTCTTGACTGTTACATGTAACAAAAAAATATTTTAAATTAGCAATATAAACAAGTCATAATATGTATGTCTAATTTCAATGGAATTCATATTGAGAACTCAAACATAAGCTTACTTTCAATATGATTCTAGAGCTTAATTGGATACAGAACTTTAATTAATCACTTGACTATTAAGGGGCAAATTGCATATACCTAATATTAGCCTCATCCACAGATCTATAAACAAGAAAAAGTAGTTTTATCTTTCATGTAGGTGTGGGGATGAGACTATACTGATTTAATTTTCTATTTTTACCTTAATTAATGCCCTATCTCTCACAATATTTCACTACACATTATTTTTACTATCACCTAGCTAGGACAGCATACACTATGACATTAAATGTTGTGCCTTATATACACTACATCAAGGAGTTGTGTTTTGAATGATATCAGAGTACAATTATATTCTCTGTCCACATAATATTGTTTAAATTAAAATGCTCATGAGATTAATAGTAACGACAAACAGATGTTATTCTAGTTGTGACCTGATTTGCAAAAAGGGACCACTTCTGTCAAAACATTTGTGACCTTATTTGTAAAAAAACATTGTTAAAAGATACTAAAAAACAGTTTTACATACATATAACAATAGTTATGCATATATAACAACTGTATGTATACAAAACTGTTTTTTGAGATGTTTTAACAGTTGATTTTTCACAAATCAGGTCACAAATGTTTTGACAGAAGTGGTCCCTTTTTGCAAATCAGGTCACAATTGTCTATAATGTGATCTACACACTTTAGGAATTTGCATATATGCATCAAAAAATGACAAAAAATATATAATTTAATTGTTGATATTTTTCTACAAGTAAATAGAGAGAGAATGCATATCTAAACACAATGTATTAAAAGATATACAATATGTGTAAAAAAAGCATTATGTACATTAATATGTAATAATATATTATTATATATTAGCGAATGTACAGTTCTATAATATGTAATGGTATGTCTTCATTACTGGTATCTTCATCTGCCATTACCCTCAATTCAATATCTTCAGTAGTAGTTTCATTAAGTGTCTTTATAAACCATGGCATCTTGGGGTTAGTACAACATGGTCCTTCTAATCCTCCACATTGTTGTCCATCCCATAAAGAGTCATTAGCATACAGGACACTGTTGAAACTTCCACTAGCTATTCCTGATTCACAGTAATAATTACTGCCAACAAAACTTGGTACAGTTGTTTTTGTGTTACCAGTGTTACATGGACAATTATATTGATTAGGACTAGTATCATCAGCGACATTACCCACTCCTAATGTCCATATGTGTTTACGAGGATTACTGCCATATGTAATAGATACACCATCAACATAAATATTATCAATATTTGGATTATTAATTAAAACTCTACTCCCTAACTCTGGTGGAAAACCATCAGGTGACCCATACTGATATCCTATCACTCGTCCACATACTTTGTTATAAATAACTCCATATGTAGAGAAAAATACTGAAGCTGAACTACCAGATGATGAGACTGGTCGACTACATAGACCATGATCAATGTTATTATATTGATGTAATGTTAGACCTGGAGGGCATGTGGCACCAGGTTCACTCATGTTGAGGTAGCCCACTCTCATCCAGCCTCTTATACCATCACAGTTACTACCCTCCATATCACAGTAGACAGATATAAGAGAACCATTAGCAACTCGCATTGTGTAGTATCCAGATAGAGCTGAACTGTTTTCTTTAAAGACTTGAGAACAGTTATCAAAGGCATTGTCATCACAGTAGACAGATATTAAGGAACCATTAGGAGCTCGCATTGTGTAGTACCCAGATAGAGCTGAACTGTTTTCTTTAAAGACTTGAGAACAGTTATCAAAGGCATTGTCATCACAGTAGACAGATATTAAGGAACCATTAGGAGCTCGCATTGTGTAGTACCCAGATAGAGCAGATCTGTTATGTTTGAAAATATCTGAACAATTAAGGAAAGTACGATACATTTCACAAGATATAGGGGGATTATCTGGACAAAGTATTATTTTTAAAACATTATTTTGTCTTATCTTGAAAGCCTTTTCAGTGTTATTGTCATTACAACAGTATTGTTCATAGAGTGAGGGAGGACGTTGAGTTAGTTCACTAGTGCAGTCAGCCATACAAGTAGATGAGCAACAGACTGGTATAATAAGTATTAGGGTAAACAGCAAAAGAAAAACAAAGCTTTCAGACTGCATGGTTGATCCAACTATAATACAAATAAAAAGTTTTGTTTCTTTGACTAACAACTATAGCAAATGACTTTTATGTGAATCTTCTTTAATAAAAAAGTGCTGATCAATCTTATAACATAATGACTATACTAGTGGTCAATGACATCATTGTATTGTATTATACTATGATGTCATTGATCATACTTCTCTGATCCACTAATTATTGTGCTTAAAATAGCATTTTGTCATCTTAACTGAAGTCTTTGTTGCCATAGTTTCATCAATACAATGTGAGCCCAAAACAGATTTACCACAAAGCCAAAAATAGGCTACTTCAATTTAAATAAAACCAGTTAGTAATTACAATTTAATTATTGTAGTTTAATGTTCAATAATTGAAAATTGAGTAAGAAATAGATACTATTTCAACTGATGAATAATTTTGTATATGCTCTTGACTTCCATTGAAGCTATGAGTAAAAAATATTATTTTTTGCTTCTAGGTGGCTTTGTAGATATCGAGTTAGAGTATTTTGACTTTGTGGTAGCTTAGAATTGGTTTTACATCATATTGAAGAAACTATGGTAACAAAGAACATGGATGATATGACAAAATCCTTTTTAAGCTGATTTTTTTCACTTAATATCAGATGTCAATCGTGTACAGACAAATGTCTGAGTACACACATATCACATGTACCAATTACTGTAGTAAAATGACTATGTTAAGAATGTTTACTTAGTAACTTAGGAATAAAAGCAGTATCATAAAGAACTAGATATTTGGTATTTGATCATTACATTTTACTACCAAGATCATTTAATATGTCACTAATGGAAATTGAACTGATCTACAACCATACAACTAGATGATAATTAAATTATCCAGTGACATAATATTAATACGTTGTCTACAAATGGTAATTAGTCTAGTCATATAATGTGATAAGTTGTAAATATTCCCCATCAAACCATACTATATATTGTTTAAAAAGTCTTCTCACCAAGTTTTTGGAGGATATCAACAAGACAAATATGGCATAAGTCCATTATATAATTTTATTGTATAATATATAATGTTGTTTATCAAGATATGTGCCATACTCAAGCCATGGATTGACATGTCTAATAGAATTAATTGTTCCTTTCCTTTCAATTAAAATGAACTTTACCAACAACATCAGTTCATACAAGCTCTTTTGTTAATAATGTCTAGTTAATAATGTAATAAACTCTAAAGTTCCCCATCAAACCATACTAGTTATTGTTTTAACAGTCTTCTCACCAGGTTTGGAAGATATTAACATGACAAATATGGCATAGGTCTATAATTATATTGTTTAATATATATTGCTGTTTGTCAATACATGTACTGTACTTAATTCATGCTCCAACATGTCTAATAAAATTAAAATTTCCTTTCGATTAAAATGAATAAAGAATGTTACAGTACCGTAATATTGATAAATATATATATAAATTGTAATATCATTCAGTACCAAAGAGTTATTATATTTGTCCTCTTATAGATGTTAATACACAGCTCTATAAAGTAATATCATGTCTGTATTGTATCTGCAGCAAACCAAGTACATATGGTATGTCATATAACATTGAGACAATATTGAGATTATTATTACAATATGATTCTCATAGGGTTGTCTACTATTGCTTTGTGTCACAGATGTGAGTTATGTCAGCAACTTTAATGATTTCAGTAGACTTTATCATGTAGGTTACGATAAACCAAGAAAATCTTATAGGGTCTCCTTTAATTGCTACTGCTTGCCTCATCGATATGGTATGTTTTATATTAAATACTAATAGATTTATCCATATGTTAATTACAATCACTGGTGTCATCTCATTAGGTATCTATGAAACTTTCTATGCATTCTGCCAAAAATGTGAGTTAATTAAAAAGTGCTAATAAACATATGACATCATTGTGCTTACTCTTTAGTCCTTCATTATTGAGCAGTCAGATTTGAATAATGGACTTGTACAACATCATATTGAGACATTTTTTTCACCTTTTTAACAATTTAAGGTTGCTTTCATATCTTTTTTTAACAAATAGGCCAAGAATTCAAGTTTAATAAGTTAGTAGTTAGTCAGTTTATTTTTAATCATGAGGTTACCTTTTGATTATATAGTACCTCTTGTCCTATAATTTTTTAAAAATAAATTCATGAAAACAACAAAGTGTACAAACAGTACTAACATCAGTAACATGTAGCATTTGATGCAATGTTGAATATTTTAACCATAAACTATGAGAGTAATACAATTTAACCTTTACTAGCATAATACTTAGCTTCATGAAAGTACTAAAGTGCATGCGTGCAGAGCCCTCCTGCAGTTATAGTTGAGTTATAGCAAATACCATAATATTATTAGCCTTGTCTTTGTATTCAGCAAGTTTTCTTACAGTGGTAGTGCTCACTATCACTGCATGACAACTTGATAAATAGCGTAGGTAACAAAGGATGTTTCAACTAACGCAATATCATAACATCTATGACAATATTGAAGTTGTGCTGGAACCTGTCCACAGGTTAGATCAACCAATCTAATTATACAGTGAGGTATTTGATGGACATTCATTTCATTCCAAGTCAATTATTTGCTTTATCACTCTAATGTTACAAGTAAACATATTTCCATAAATTTCTGAACATTAAATACTTGAATCAATGATTACATCCACTTGTTGTTTATGTTAAGACTAATGGACCATTTAAGGTACATGTAATTAATTACTAATACCTTATTAGTTAACAATAACAATATCCTATTATAGAACTATCACAAATATTGATGTGACAATATTTTAACATGCAATTTAAATATTTACATAAACTGCTGTTGCTCAATTAAAATATAAATCGTTATAAATTTATGATGATTAGCCAAATCTGAATTGCCCAGCTATTTACTCATGGATCTTTCACACTTACTATTGCCTTTATGATAGCTTTTATTATCAACATTTTTAATTCATTTTAATAAATCCATCAGTGAGATTAACAATTAAATTAAAAGAATAATATTGCCTGATATCTAGCAAATATATCACAGCACTACTAAGAGAGAGAAAATTGTAAAGACTCTACCATACCATTTTTTTAAAATTATTTATTACATTGCAATCAAATTAACCCATTTCAATTTGTAAGGAAGAACATAGTTATTGCTCTTTGCTGTGAGTATTAAAAATATAAAAACAAGAAATGTTCATACTCTAACATATATGATAAAAGCTGGAAGAAGACTATAGTATGTCCGAGTTGAGAAGAGCCACACAGACATGTGAATAACTTTGCCGTTTTACGTGCTATTGACTTGGAACTTACACCAATCGGTTCAGCTTGAAGAAAACATGCATTTATATATGAAATTTGGCTCTCTAGCGCTACTTATATTTATCTAAAACACTATATTATGTAAACTAATATTGCTTTTTCTCCCTTTACCAATTTGTTTTAATAACTAGATTACATTGCTATAGTAGTCGAATCATAGTTTCAATTGAAGCTATAAATGGACTCTAATTTAGTTAAGTTGAAATAGTATCTACCTCTTCCTCATAATTTCAGTTATTGGACATAAACTACAAAGACTACTTTTGTCTTTTAGTTGGATACTGGAACATAACATTTCTGAAAACAATGGTTAGGTATGGGGTTCGTCCCATAATGTCTAATCCCATAATGTCTAAAGAAATGTGGAAGTGTCCCAAAATGTCTAACTAGTGTTAATTTAATGTTAACATAGTGTTAATTAATCTAAGTGTTTGGGTTCGTCCCATAATGTCTAATCCCATAATGTCAAAAGAAATGTGGAAGTGTCCCAAAATGTCTAACTAGTGTTAATTTAATGTTAACATAGTGTTAATTAATCTAAGTGTTTGGGTTCGTCCCATAATGTCTAATCCCATAATATCTAAAGAAATGTGGAAGTGTCCCAAAATGTCTAACTAGTGTTAATTTAATGTTAACATAGTGTTAATTAATCTAAGTGTTTGGGTTCGTCCCATAATGTCTAATCCCATAATGTCTAAAGAAATGTGGAAGTGTCCCAAAATGTCTAACTAGTGTTAATTTAATGTTAACATAGTGTTAATTAATCTAAGTGTTTGGGTTCGTCCCATAATGTCTAATCCCATAATATCTAAAGAAATGTGGAAGTGTCCCAAAATGTCTAACTAGTGTTAATTTAATGTTAACATAGTGTTAATTAATCTAAGTGTTTGGGTTCGTCCCATAATGTCTAATCCCATAATGTCTAAAGAAATGTGGAAGTGTCCCAAAATGTCTAACTAGTGTTAATTTAATGTTAACATAGTGTTAATTAATCTAAATGTATCTATAAAGAGTTCAGCACAAGGGTGTAATCAAAAGAAACTACACAATGGCTAAAACTAGATAAAAACGATTCTTCCTTGAGGTATGTAAACATCCTGTTGTAATCTGCTCGGGTCTTGGATGGTAGCAAGGCATAAACCAGAGGAAACTGCTGGCCATGGACAAATCCAATGATGATGAAAAGTTGCATAAACATGCTAAGGCAGACCTGGAATGTTCCATCAACATATATCGCATCAAGATCACAAAGCAAATGGAGCATGGCATCTGTAGAAAAGATCAAAATGCGATTGCTGGAGCCCTCATTTCGGAGCAGAAACCTCTCCCCAGATAGTGTATTCACCCAATCACCAGTCAGATCGATCTAAGCTCTTGTTTTAGGGAGTAGAGGGAGCCTCTTTCATCTACTTCTGTACATGGATGATTTGAATGAGGAGTAGGTAGGTAAAGTTGGGGCAACATCTGAGCAGTCTGGCTGTGTGCTGAGTTCTACCAGTGCCTCATTGTACAGAGTTGGAACAGGGGTCACCTCTTCTCTAGCCCTCTTTCTAAGTTTGCTCTTTATCTCCTCCACTCGCAGGGTTGACTGCATGGGTGTGTCCATTTGTTTGCTGTAGTATGTCTGTACCAAGTGTAGTGATTCCAGCAGCACATGATCTCTTGTGGCATCTCCAGTAGCAGGTTCCATTGTCTAGTTTTCTGTTTAGAGTGAATCTGCAGCCATCCCATAGTAGTGATTGTCCTCCTTTCTGATTTGTAATAAACTCCATGATTGATATTTGAAATGGGTTCTGGCAAACCCTACCTTTTATCCCAGAGAGTACCTGTCAAAAACTCTCTAGTGCTAATTGATCAAAGTATTAGACATTTTGGGACATTTCCACATTTCCTTAGACATTATGGGATTAGACATTATGGGACTTATCCTTTCCACTACACATTATTTTTACTATCAACTAGGTAGGACAGCATACACTATGACATCAAAAGTTGTTCCTTATATACACTACATCAAGGAGTCATTTTTGAATGATACCAGAGCACAGTTATATTCTCTGTCCACATAATATTATGTTTAAATTAAAATGCTCATGAGTTAATAACATAACACTTATATTCTCTGTGCATATAATATTCTTCAAACATGCTGATGAGATTAATAGTCATGACAAACTGATGTTATTCTAATAGTCTATAGTATGATAGAAATTTGTAAACATGCATTAAAAATTAACAGAAGTATTATAATTTAATTGTTGATATTTCTCTACAAGTAAATAGAGAGGGAAGATATATCTAAACACAATGTATTAAAAGATATACAATATGTGTAAAAAAGTATTATATACATTAATATGTAATAATACATTATTATATATTAGCGAATGTACAGTTCTATAATATCTAATGGTATATCTTCATTACTGGTACCTTCATCTGCCATTACCCTCAATTCGATATCTTCAGTAGTAGTCTCATTGAGTGTCTTTATAAACCATGGCATCTTGGAGTTAGTACAACATGGTCCTTCTAATCCTCCACGTTGTTGTCCATTCCATAATGGGTCATCAGTATTTTTATGATGAATGTAACAGATGATCAGTTAAAGTGGCCTATTACATTTAACAGTACTAGTAATACAATCCAAATTGCTACCATATGTATATTAATCTTAAATATAGTAATATTTATTGTTTGCAAATCTTTGCCTCTAAGTAGACATGCAAAAGTAACTAAACACAATCACAATCACTAAAATATACATGGCCTGTGATTGTTTATGAACATGACTAGTATGTATATACATGTACAGGTATTGTGTGTGTATATTATTAATTAATTATTTTTTGGGAAAATGAATCTACTGAATTCACAAATAAAAGCTATTGTATTAACTCATGTCTCAAATATTAAATTTTTCTCAAGCTGATGGAATGGATCAGGAAGTGATTGGACAAATTCAGCCTGTCTTTGAATGGTGGGTGTGGTTTCTTCAGAGATCATAAACATCCAAAGGCAATTAACCTATATATTTTTAGGGTCTAATAACATTTAGGGTTAACTGGATGTCCTATAAACAGTTACGTTGAGAACGATCACTAACTCAGTCTGACTAGGAATGAGCTAAAGAGAAATGGTTTGCATCATTCAAAAGGGCTACACATACTTTTAAGGTTTAGACCTAAGATAAAATGACAATTTTTTTAAGTGCATGTTTTCTTACTTAAGATCAAATGTCAATCATGTAGAGATTAACAATTTGACACAACTCTTGCATCAATATTTGTAACAACCTGAGTATGTTAAGGATGTTTAATCAATCAGATATGAATGAAAGTAGTATATAATGTTTACAACAGTTTATATCAAATAATTTGTTACATACACACTACATGCATAACATATATTAGTTAAATAAATCAGTCAATTTTTACAGAGTAAAGTTTATTGTTAATAAAATTAAGATCCATTGGATAAATATCCTTTAAACAGTTACATCAAGAGTAGCCCAGTAAGAGCTATATATGAATCAGTGTGAACATAACCTGAGACATCTCTTAACATCACTCAACTAGTATATGGTTTGACTGGTCTAGTAACAGGCTGGAACATTACTTTGGTATTGTTGACCATTCTCTTAGTGAAGGATTTCTAACACTAGACTACTGGAACATAACATTTCTGAAAACAAGAAAGAAATGGTTTGGTATGATCAGATGTAATATGTTTATGAATTGCAGGAAAACTGGTAACAAAGGACAAAGAAGAAGAGACTAAGTTGTTTATCTGTCAATATACCAATCTACATGTATAAAAGTAAAGTTTTAATTTGTGTCAAAATGGGAATACATCAAACAATAATTAATTAATTAATTAATACAACAATAACTTTAAAAAATATTTATTTTGTCATGTGTTAAAATGAGACATAAATATACTAATAGATTAGATTATGATAACAAGAGTTGTAGTACACTTCTAAATATATTAGAATATAAATACTTTGTATATATAATTATATAGCATTTAATAATGCTATATGCTAGTTAATTAATTAGTATCTTCTGGGGGTGTGACATCAATCGGAGCGGTCTCATTTGAGGGTGTGGTTACTTCCTCTTCCTTTTTGCTTTGGGACTTACGATAGCTAGAAGGAATGGAAAGGAAAATAAAAAAAACAAAAAATAAATAAGAGATTAATTACAAAGTATAATTAAGTATTCTTAAATACTAATATCATAGTAATATTATAGATTTATAAACAATAGAGTTAATAAGAGTTGTAAAGTAACCACAAAATGTATAGTTACATGAATTATTGTAGAATTTGCAGTGTTATTCTAATAACCATATATGGTGATTGATTTTAAAACAACTATAGTGTAGTATTTCAAAACAATCTTATAAAGTTATAGAAGAACAAAAAAGACAATAACAATGTATTATCTCTTACTTATATACAATACAGTTGATGTAATCCTGTCCATATATCAAAAACATTGACATCAAACAAATTACAATTGATAAGTGTGATCACGAACAAATAACAACTATATTGCATGAATTAATAGATATCCATGTATAAAAAATATCAGTATATCAGCACACCTTCACTGTCCATTCATAGAGTAAATATCATTTAATATTATAGTAGGATAAGGTAAATTGTATTACAAATTACTTTTTCTGACAAAGTTATCTATATATGTGAATACAGCATAAGGAACACATGACAATATAAAAGTATATTGTATTTATTACAATCACTAAAAAGGACAGTACATTATTGTATATTAGTGAATGTACAGTTCTATAATATCTAATGGTATTCGTTCATTATTGGTACCTTCATCTGCCATTACCCTCAACTCGATATCTTCAGTAGTAGTTTCATTGAGTGTCTTTATAAACCATGGCATCTTGGGGTTAGTACAACATGGTCCTTCTAATCCTCCACATTGTTGTCCATCCCATAATGGGTCGTTAGCATACAGGACACTACTCCAATGTCCACTAGCTATTCCTGATTCACAGTAATAATCACTGCCAACAAAACTTGGTACTGTTGTTTCTGTATTACCAGTATTACATGGACAAGAAATTGCATAGCTGTTAGCATTGTCAGCAACCCAACCCACTCCTAATGTCCATACATGTTTACGAGGATTATTGTCATATGTAATAGATACACCATCAACATAAATATTATCAATATTTGGATTATTAACAGGAGGTCCACCCCCTAAATGTGGTGGAAAACCATCAGTTGACCCATACTGATATCCTATCACTCGTCCACATACTTTGTTATAAATAACTCCATATGTGGAGAAGAATACTGAAGCTGAACTACCAGATGATGAGACTGGTCGACTACATAGACCATGATCAATGTTATTATATTGATGTAATGTTAATCCAGGAGGACAGGTAGCACCAGGTTCACTCATGTTGATGTAACCCACTCTCATCCAGCCTCCTTTACCATCACAGTTACTACCTTCCATATCACAGTAGACTGATATAAGAGAACCATTAGGTGCTTGTATTGTGTAATAACCTGATGAGACTAAACTCTTTACATGGAGAATTTGAGAACAATTAAGAAAAGAAAGGTCACAGTACACAGATATTAAAGAACCATTTGTAGCTCTTATCATGTAGTACCCAGATGGAGCTGAACTGTTTTCTTTAAAGACATGATAGCAGTTGGAAAATGCAGAGTTAAAAATGCCAATGAACTGTGAGATCTCTTCTAACTGGTCTAGTAGTTCACTGTTAGGATTAAAGATATCATGACACTTATCAGAAATCTCAGAACTCTTGTGTGGTGGAGAGAACTTAATACCATTGTTCACATACACCATTTCAATACCATCATTAAAAGGTAACAATTTTAAGACTCCACTCAGTGAACTATGAAGATCGTGACCACATTTAAATGATGAAGGATAGACATCAACTAATTGTGTAAAATTTGTATTATCTGCCAAAACAATATCAAATCCCGAGAGAAATAGAGTTATAATGAGAAAGTACATCATTTGCAGGTACAAAAAATTATATGCTAACTGAAAATGATGTAAGGAAATTTGAACACAGATATTTATATCACTTTAAAAACTGATTAGTTGATTTAACCATATATAGTTAAATGACTATACAATTTGTAGGTATCAAAATTATTTCATTCAAAAAAGAAAACATAGCACTGTTTTGATTGTTAATGTACTAATGGAGATTGATTGTTTTTGTAGCTAATGGCTTGAACTAATTATGATTTACAATCTTAGACAAAATATAAGATGCTAATTGGACCAGCTCTGTTACTATGGATTCATGATGATATCCATGAATAGGTTAAAATAATCCATTTGTTTTAAGAGCAATATAATACAAATTACTGTTATATTAATCTTAACAAAGGTTGGAAATTATTATTTATTCCAAACAAACCAAGGCTGACTTATTAAATTATATATTTATCTAAACTTTCAAACAAGCTTGTCTATAAAGAAGTTGATACTTGAATATGTAGTGGTATATACCTTAAACTTTAATTTTTTCGTGAGATGATAAAAAATGATTTATGAAACATACAATATGTTTATATATATAGTTTTAAAATCAACAATTGTAAAATTAATCCTGTTTGTGGGATGGGGCCAACCCTCAAGGCCTATGTTTTAAGCTAAGCTTTTGAGGAATAGCTTACATGAAACATTCATCAAGAAAGTGGTTAGTGATTGTGATTACTAGAATAACTGATGATATCTATACATAATACTTGTATATACACATGCTACTAGCCATGGTCATAATAATCATAGACCATGTTTATTATAATGCATAGCTTGTGGTGATGTTTATTAAGCACTTTTGTAAGTGTTCTTATTTAGAGACAAAGAAATGATGAAGTTTCTTCTTTCTGTTTTGTTGTTGTTTGCAAGGATTATCAGGCAGATAATACAGTATTGCCTATTGATGGAGTTATATTATATTATATATTATATTATATTATATTATATTATATTATAATATATTATATTATATTATATTATATATAGTAATTTTATCAATATAAGTGCCACTATCTAATAGTATGTCTTCATTATTAGTATCTTCATCTGCCACTACCCTCAATTCAATATCTTCTTTTGTATTCTCATTGAATGTCTTTATAAACCATAGCATCTTGGAGTTAGTACAACATGCTCCTTCTAATCCTCGACATTGTTGTCCATCCCATAATGGATCATTAGCATACAGGATATGTCCCACAAATTACCAGCTTCTCCTGGCTCACAATAGTAATCACTGCCAGTGAAACTTGGTACTGTATTGTTCTACCAGTATTACATGGACAACAATATTCATCAGCAACATGAGCAAATACACCCACTCATAATGTCCATACATGTTTTTGAGGGTTACTGTCGTATACACCATCAACATAAATATTGTCAATATTTTGATTATAACGATGACTACCCCCTAAGTCTATCAGGTGACCCATACTGATATCCTATCACTCGTTCACATACTTTGTTATAAATAACTCCATACGTGGAGAAGAATACTGAAGCTGAACTACCAGATGATGAGACTGGTTGACTACATAGACCATGATCAATGTTATTATACTGATATAATGTTAGTCCATGAGGACAGGTAACACCAGGTTCACTCATTTTGAGATAGCCCACTCTCGTCCAGCCTCCTTTACCATCACAGTTACAACCCTCCATATCACAAAGTTAATAGACTGATATATACTGATGATCAAAACTGCTATTATAATATTTACTCAAAGTAATATTACAGACTTTGTATTGACCCTTTGTCTTTGCAAAAACTTTCAGTAGTACAAAGACATATCAGCAGATGTAAAAACTTATATTATTAATACACTAAAGACAACAAAACAAAAACAAAAACAAAAACAAAAGAAAGCAAGCAAACAAAACTTGGAATAGATTAACCCACTTGACCACACCTATTGTTTATCAGCAGTACTATATAATAATACTATAATAATAGTAATATTTAAACATCTGTGTTTATAAAGTCAAAAGTTTTCAGTCACAAAAAAGATATTTCAAATTGTATGAACATGTAGTAAAGTTAAATAGTTTCAGGTTTTATAAGATGACTGCCAGTTAATACAGTTTTAACAAATGATGTCTATATTAAGTATCAAGTGTATACAAACTAATACATACTATATTAAAGGAAAAAGTATAGCAATTATTGAATGTGAAGATCAATAATATCCAAGGGAGTATCTTCATTAGGATAATCTCCATCCGCACATACCCTTAGTTCTATATCTTAAGTGGTAATCTCTGAAAGTGTCTTTATAAACCATGGCATCTAGGGTTAGTACAACATGGACCTTCATTTCCATCACATTGTTCTCCATCCCATAATGGGTCATTGACATATAAGACATGTTGCCATCTTTGTGTATTTCCACTTATATAAGGAGGAATGCCTGATTCACAATAATAGTCATCTCCAATAAAGTTTGGTTTCAATCCAGGTGCTACAGTATTATTACTATTACATGAACAGCAAGCAAATGGGAAGGGCACATTATCAGAAGTTAAACCACCTGCATATGTCCAAATATGTTTACGTGGACTACTACCGCGGCATGATGATAAACGAGTCGGTCTTGTGGTCATAATAGGTGTGGTCAATAAATATGGTCCTCAAGGAACTGATAGTAGAGTTAAAAAAACATTTGAAGGCCTCAATTTTGCTACATGGGTTATTAAAGATCCAACACCAAATAAAGTCAGAAAAGATGTGAAGATTGTAACTGAATATAATTTTCCTATCAATTTCAGAGGTATCATAGTCTATTATGCAGGTCATGGAGGAAGTTATAATGAGAAAGGATTCTTTATCTTACCTTGTAGTGAGGATAAACAACAGAAGTTCCTCATTGATAGTGAACTTATTGCTCCATTTCAACCGAAAAATAGAGAGTGCTGTCTTGCAAATCGATATCGTCTGTTCCTTTTTGACTGCTGTCTGAAAGAAGATGGAAATCCAGAAGCAATTCCTACTGCTCAAACAGTTATAAAATCCAATCCTTATTTATCACATTATCAACCGGAGGTTGACTACACTCATCATTATGTTGACAGTGTCTCAATAACTCATGGTAGTAATCCTCGGAAGCACATCTGGACTTATATTTGTGGTCAATTTGAACAGGGTACAAATCATCAAAACTGTCCTTGTAACAGTGGCTCTGAAGCTACTCTGCCTTCATATGTAGGTAATGACTATTACTGTGAATCAGCACTAACAAATTATTACTGACCTAATGATGTTTTTACTGATGTACTGTGGGATGGACAAAATTGTCCTGGTATTGTTGCACTTCTCCCAAAATGCCTTGGTTCTTGAAGACACTAACTAATTCTGTTACTGATAATATTGTAGTGAGATTGTGTAGCAGTCAGGGTTATCCTGATGAAGCCACTCCAGTAGATATCATTGAGTTATTTGTTCGCTAAACAAACACATTAGTTTTAGCAGCCAGTATATAATGTGAGGCTGTATTTAGTACGTTAATATAACTGTTACTGATTTTTTGTGTGCATTAAAAATTGATGTACAATAACAATGCTATATTGTATTGCTGTCTTTAGTTGATCAAGTAAATCCTTTTTAACTGAAATGACATTGTATCTGATCAATTAGAACTACATAAATCTAACGAGTCCATACACATGAACAGAGAATATTGTAATAAACCTTTATGTTTGTTTCTACAGTTTTGTAGAAATATCCTTCAAAAATTCTCAGTGGGATTACAACTTTTACGATTTTGAAATGTCAAAGAAGACAAGACAGTAATAGTGCAGATAATAAAGAGAGTCTATTAGCCATTATAAAACTATGCAGTAACACAATACTGACATTTGTTGCGTGAGTTAATGTTTTTTTAGCATACCTTATATTGATAATTGAAAACTCTACCTGTTGTGTAAAGTTAATTTAGGCATTAATTAATGCGATGTCTCTCACATCATTTCACTATACACTAGCAAAGCTTGTCTGAAAGCTAGGATTAACATGTGATTTAATAAATGTTTGAACCTTACACATTCCACTAATGGTTCTCTTATATCAGTCTATTGTGATATGGAGGGTAGTAACTGTGATGATAAGGGAGGCAGGATGAGAGTAGGCTACATCAACATGAGTGAACCTGGTGCTACCTGTCCTCCTGAACTAATATTACATCAGTATAATAACATTAATCATGGTCTATGTAGTCGACCAGTCTCATCATCTTGTAGTTCAGCTTCAGTATTCTTCTCCACGTATGGAGTTATTTATAACAACATATGTGGACGAGTGATAGGATATCAGTATAGGTCACCTGATGCTTTTCCACCAGACTTAGGGGGTTATTTTCTTAATATTCCCAATATTGATAATATTTATGTTGATGGTGTATCTATTACATATGACAGTAATCCTCGTAAACATATATGGACATTAGGAGGGGGTAATTCTGTTGATCATGCTAGTCGATTTTGTTGTCCATGTAATATTAATAATGCAGAAACTACAGTACCAAGTTTTGTTGGCAGTGATTACTACTGTGAATCAGGAATAGCTAGTGGAGATTGGACCAATGTCCTGTATGCTAATGATCCATTATGGGATGGACAACAATGTGGAGGATTAGAAGGACCATGTTGTAATAACCCCAAGATTCCATGGTTTATAAAGACACTCAATGAGACTACTACTGAAGATATTGAATTGAGGGTAATGGCAGATGAAGGTACCAGTAATGAAGACATACCATTAGATATTATAGAACTGTACATTCGCTAATATATAATAATGTATTATTACATATTAATGTATATAATACTTTTTTTACACATATTGTATATCTTTTAATACATTGTGTTTAGATATGCATTCTCTCTCTATTTGCTTGTAGAGAAATATTAACAATTAAATTATATTTTTTTTGTCATTTTTTGATGCATATATGCAAGGCTGATAATATTATGGTATTTGCTATAACTCAACTATAACTGCAGGAGGGTTCTGCACGCATGCACTTTAGTACTTTCATGAAGTTAAGTATTAAGCTAGTAAAGGTTAAATTGTATTACCCTCATAGTTTGTGGTTTAAAATATTCAACATTGCATCAAATGCTACATGTTACTGATGTTAGTACTGTTTGTACACTTTGTTGTTTTCATGAATTTATTTTTAAAAATTTAAAGGACAAGAGGTACTATATAATCAAAAAGTAACCTCATGATTAAAAATAAACTGACTAACTAATAACTTATAAAACTTGAATTCTTGGCCTATTTGTTAAAAAAAGATATGAAAGCAACCTTAAATTGTTAAAAATGTGAAAAAAATGTCTCAATATGATGTTTTACAAGTCCATTATTCAAATCTGACTGCTCAATAATGAAGGCCTAAAATGAGTAAGTACAATGATGTCATATGTTTATTAGCACTTTTTAATTAACTCACATTTTTGGCAGAATGCATAGAAAGCATCATAGATACCTAATGAGATAACACCAGAGATTGTAATTAACATATGGATCAATCTGTTAGTATTTAATGATAAAAAAATTACCATATCGACGAGACAAGCAGTAGCAATTAAAGCAGACCCTATAAGATTTTCTTGGTTTATTGTAACCTACATGATAAAGTCTACTGAAATTATTAAAGTTGCTGACATAACTCACATCTGTGACACAAAGCAATAGTAGACAACCCTATAAAAATCATATTGTAATAATAATCTCAATATTGTCTCAATGTTATATGACATACCATATGTACTTGGTTTGCTGCAGATACAATACAGACATGATATTACTTTATAGAGCTGTGTATTAACATCTATAAGAGGACAAATATAATAACTCTTTGGTACTGAATGATATTACAATTTATATATATATTTATCAATATTACGGTACTGTAACATTCTTTATTCATTTTAATCGAAAGGAAATTTTAATTTTATTAGACATGTTGGAGCATGAATTAAGTACAGTACATGTATTGACAAACAGCAATATATATTAAACAATATAATTATAGACCTACGCCATATTTGTCATGTTAATATCTTCCAAACCTGGTGAGAAGACTGTTAAAACAATAACTAGTATGGTTTGATGGGGAACTTTAGAATTTATTACATTATTAACTAGACATTATTAACAAAAGAGCTTGTATGAACTGATGTTGTTGGTAAAGTTCATTTTAATTGAAAGGAAAGGAACAATTAATTCTATTAGACATGTCAATCCATGGCTTGAGTATGCCACATATCTTGACAAACAACATTATAATAAAATTATATAATGGACTTATGCCATATTTGTCTTGTTGATATCCTCCAAACTTGGTGAGAAGACTTTTTAAACAATATATAGTAAGGTTTGATGGGGAATATTTACAACTTATCACATTATATGACTAGACTAATTACCATTTGTAGACAATGTATTAATATTATGTCACTGGATAATTTAATTATCATCTAGTTGTATGGTTGTAGATCAGTTCAATTTCCATTAGTGACATATTAAATGATCTTGGTAGTAAAATGTAATGATCAAATACCAAATATCTAGTTCTTTATGATACTGCTTTTATTCCTAAGTTACTAAGTAAACATTCTTAACATAGTCATTTTACTACAGTAATTGGTACATGTGATATGTGTGTACTCAGACATTTGTCTGTACATGATTGACATCCGATATTAAGTGAAAAAAATCAGCTTAAAAAGGATTTTGTCATATCATCCATGTTCTCTTTTACCATAGTTTCTTCAATATGATGTAAAACCAATTCTAAGCTACCACAAACTCAAAATACTCTAACTTGATATCTACAAAGCCACCTAGAAGCAAAAAATAATATTTTTTACTCATAGCTTCAATGGAAGTCAAGAGCATATACAAAATTATTCGTCAGTTGAAATAGTATCTATTTCTTACTCAATTTTCAATTATTGAACATTAAACTACAATAATTAAATTTTAATTACTAACTGGTTTTATTTAAATTGAAATAGCCTATTTTTGGCTTTGTGGTAAATCTGTATTGGGCTTACATTGTATTGATGAAACTATGGCAACAAAGACTTCAGTTAAGATGAAATGCTATTTTAAGCACAATAATTAGTGGATCAGTGAAGCATGATCAATGACAGCATAGTATAATACAATACAGTGATGTCATTGACCACTAGTATAGTCATTATGTTATAAGATTGATCAGCACTTTTTTATTAAAGAAGATTCACATAAAAGTCATTTGCTATAGTTGTTAGTCAAAGACCCAAAACTATTTATTTGTATTATAGTTGGATCAACCATGCAGTCTGAAAGCTTTGTTTTTCTTTTGCTCTCTACCATAATACTTATTATACCAGTCTGTTGTTCATCTACTTGTATGGCTGACTGTACTAGTGAACTAACTCAACGTCCTCCCTCACTCTATGAACAATTCTGTTGCAATGACAATAACACTGGAAAGGCTTTCAAGATAAGACAAAATAATGTTTTAAAAATAATATTATGTCCAGATAATTCACCAATATCTTGTGAAATGTATCGTACTTTCCTTAATTGTTCAGATATTTTCAAACATAACAGATCTGCTATATCTGGGTACTACACAATGCGAGCTCCTAATGGTTCCTTAATATCTGTCTACTGTGATATGGAAGGTAGTAACTGTGATGATAAGGGAGGCTGGATGAGAGTGGGTTACATCAACATGAGTGAACCTGGTGCTACCTGTCCTCCTGGACTAACATTACATCAGTATAATAACACTGATCATGGTCTATGTAGTCGACCAGTCTCATCATCTGGTAGTTCAGCTTCAGTATTCTTCTCCACGTATGGAGTTATTTATAACAAAGTATGTGGACGAGTGATAGGATATCAGTATGGGTCACCTGATGGTTTTCCACCAGACTTAGGGGGTGGAGTTTTAATTAATAATCCAAATATTGATAATATTTATGTTGATGGTGTGTCTATTACATATGACAATAATCCTCGTAAACATGTATGGACATTAGGAGTGGGTAATTTTGCTGATCGTGCTACTCGATTTAGTTGTCCATGTAATATTAATAATACAGGAACAACTGTACCAAGTTTTGTTGGCAGTAATTATTACTGTGAATCAGGAATAGCTAGTGGAGATTGGAGCAGTGTCCTGTATGCTAATGACCCATTATGGGATGGACAACAATGTGGAGGATTAGAAGGACCATGTTGTACTAACTCCAAGATGCCATGGTTTATAAAGACACTCAATGAGACTACTACTGAAGATATTGAATTGAGGGTAATGGCAGATGAAGGTACCAGTAATGAAGATACACCATTACATATTATAGAACTGTACATTCGCTAATATATAATAATGTATTATTACATATTAATGTATATAATACTTTTTTTACACATATTGTATATCTTTTAATACATTGTGTTTAGATATGCATTCTCTCTCTATTTGCTTGTAGAGAAATATCAACAATTAAATTATATTTTTTTGTCATTTTTTGATGCATATATGCAAATTCCTAAAGTGTGTAGATCACATTATAGACAATTAGAATAACATCTGTTTGTCGTTACTATTAATCTCATGAGCATTTTAATTTAAACAATATAGAAAATTAGAATAACATCTGTTTGTCGTTACTATTAATCTCATGAACATTTTAATTTAAACAATATAGAAAATTAGAATAACATCTGCTTGTCGTTACTATTAATTTCATGAGCATTTTAATTTAAACGATATTATGTGGACAGAGAATATAACTGTACTCTGATATTCAAAACATTACTCCTTGATGTAATGTATATAAGGCACAACATTTGATGTCATAGTGTATGCTGTCCTAGCTAGGTGATAGTAAAAATAATGTGTAGTGAAATATTGTGAGAGATGGGGCATTAATTAAGGTAAAAATAGAAAATTAAATCAGTATAGTCTCATCCCCAGACCTACATGAAAGCTAAAACTACTTTTTCTTGTGTATAGATCTGTGGATGAGGCTAATGTTAGCCATATGCAATTTGTCCCTTAATAGTCGAGTGATTAATTAAAGTTCTGTATCAAAGTTCTAGAATCATATTGAAAGCAGACATGGGGCAAGCACTTGAGTGCTTGTGCTTGAAAGCACTTTAAGTACATTTTTTGGAGTGCTTGGAGGTGCTTTCAAGCATTTATTATGTGTAAGCATTTATGCTTGTGCTTGTGCTTAAGCACTTTATAGTATTAGCGCTTTAAAGCACTTTATAAGCACAAATTCTGCAAGTACTTTGTGCACTTAGCACATCCATTAATAATCTTCTGCTATCATCTTGTGTTTAGGCCAGAGAGATGCCGATTGACAGATGCTACGTTCTATAAACTAATGTTTATAAGATCTAACAAAAATTGACTTAGATAAAATTGTTTATTTAAAGGAAATTTTTGGTCAAAAGTGCTTGTGCTTCAAGCATTTTTAAATGCTTGAATTTGTGCTTCAAGCATTTATTTTTTGGAAGCATAAATGCTTGTACTTGTGCTTAAGCCCTTTTATGAATGCTTTAACTTGTGGTTCAAGCACTTCATTAAATGCTTGCCCCATGTCTGATTGAAAGTAAGATTATGTTTGAGTTCTCAATATGAATTCCATTGAAATTAGACATACATATTATGACTTGTTTATATTGCTAATTTAAAATATTTTTTTTGTTACATGTAACAGTCAAGAAAATCATAAAACATATATAATGGCAGCTGTCCAATGTAATATGAAGATACTACAAAAAGAGTAATAAAAGTATTTTGTGTAATATATTGACACAAACTAAGAATTAATCAAGATAAGATGAGAATTCCAAAAGACAACAACTGAACAAACATACACACAATAATATAAGGGGAGGTTACAATAATTATAACTACTAATTAACACTGCAATCCTCTTCACAGTTAACAAACTAGTCTATCAAGTATTGTTAATATAACAATAATAAAATGTTTAATTAACAATACATGATAGACTTCATACTTTGTGATGATAAAATATACTATATGAATTGAAGCAATAACTTCCTAATTAAAAGTACTCACTTCCTTGTCTTTACAATGTTAATTTAAAACTTCCTAATTATACTGATATATAAAATAGTGGTAAAAAGAGTTTGCACACACATGTGTTGTTCATTAAAACTAGTACATAAACTTATTAAGTGATATTAATATATATAATTGACATAAATAACTCCATAAATATATTTAACTAACTTCCTAATTACAATAACATGGTTCATTGTGTAATGATACATTATTTACATATAGTTTATGTATCTATCATACATCAATTTTTAGTAACTGTTGAAGACATAATGTTTTATTTGCTTTAGCCATTAATGAAAGATAGAGCCTTTCTGCAACTGGATCACCCATGCAGTCTGAAAGTTTTGTTTTTCTTTTGTTCTTTACCCTAATACTTATTATACCAGTCTGTTGTTCATCTACCTGTATGGCTGACTGTACTAATGAACTAACTCAACGTCCTCCCTCACTCTATGAACAATACTGTTGTAATGACAATAACACTGGAAAGACTTTCAAGATAAGACAAAATAATGTTTTAAAAATAATATTTTGTTCAGATAATTCCCCTATATCTTGTGAAATGTATCGTACTTTCCTTAATTGTTCAGATATTTTCAAACATAACAGATCTGCTATATCTGGATACTACACAATGCGAGCTCCTAATGGTTCCTTAATATCTGTCTACTGTGATGACAATGCCTTTGATAACTGTTCTCAAGTCTTTAAAGAAAACAGTTCAGCTCTATCTGGGTACTACACAATGCGAGCTCCTAATGGTTCCTTAATATCTGTCTACTGTGATGACAATGCCTTTGACAACTGTTCTCAAGTCTTTAAAGAAAACAGTTCAGCTCTATCTGGGTACTACACAATGCGAGCTCCTAATGGTTCCTTAATATCTGTCTACTGTGACCTTTCTTTCCTTAGTTGCTCTCAGATTCTCCATGTAAACAGCTCAGCCACATCAGGTTATTACACAATACAAGCTCCTAATGGTTCTCATATATCAGTCTACTGTGATATGGAGGGTAGTAATTGTGATAATAAGGGAGGCTGGATGAGAGTAGGCTACATCAACATGAATGAACCTGGTGCCACCTGCCCTCCTGGACTAACATTACATCAGTATAATAACATTGATCATGGTCTATGTAGTCGACCAGTCTCATCATCTGGTAGTTCAGCTTCAGTATTCTTCTCCACATATGGAGTTATTTATAACAAAGTATGTGGACGAGTGATAGGATATCAGTATGGGTCACCTGATGGTTTTCCACCAGACTTAGGGGGTTATGTTCTTGTTAATAATCCAAATATTGATAATATTTATGTTGATGGTGTGTCTATTACATATGACAGTAACCCTCGTAAACATGTATGGACATTAGGAGTGGGTGTGGTTGCTGATGGTGCTAATCGATTTTGTTGCCCATGTAATACTGGTAGTACAGGAACAACTGTACCAAATTTTGTTGGCAGGGATTATTACTGTGAATCAGGAATAGCTAGTGGAGATTGGAGCAGTGTCCTGTATGCTAATGACCCATTATGGGATGGACAACAATGTGGAGGATTAGAAGGACCATGTTGTACTAACTCCAAGATGCCATGGTTTATAAAAGACACTTGATGAGAATGCAACTGAAGATATTGAATTGAGGGTAATGGCAGATGAAGGTACCAGTAATGAAGACATACCATTAGATATTATAGAACTGTACATTCACTAATATACAATAATATACTGTCCTTTTCAGTGATTGAAATAAATACAATATACTTTTATGTTGTCAGTTAAAATGTCCTATTTGTTTAAACAGTCACCATATGTATATCAATCTTAAATAAGTTTTAAAGTAATGTTTAATGTTTATTGTTTGCATAGACAATAAATCTACCTATATGAATCCATAGTACAGCCTTGGCCCAATTATTATCAAAATAAAAATAAAATCATCATTACATCTAACAATTAGCTACAAAAACAACCAATGCCATTAATAGTCAAACAGTATTATATTTGCTTTTTTGCATCAAATTACTGAAGTACTATGGGATGGACAAAATTGTCCTGGTAATGAAGCCAACTGTTGTTGCACTTCTCCCAAAATACCTTGGTTCTTGAAGACGCTAAATAATTCTATTACTGATAATATTGAAGTGAGATTGTGTACCAGTCAGGGTTATCCCGATGAAACTACTCCGTTAGATATTATTGAGTTATTTGTTCACTAAACAAACACAGAAGTTTCTTTAATGCCAAGTATATAATATGAGGCTAAATTATTATATTAATATAACTGTTATTGCTTTTATGTGTTCATTTAAATTTGATGTACAATAACAACATTATATTGTATTGTTGTTAAATGTGAATACATCTGACTTACAGCAATATTGTAACAAACATCACGAGATATTAATCACATTATTACAGTAATTGATGGATGAGTTGTGTCTGTACTCAAGCATATCCTTTACACAATTGACATCTAATATAAAATGAATCACATGTAACATTTATAATTAGTGGAATAGGAAATCATGATCAATGACATTACAACATAGTAGTAAGTAGTGATGTCATTGATCACATTAGTATGGTGATCATTACATCAGATTAATCAGTATATTTTTATTAATGATGAAGATATGCATAAAAGTCATTTGTTATAGTCATTAGTAAAAGATAAAGTCTTTTT
This sequence comes from Xestospongia bergquistia, assembly GCA_963965975.1. Lineage (NCBI taxonomy): Eukaryota > Metazoa > Porifera > Demospongiae > Haplosclerida > Petrosiidae > Xestospongia > Xestospongia bergquistia. Next base: position 802,543 of record OZ014414.1, on the reverse strand, counting down.
ATATGCATATAATTGTTCAGCTATGCAGTCTGAAAGCTTTGGTTTTCTTTTGTTGCTTACTTTAATACTTATTATACCAGTCTGTTGTTCATCTACTTGTATGGCTGACTGTACTAATGAACTAACTCAACGTCCTCCCTCACTCTATGAACAATATTGTTGTAATGACAATAACACTGGAAAGACTTTCAAGATAAGACAAAATAATGTTTTAAAAATAATATTTTGTTCTGATAATTCCCCTATATCTTGTGAAATGTATCGTACTTTCCTTAATTGTACAGATATTTTCAAACATAACAGATCTGCTATATCAGGATACTACACAATGCGAGCTCCTAATGGTTCCTTAATATCTGTCTACTGTGATGACAATGCCTTTAACAATTGTTCTCAAGTCTTCAAAGAAAACACTTCATCTCCCTCTGGCTACTACACAATGAGAGCTGTAAATGGTTCCTTAATATCTGTCTATTGTGACCTTTCTTTTATTAATTGCTCTCAGATTCTCAATGAATACAGTTTTGCTCCATCAGGTTATTACACAATACAAGCACCTAATGGTTCTCTTATATCAATCTACTGTGATATGGAGGGTAGTAACTGTGATGATAAGGGAGGTTGGATGAGAGTAGGCTACCATAACATGAGTGAACCTGGTGCTACCTGTCCTCCTGAACTAACATTACATCAGTATAATAACATTGATCATGGTCTATGTAGTCGACCAGTCTCATCATCTTGTAGTTCAGCTTCAGTATTCTTCTCTACATATGGAGTTATTTTTAACAAAGTATGTGGACGAGTGATAGGATATCAGTATGGGTCAATTGATGGTTTTCCACCAGACTTAGGGGGTGGATATCTTTATAATCCAAATATTGACCACAATTATGTTGATGGTGTATCTATTACATATGGCAATAGTCATTAGTAAAAGATAAAGTCTTTTTATATGCATATAATTGTTCAGCTATGCAGTCTGAAAGCTTTGGTTTTCTTTTGTTGTTTTCCTTAATACTTATTATACCAGTCTGTTGTTCATCTACTTGTATGGCTGACTGTACTAATGAACTAACTCAACGTCCTCCCTCACTCTATGAACAATATTGTTATAATGACAGGTTGGATGAAAGTGGGTTACATCAATATGAGTGAACTTGGTGCTACCTGCCCTCCTGGACTAACATTACATCAGTATAATAACATTGATCATGGTCTATGTAGTCGACCAGTCTCATCATCTTGTAGTTCAGCTTCAGTATTCTTCTCTACATATGGAGTTATTTTTAACAAAGTATGTGGACGAGTGATAGGATATCAGTATGAGTCAATTGATGGTTTTCCACCAGACTTAGGGGGTGGATATCTTTATAATCCAAATATTGACCACAATTATGTTGATGGTGTATCTATTACATATGGCAATAATCCTTGTAAACACACATGGACATTAGGAGTGGGTAATGTCGCTGATGATACTAGTCCTAATCAATATAATTGTCCATGTAATACTGGTAACACAGAAACAACTGTACCAAGTTTTGTTGGCAGTAATTACTACTGTGAATCAGGAATAGCTAGTGGACAATAGACTAAACATTCTTATCATAGTCATTTTACCATAATAATATAATAATATAGTAATTAGTGCATGAGGTATGTGTGTACTTAGACATTTGTCTCTACACAATTTACATCTGATATTAAGTGAAAGACGTCTGCTTAGAAAAGTATTTTGTCATTTCAATGATGCAGTCTGAAAGCTTTCTTTTTCTTTTGTTGCTTAGTCTAATACTTCTTGTACCAGTCTGTTGTTTATCTACTTGTATGGCTGACTGTACTAGTGAACTAACTCAACGTCCTCCCTCACTCTATGAACAATATTGTTGTAATGACAATAACACTGGAAAGACTTTCAAGATAAGACAAAATAATGTTTTAAAAATAATATTTTGTCCAGATAATTCACCTATATCTTGTGAAATGTATCATACTTTCCTTAATTGTTCAGATATTTTCAAACATAACAGATCTGCTATATCTGGATACTACACAATGCGAGCTCCTAATGGTTCCTTAATATCTGTCTACTGTGACGACAATGCCTTTGATAACTGTTCTCAAGTTTTCAAAGAAAACACTTCAGCTCTATCTGGGTACTACACAATGCGAGCTCCTAATGGTTCTCATATATCAGTCTATTGTGATATGGAAGGTAGTAACTGTGATGATAAGGGAGGCTGGATGAGAGTAGGCTACATCAACATGAGTGAACCTGGTGCCACCTGCCCTCCTGGACTAACATTACATCAGTATAATAACATTGATCATGGTCTATGTAGTCAACCAGTCTCATCATCTGGTAGTTCAGCTTCAGTATTTTTCTCCACATATGGAGTTATTTATAACAAAGTATGTGGACGAGTGATAGGATATCAGTATGGGTCACCTGATGCTTTTGCAGTGGGTGGAAATCCAAATATTGATAATATTTATGTTGATGGTGTATCTATTACATATGACAATAATCCTCGTAAACATGTGTGGACATTAGGAGATGGTTTGTTTGATTATTCTACTTGTGTACAATGTTGTCCATGCAATATTGGTAATACAGGAACAACTGTACCAAGTTTTATTGGCAGTAATTATTACTGTGAATCAGGAATAGCTAGTGGATATCCGAACAGTGTCCTGTATGCTAACGACCCATTATGGGATGGACAACAATGTGGAGGACTAGAAGGACCATGTTGTACTAACCCTAAGATGCCATGGTTTATGAAAACACTCAATGAGAATACAAATGAAGACATTGAATTGAGGGTAATGGTTAATGAAGGTACCAGTAATGAAGACATACCATTAGATATTATAGAACTGTACATTCGGTAATATACAATAATGTACTGTCCTTTTTAGTAATTGAAGTGAATATTTTACAGTTTTATATTGTCATGTAATGTATCCCTTATACTGATATTTTTTATACATGGATATCCATTAATTCATACAATATAGTTGTTTTTTGTTCGTGATCACACTTATCAATTGTAATTTGTTTGATGTCAATGTTTTTGATATATGGACAGGATTACATCAACTGTATTGTATATAAGTAAGAGATAATACATTGTCATTGTCTTTTTTGTTCTTCTATAACTTTATAAGATTGTTTTCAAAGTATTATATTCTAATATATTTAGAAGTGTACTACAATTCTTGTTATCATAATCTAATCTATTAGTATATTTATGTCTCATTTTAACACATAACAAAATAAATATATTTTTAAAGTTATTGTTGTATTAATTAATTAATTAATTATTGTTTGATGTATTCCCATTTTGACGGCAAATTAAAACTTTTCTTTTATACACGTAGATTGGTATATTGACAGATAAACAACTTAGTAACTTAGTGGGCATGTCTATTTTGTCCTTTTCTTAACAGTTTTCTGATATTTCATCAAAATATTGGTTTCGACCACACCCAACCACTCATTAATTAATTATTGTTCATATATTGATATCCCCATTTTGACAAAACTAAAAAAAACTTTTATACATGTAGTTTGGTAAATAGACAGATAAACGTTATGTTCCAGTAGCCAACTAAAACCCAAAGTAGTCTTTGTAGTTTATGTCCAATAACTGAAATTATGAGGAAGAGGTAGATACTATTTTAACTTAACTGACTTAGTATCCATTTATAGCTTCAATTGAAGCCATGATTTGACTACTATAACAATGTAATCTAGTTATTAAAACAAATTGGTAAAGAGGGAAAAGGCAATATTAGTTTACATAACATAGTGTTTTAGATAAATATAAGTCAAACCATCTGTTAGTTTATGACCATGATAAACATTATAATCAAATAAATCAGATATTAATGACTGGTGTGAAGAAACAGAAATGACATAGGCATAACAATACACTTAAAATAATATTTTGTCATTTCAACCCTTTTCCTTGTTACCAGAATCTCATCAAGTTGATGTAAGCCCAATATTGAGTTACCACAAAGCCAAAAACTGGTCTAACTTAATATGTGAAAAGCCAACTAAAACCCAAAGTACTCTTTGTAGTTTATGTCCAATAACTGACATTATGAGGAAGAGGTAGATACTATTTTAACTTAACTAAATTAGTATCTGCTTATAGCTTCAATTGAAGCCATGATTTACTACTATAGCAAAGTGGGAGTAAAACCAATGTGGTTGTAGATGTAACTAGTTGGCTTCATGCTTATTGAGTTACACTAGTATTGGCCTTGTAGCAACTTTGAATTGGGCTTACATTATATTGATGTAACTGTATAGTAATGAAGACCTTAGTTAAAATGACAACATGCTTTTTTCAGTGTGGCTATCAATATAAAGTACATTACATGATGAAACAAAAAAAGAAGCATGTCACCACAAATGATTTACATTAACAATATTAGTTATAACAACCTATTTTGTTAGTCATGATAACTGCAATGTATGTTAGAATCAAACCTACTAAGTGTTACAGTAACCACAGTGCATGAAGCTAAAGTGACAGCAATTGTTACATCAACTACTTATGTCAGATGTTACTTTAACTATAAGTGTGGGTTATAATCACCAATACATTTGACAGTTGCTTTAACTATTATTTTCATTGGATTATTTTAACCCAAGACATGGGTTACTTGAGTTGCAGGTGTTTTGACCCAAACGTTTGGGTACTTTCTACCCATCACTTTTTACTTTGTATGATACTGCTGCTTTTATTCCTAAGTTACTAAGTAAACATTCTTAACATAGTCATTTTACTACAGTAATTGGTACATGTGATATGTGTGTACTCAGACATTTGTCTGTACATGATTGACATCTGATATTAAGTGAAAAAAAGCAGCTTAAAAAGGATTTTGTCATATCATCCATGTTCTTTGTTACCATAGTTTCTTCAATATGATGTAAAACCAATTCTAAGCTACCACAAACTCAAAATACTCTAACTTGATATCTACAAAGCCACCTAGAAGAAAAAAATAATATTTTTTACTCATAGCTTCAATGGAAGTCAAGAGCACATACAAAGTTATTCGTCAGTTGAAATAGTATCTATTTCTTACTCAATTTTCAATTATTGAACATTACACTACAATAATTAAATTTTAATTACTAACTGTTTTTATTTAAATTGAAGTAGCCTATTTTTGGCTTTGTGGTAAATCTGTATTGGGCTTACATTGTATTGATGAAACTATGGCAACAAAGACTTCAGTTAAGATGAAATGCTATTTTAAGCACAATAATTAGTGGATCAGTGAAGCATGATCAATGACATCATAGTATAATACAATACAATCATGTCATTGACCACTAGTATAGTCATTATGTTATAAGATTGATCAGCACTTTTTTATTAAAGAAGATTCACATAAAAGTCATTTGCTATAGTTGTTAGTCAAAGACCCAAAACTTTTTATTTGTATTACAGTTGGATCAACCATGCAGTCTGAAGGCTTTGTTTTTCTTTTGCTCTCTACCATAATACTTATTATACCAGTCTGTTGTTCCTCTACTTGTATGGCTGACTGTACTAGTGAACTAACTCAACGTCCTCCCTCACTCTATGAACAATACTGTTGTAATGACAATAACACTGGAAAGGCTTTCAAGATAAGACAAAATAATGTTTTAAAAATAATATTATGTCCAGATAATTCACCAATATCTTGTGAAATGTATCGTACTTTCCTTAATTGTTCAGATATTTTCAAATATAACAGATCTGCTATATCTGGGTACTACACAATACAAGCTCCTAATGGTTCCTTAATATCTGTTTACTGTGATATGGAGGGTAGTAACTGTGATGGTAAAGGAGGTTGGATGAGAGTGGGCTACATCAACATGAGTGAATCTGGTGCTACTTGTCCTCCTGGTTTGACACAACAACAATATAATAACATTGATCATGATGTGTGTGGTCTTCCTAACTCTGGTAACTTTAGTTATACATTCTTCTCTACTCAAGGAATCAGTTACATTAAGGTGTGTGGTCAACTAAGAGGGTACCAGTATCGATCTCCTGACGCATTTATTGGCAATAACATTGACTCCTGTTATGTTGATGGTATTTCTATTACATATGGTAGTAGTCCACGTAAACATATTTGGACATATGCAGGTGGTTTAACTTCTGATAATGTGCCCTTCCCAGATTATTGCTGTCCATGTAATAGTAATAATACTGTAGCACCTGGATTGAAACCAAACTTTATTGGATATGACTATTATTGTGAATCAGGCATTCCTCCTTATATAAGTGGAAATACACAAAGATGGCAACATGTCTTATATGTCAATGACTCATTATGGGATGGACAACAATGTGATGGAAATGAAGGTCCATGTTGTACTAACCCTAAGATGCCATGGTTTATAAAGACACTTTCAGAGATTACCACTGAAGATATAGAACTAAGGGTATGTGGGAATCAAGTTTATCCTGATGAAGATACTCCCTTAGATATTATTGAGCTTTACATACGATAATTGCTTTACTTTTTCCTTTAATAGAGTATGTACTAGTTTGTATACACTTGATACTTAATATAGACATTATTTGTTAAAACTGTATTAACTGGCAGTCATCTTATAAAACCTGAAACCATTTAACTTTACTACATGTTCATACAATTTGTAATGAAATATCTTTTTTTGTGACTGAAAAATTTTGACTTTATAAACATAGATGTTTAAATATTACTATTATTATGTTACTATTATATAGTACTGCTGATAAACAATAGGTGTGGTCAAGTGGGTTAATCTATTCCAAGTTTTGTTTGCTTGCTTTCTTTTGTTTTTGTTTTGTTTTGTTGTCTTTAGTATATTAACAATATATTTTTTACACCTGCTGATATGTTTATGTATTACTGAAAGTCTTTGTAAAGACAGAGGGTCAATACAAAGACTGTAATATTGCTCCCCTTTCATTCTCGTTCATTTGTGGCTTTGAGCAAATAATTATAATAGCAGTTTTGATCATCAGTATATATCAGTCTATTGACTTTGTGATATGGAGGGTTGTAACTGTGATGGTAAAGGAGGCTGGACGAGAGTGGGCTATCTCAAAATGAGTGAACCTGCTGCTGCTACCTGTCCTCCTGAACTAGCATTACATCAGTATAATAACATTGATCATGGTCTATGTAGTCGACCAGTCTCATCATCTGGTAGTTCAGCTTCAGTATTCTTCTCCACATATGGAGTTATTTATAACAAAGTATGTGGACGAGTGATAATATATTAGTATGGGTCACCTGATGGTTTTCCACCAGACTTAGGGGGTGGATATCTTATTAATCCAAATATTGATAATATTTATGTTGATGGTGTATCTATTGCATATGACAATAATCCTCGTAAACATGTATGGACATTATGAGTGGGTGTATTAGGTCATCTTGCTGATGAATATTGTTGTCCATGTAATACTGGTAGTACAGGAACAACAGTACCAAGTTTCGCTGGCAATGATTACTATTGTGAGCCAGGAGAAGCTGGTAATTTGTGGAGACATATCCTGTATGCTAATGATCCATTATGGGATGGACAACAATGTGGAGGATTAGAAGGAGCATGTTGTACTAACTCCAAGATGCTATGGTTTATAAAGACACTCAATGAGAATACAAAAGAAGATATTGAATTGAGGGTAATGGCAGATGAAGATACTAATAATGAAGACATACTATTAGATAGTGGCACTTATATTGATAAAATTAGTATATATAATATATAATATAATATAATATAATATAATATAATATAATATAATATAATATATAATATAATATAATATAACTCCATCAATAGGCAATACTGTATTATCTGCCTGATAATCCATGCAAACAACAACAAAACAGAAAGAAGAAACTTCATCATTTCTTCGTCTCTAAATAAGAACACTTACAAAAGTGCTTAAACATCACCACATGCTATGCATTATAATAAACATGGTCTATGATTATGTGTATATACAGGTATTTTGTATAGATATCATCAGTTATTCTAGTAATCACAATCACTAACCACTTTCTTGATGAATGTTTCATGTAAGCTATTCCTCAAAAGCTTAGCTTAAAACATAGGCCTTGAGGGTTGGCCCCATCCCACAAACAGGATTAATTTTACAATTGTTGATTTTAAAACTATATATATAAACATATTGTATGTTTCATAAATCCATTATTTATTGTCTCATGAAAAAATTAAAGTTTAAGATATATACCACTACATATTCAAGTATCAAGTTCTTTATAGACAAGATTGTCTGAAAGTTTAGATAAATATGTAATTTAATAAATCAGCCTTTATTTGTATGCAATCAATAATAATTTCCAACCTTTGTTAAGATTAATATAATGGTAATTTATATTATATTACTCTTAAAACAAATGGATTATTTTAACCTATTCATGAACATCATACATGAATCCATAGTAACAGCTCTGGTCCAATTAGCATCTTATATTTTGTCTAAGATTGTAAATCATAATTAGTTCAAGCCATTAGCTACAAAAACAATCAATCTCCATTAGTACATTAACAATCAAAACAGTGTTATGTTTTCTTTTTTGAATGAAATAATTTTGATACCTACAAATTGTATAGCCATTAAACTATATATGGTTAAATAAACCAATCAGTTTTTAAAGTGATATAAATATCTGTGATTAAATTTCCTTACAGCATTTTCAGTTAGTATATAATTTTTTTGTATCTGCAAATGATGTATTTTCTCATTATAACTCTATTTCTTTCAGGATTTGATATTGTTCTGGCAGATAATACAACTTATACACAATTAGTTGATGTCTATCCTTCATCATTTAAATGTGGTCACGATCTTCACAGTTCACTGAGTGGAGTCTTAAAATTGTTACCTTTTAATGATGGTATTGAAAAGGCGTATGTGAACAATGATATTAAATTCTCTCCACCACACAAGAGTTCTGAGATTTCTGATAAGTGTCATAATAACTTTAATCCTAACAGTGAACTACTAGACCAGTTAGAAGAGATCTCACAGTTCATAAACATTTTTAACTCTGCATTTTCCAACTGTTATCATGTCTTTAAAGAAAACAGTTCAGCTCCATCTGGGTACTACATGATAAGAGCCACAAATGGTTCTTTAATATCTGTGTACTGTGACCTTTCTTTTGTTAATTGTTCTCAAATTCTCCATGTAAACAGTTTTGCTCCATCAGGTTATTACACAATACAAGCACCTAATGGCTCTCTTATATCTGTCTACTGTGATATGGAGGGTAGTAATTGTGATGGTAAAGGAGGTTGGATGAGAGTGGGTTACATTAATATGAGTGAACCAGGTGCTACCTGCCCTCATGGACTAACATTATATCAGTATAATAACATTGATCATGGTCTATGTAGTCGACCAGTCTCATCATCTGGTAGTTCAGCTTCAGTATTCTTCTCCACGTATGAAGTTATTTATAACAAAGTATGTGGACGAGTGATAGGATATCAGTATGGGTCAACTGATGCTTTTCCACCAAACTTAGGGGGTGGATATCTTTATAATCCAAATGTTGATAATATTTATGTTGATGGTGTATCTATTACACATGACAATAATCCTCGTAAACATGTATGGACATTAGGAGTGGGTTGGGTTGCTGACAATGCTATCGTCTATTCACTTTCTTGTCCATGTAATATTAATAATACAGAAACAACTGTACCAAGTTTTGTTGGCAGTGATTATTACTGTGAATCAGGAATAGCTAGTGGATATCCGAACAGTGTCCTGTATGCTAATGACCCATTATGGGATGGACAACAATGTGGAGGATTAGAAGGACCATGTTGTACTAACTCCAAGATGCCATGGTTTATAAAGACACTCAATGAGAGTACTACTGAAGATATTGAATTGAGGGTAATGGCAGATGAAGGTACCAGTAATGAAGACATACCATTAGATATTATAGAACTCTACATTCGCTAATATACAATAATGTACTGTCCTTTTTAGTGATTGTAATAAATACAATATACTTTTATATTGTCATGTGTTCCTTATGCTGTATTCACATATATAGATAACTTTGTCAGAAAAACTAATTTGTAATACAATATACCTTATCCTAATATAATATTAAATGATATTTACTCTATGGATGGACAGTGAAGGTGTGCTATACATTAGAGAATTAAATTCAAACAAAAAGTGATCAAGTAAATTCAGGAAATAATGGATTTCCTGGACTAACAATGAAACAGTATAAGAAGATTGGCTATAGTCAATGTAGTTGATTAGTGTCATCATTTGATAGTCAAGTTTCAGTATTCTTCACTACTTGTAAAGTTAGTTACAAAAAAGTAAGTAGACAAGTCAGTTTATAAGACTACAAATGATGATATAAAAGTGAAAAAACTCAAGTGGCAGACGATCACCTAGAGGAAGAAGAACCACACATAGCAGGCAATGATATTGAGTTGAGAACAATGGACATCAATGAGGCTATCAGTAATTAATACATGAATTATACATTGCTAAAATCTGTAATGAGTATTTCGTATTGTTATTGATAACAGTATCCTATGAATAATGTCACTATATCTGTCATAGAATAGTATACTGGAGGCCTTGTGCATGAATCAACACTCATCATGGTTTGGATGTTCTGAGATGTCATCTACCTGCAGCTTGTTTGTCTTCATAATCCTATTTCTGAAAAACATATTGTCTTAATCACTATATTTACAATATTTGTTAAGTCAATGTCATCATTTTGTCAAAGTAGTTGATTGTCATGTAAATGATGTCAAAGTATTGCTCTAAAACAGTATTATTCTAATATATGACTATCTGTTGTCACTTTACAATTAAAAGTTGCTGTTATTGTAGATATAATCTGAATAATTTTTGGGAATTGTTTGTTTTATAATTGTTAGGAATTTTAAAACTGTTCTAATCAGGAAATGTTAATAAATAATCATTCAAAAATGGAGAACATGTCCTAAGAGAGTAATAGTCCATATTTTGTGTCATTCTAACTATTCAAATTATTGACATCGTTTACATTCTCAATAATCCCAATAACAAAACATTTTAATAGACAATGTAAAAATATATATGTAACAATGTACATTAGAGTAAGCTTTTAAAAATTCAATTTTTTAATTGTTTGGAATAATGAAGATTATTACTCGATTCTTTTGGTTCTCTGTACTGCTTAGTGTCAGTTATGCCTCTTCAATTTGTATGACTGACTGTACTAGTTTATTAACTACACATCCTCCCTCACTCTATGAACAATATTGCTGTAATTCTAACAACAATGGAAAGACAATCAAGTTAAAAGAGAATAATAATTTCCTGATATTCATTCTCTGTCCAAAAACTCTTCCTACCTCTTGTCAAAAGTTTCCTACAATTTTAAATTGTTCTGTGGTCTTTGAAGCAAACAGTTCAACTCCAATACAATCAGGATATTTCTCTATGCAAACTAGTAATGGCTCTCAAGTCCTCATCTACTGTAATGTAGAGGATTATATTGATGGTGATAGCTGTTCTCAAGTGTTTCAAGAAAACAATGCTGCTCCATCAGGTTATTATAAAATACGTTTTTCTCAGCATGCTCTTATTTTTATGTACTGTAATATTGAGGACTATATTGATGGATACAATTGTTTTCATATTCTCCAAAAAAATAGTTCTGCTCCATCAGGTTATTATGCAATACAATCTCCTAATGGTTCTCTTATATCAGTTTATTGTGATATGGAGGGTAGTAATTGTGATGGTAAAGGAGGTTGGATGAAAGTGGGTTACATCAATATGAGTGAACTTGGTGCCACTTGCCCTCCTGGACTAACATTACATCAGTATAATAACATTGATCATGGTCTATGTAGTCGACCAGTCTCATCATCTGGTAGTTCAGCTTCAGTATTCTTCTACACATATGGAGTTATTTTTAACAAAGTATGTGGACGAGTGATAGGATATCAGTATGCGTCACCTGATGGTTTTCCACCAAACTTAGGGGGTGGATATCTTTATAATCCAAATATTGATAATATTTATGTTGATGGTGTATCTATTACATATGACAATAATCCTCGTAAACACGTATGGACATTAGGAGTGGGTAATGTCGCTCATGATACTAGTGTTAATCAACATAATTGTCCATGTAATACTGGTAATGCAGAAACAACAGTACCAAGTTTTGTTGGCAGTGATTATTACTGTGAATCAGCAATAGCTAGTGGACATCCGAACAGTGTCCTGTATGCTAATGATCTATTATGGGATGGACAACAATGTGTAGGATTAGAAGGACCATGTTGTACTAACTCCAAGATGCCATGGTTTATAAAGACACTCAATGAGACTACTACTGAAGATATCGAGTTGAGGGTAATGGCAGATGAAGGTACCAATAATGAACGAATACCATTAGATATTATAGAACTGTACATTCACTAATATACAATAATGTACTGTCCTTTTTAGTGATTGTAATAAATACAATATACTTTTATTTTGTCATGTGTTCCTTATGCTGTATTCACATATATAGATAACTTTGTCAGAATAACTAATTTGTAATACAATTTACCTTATCCTACTATAATATTAAATGATATTTACTCTATGGATGGACAGTGAAGGTGTGCTGATATACTGATATTTTTTATACATGGTATCTATTAATTCATGCAATATAGTTGTTATTTGTTCGTGATCACACTTATCAATTGTAATTTGTTTGATGTCAATGTTTTTGATATATGGACAGGATTACATCAACTCTATTGTACATTTAAGTAAGAGATAATACATTGTCATTGTCTTTTTGTTCTTCTATAACTTTATAAGATTGTTTTGAAATACTACACTATTATAGTTGTTTTAAAATCAATCATGGTTTGGATGTTCTGAAGATGTCATCTACCTGCAGCTTGTTTGTCTTCATAATCCTATTTCTGAAAAACATATTATTCTTAATCACTATATATACAATATTTGTTAAGTCAATGTCATCATCTTGTCAAAGTAGTTGATTATCACGTAAATGATGTCAAAGTATTGCTCTAAAACAGTATCATTCTAATATATAACTATCTGTCAACAGTTTAGTTGCTATTATTGTAGATATGATGTGAATAATTTTGGGGAATTGCTTTGTTTTATAATTGTTAGGAATTTTTAAAATCAGGAAACATTAATAACTAATCATTCAAGACTGGAGGACATATCCCAAGAGAGTAATAGTCCATATCTTGTGTCATTCAAACTAGTCAAAATATTGACATCATTTACATTCTCAATAATCTCAATAACAAAACATCTTAATGGACAAAATATAGATAATAAAACAATGTACATTAGAGTAAGCTTTTTAAAATTCAATTTTTGAACTACTTGGAATAATGAAGATTATTACTCAATTCTTTTGCTTCTCTGTACTGCTCAATGTCAGTTATGCCTCTTCAATTTGTATGGCTGACTGTACTAATGAACTAACTCAACGTCCTCCCTCACCCTATGAACAATATTTTTGTAATTCTGACAACAATGGAAAGACAATTAAGTTAAAAGAGACTAATAATTTCCTGCTATTTATTCTCTGTCCAAAAACTCTTCCTACCTCTTGTCAAAAGTTTCCTACCATTTTAAATTGTTTTGAAGTCTTTGAAGCAAACAGTTCAACTCCAATACAATCAGGATATTTCTCTATGCAAACTAGTAATGGCTCTCAAGTCCTTGTCTACTGTAATGTAGAGAATTATATTGATGGTGATAGCTGTTCTCAGGTGTTTCAAGAAAACAATGCTGCTCCATCAGGTTATTATAAAATACGTTTTTCTCAGCACTCTCTTATTTTTATGTACTGTAATATTGAGGACTATATTGATGGATACAATTGTTCTCATATTTTACAAAAAAATAGTTCTGCTCCATCAGGTTATTATGCAATACAATCTCCTAATGGTTCTCTTATATCAGTTTATTGTAATATGGAGGGTAGTACCTGTGATGATGAAGGAGGTTGGATGAGAGTGGGTTACATCAATATGAGTGAACCTGGTGCTACTTGTCCAAGTGGTCTAAACAGTTATTTTTTTCCAAATATTAGTTATCCACTTTGTGATCGACCTCATCCTTCAAACAATGGCTGTAATTTCACCATTTTTTCTACAATTGGTCTCAACTATTCTCAAGTATGTGGACAAGTAAGAGGGTACCAGCTTGGGAATGTTGATGGTATTTATGATAACAATGGTGGATCTCCTTCACTTGAAGGGGCATATATTGATGGTGTGTCTATTACTCGTGGTAGTAACCCTCGTCATCATATTTGGACATATATAGCAGGGCAAAGAGAAACTGGTCAAACTCAAGAAGCTTGTCCTTGTAACGATGGCAGTACAGAGACTACACTACAATATGTTGGCGATGACTACTATTGTGAGTCTGGCTCTCCTGTGTTTGAGTCTTATACATTCCACTATGATGATCTGCTTTGGGATGGCAAACAATGTGACTACTTAGAGACTCCATGCTGTACATCTCCTAACATGCCATGGTTTGTCAAGTCCCTTAATCAATCAAGTACTGATGATATTGAACTAAGATTGTGTACCAGTGAAGATATCCTGATGAAGCTACACCAGTAGATATAATTGAGTTGTATGTTCGCTAAGTTATGTTATTGATAATTTCATTGTCTTTTCAGTTTTAGTATAATTGCTGCTTTATTTGAACATGTACATAATTAATTAGTAGTTATAAAGTGTTTTTTTGTATAATACAACTGATAACACTCAGACCCCTTCAGTGGCCAAAAATTCAACAATATGTAATTGATATTTATGGCCACACCACCTGATACTCTATCCTCTGGAATGCTGTTTCCATAGTGACAACATAGCAACTCTGCAGAGTATTCAAATTACCAGCATATTAAACTTCATTTTGTTGATATCATTATTAGTTCTGTCAGTACAGAATTACTGTACATGTGAATATTTTAAGGAAAATGGTAAAATATATAACCTTTGCTGTTTTTTTCCTATTATGCAGGATTGTTCTCACAGATATTGTTGATGTCAAAGTTTACCCACCTCCATGCGCATCTCTAAAATGTAGTCCTGATCTATTCTACTCTATGACAAACCTGTCTGAGATGCAGTTTCCTCCTTATAATAACAATATTACTTGCATTGCATTTGGTAAGGGTATGTGAACAATGGTATTAATTTCTATGCATCGCAAACATGTCCTGATATCTCTGACGAGTGTCATAGCAACTTTAATCCTAACAACAAAATACTAGGACAGCTACAAGAGATATCACAGTTTATAGATATTTTTAACTCTGCATTTTCCAACTGCTCTCAAGTCTTTAAAGAAAACACTTCATCTCCCTCTGGCTACTACACAATGCGAGCTCTGAATGGTTCCTTAATATCTGTCTATTGTGATGACAATGCCTTTGACAACTGTTCTCAAGTCTTTAAAGAAAACGGCTCAGCTGTATCTGGGTACTACACAATGCGAGCTCCTAATGGTTCCTTAATATCTGTCTACTGTGATGACAATGCCTTTGACAACTGTTATCAAGTCTTCAAAGAAAACACTTCATCTCCCTCTGGCTACTACACAATAAGAGCTGTGAATGGTTCCTTAATATCTGTCTATTGTGACCTTTCTTTTATTAATTGCTCTTATATTCTCAATGAATACAGTTTTGCTCCATCAGGTTATTACACAATACAAGCACCTAATGGTTCTCTTATATCAATCTACTGTGATATGGAGGGTGGTAATTGTGATGGTAAGGGAGGCTGGATGAGAGTGGGCTACATTAATATGAGTGAACCTGGTACTACTTGTCCTCCTGGTTTGACACAACAACAATATAATAACATTGATCATGATGTGTGTGGTCTTCCTAACTCTGGTAAGTTTAGTCATACATTCTTCTCTACTCAAGGAATCGGTTACAGTAATGTGTGTGGTCAACTAAGAGGGTACCAGTATCGATCGCCTGATGCATTTAATGGCAATAACATTGATTCTTGTTATGTTGATGGTATTTCTATTACGTAAAATATGGGTAGACTTATAATTTACTTGGTGAACCCAAATACTTTGAACAGAATTCATCTCATTTATTCTAACAATATTCATCTCTTATTTATTCTAACAACAGAAATAAGAAAAATACTTTCAGACATAATGAACTACACTACATTTTATGTTATAATACAGTAAATATCACATGTTCACTTGTGTATCAAAATCTGCACGGGTTTCAGCTAAAGAAATAAAATCTAAGAATTTCAAAAGTACTCTTATAATATAAATGTTGAAATTAATAAATATACTGGTTAACAGTTATGTAGTTAATTTTCAAGTATTTTGTAAGTATTGTTAATTAATGTAATACAATGGACTGCATTATATTGTTATGTTCTTGTTTAATCATTTGTTTATCTCATTATGTATTGAATTCAAAGTAGTTTGTATAATTATAAGCAAGATTAGCAATGACCAACCTACATGAGTGCTAAAAATAGTTGGAGAGCTAATTTTATCAACTAATGTCAACTAATCTGACACTAATTTAGTTCTTTATAGCTATAATTGTTAATACAATTGTCATCTATTATTGACATGAGTAGTATCAGATTATTGTTTTATAAAATTCTAATTCTGGAATAAACTTTTCATCCGTAATAAGAACAATTAATTCTTATTAGTGACTAACAGGTATGTATAAAAGGGTTATTCATATATAGTAGAGTTACCTGTTTTAGGCCCTGGATTAAGTTCAACACCTCCTGATAAAATAAGGAGAAATGAGAGAAAGACTCCCAAAGAGAAAGCAATATCTTTAATCTTCCTGATAATAGTCACTCCACCTATACTACTACTGCTCTCAGTGTTTTGAGTATCTTTAGAATGAGTACTGCATGACATCTGACGACATGCCCACAATACAACACTCACTCTCCATTGAGTGATATCAATCATTACTATAATGTTAAAAAGTGAGTACTATCATTACCTTTTCACGAATAAGGAAACTTATACTAACTACTTAGCAAATGTTTTAATCATAATTACTTGTATATGTAACACTTTACATAATTGCATATTAAAACACCCTCAATATATTTCAATTACTCAGAATATATTGCATACATTAATATAAATTGAAATACTAAATGTTATCAGTTTTAAATGACAAAGTTTTAATAAAGGCAGGAGACTATGGATTCCTAATGAAAGCCATACTTCTACTTGAATATAATTATGATATGATTATCATTGCTAATAACACAAATATTGATCTTTATCTAAACAATTGTAACTATTTCACAGTAGTTATAGAATGCCCAGGTACAAGGCTACATGGTATAGAATATTACGTTCATACGACACTATATATCATATCTATAGATATTATAACTATAGCTGTATAACTGTACATAATTATCTTTCAGTATTCATTTTAATCACAATATCAATTAGCAATAAATAAAATAAAAGACACTAAAGTGTGGAAGCCTGGCTGCTACAGTTAGTTAAAGACATATAAGACAAATCTAATGAAAGATATTTGAATGTTGTAAAGCAATGAGGCTTGGCTATATCTATTAGGTACCACGAAGTGGGGTGCAGTAGTTTTGGATGCATGAGAATAGTTTATTGACATAACATGTGTCACAATGCCACTGTCAAACCAGTATAGTTTATATAATATACTTGTACAAGGGACCATACAATTGTACATATGTAAATAAGAACATACAAACATATAAATGACAGTGTATGTTAGTTATGGTAAGAATTATGTCCTCCCTATTGACTTTATGCAATAAGCATGGGGTGTAACGTACCTTAAGTCACAGATTTAATTGTCAACACACAAGGAAAGCATTTAATAGGTTATTACCTTTTTGCTTTCAAGGATAACAGAACAAATATCAACAGCAACTATTACAAAATCGAGCCTTCAGTGAGCAGCAAGTATAGACTCAGTTGTAACACAGGTCTTGTCTGAGTGCCTCAAATACCAAAACTGTAATTGATAAAAATACAAAGTAGTTCATTAAGATCATGACTCACTTGTATAGACATGGTGGTATAGTTTAGACAACAGAATATTCTTTACCTATAGAGATTATCTTGATTACTATTAGTTTTACAGACATTAAGTAGTTATAAGTCATCTGGCGTATTCAGCCCTCCTCCCTGCTAATTGCAACTAAGGGACTGGCTAAGCAAGACTATTTCTAATCTAAGTTGCCATGTTATTATTTTAATGCCTTTAGAAAGGTCATTTACAACAAGCAAAAGCTAATGTAGTAGTATACTTGTTAATATTATGATTTATGTAGTTATACATATACATTGTGGTTCAAATGAAACAGACAATGACTTGACTCAATTTGTCAATTTTGTCCTGTTAACAAATGGATTAGTTCAGTATAATGAGTTGACAAAGTCATTGGAGTAGTCAAAGCTTTTTGCATAACATTTATTAGATACTAGGTCAATTATGCAAGCAAAATATAATAATAATTATTCAGTGTGTTATTTGTGTATGCATTAAACTTTTATTACAAGTAACCTCAAATGACCAAAAGAATAATCTACTCTTATGTAAATATTAAAGGTCAGTCCAGTCCAGTATTCTCCTATTTACTTTTTTTCATATTCATTATTTCATGTGAAAGGTAATATAATACATCTGGTGTGCCTCTCATGGAAGCTATCACCAGATGTATCATATTATATTTCATATCATATCATAAACAATGAATATCTTTGATATAACTGGTTGTAACATCAATGACCCACCCACTTTTACAAAATACAAAATACTTTTACACACTACATAGAATGATCTAAGAGGGTTTAGTCCCAAACAACTACTTGCTTGATATAAGCATGCAAATCTGCTGACTTCAATCAATTTTTTTGGCTTTTTAATACCTCATTTATGGGTAAGGTAGTGATTACCAATGAAAACGGTTTCTTCAGGTAATACAAAATGTTGCTACCATTATATTAGTGAAAGTTTCAAGGACTACTTTCAGAAAAAATACACCTTTTTATGTATTGTTTATCAATGATAATTGAAGAGGCTATTAATGTGACAAAATTCAAACATTCTAATTGGTTGGTCAAAAAGAGGTTTAAAGGCAAAGAACAGTGTTACTACAGCCAAAGAAACTTAAATCTCATCTTTTTAAAATTTTCTTTGCATTCATTACTATAACCACCATCTTTAGGACACCAAGTTATAGTATTGGCAAAAGTCTGTTAACAACATTTGTGATGACCATACTTATATTACATCTTTTAATAGCATACATTATATAGCACTTTGAGATTAATAAGATACTTCAGTGAATCATTTGTTGTTGCCAAGAAAAAACTGAAAACATGTTCTCATTTATTTATATGCCCTGATATTTTCCATAATGGTTGCATATTTTGGTTTAAGATCATAATTATAAGAAATATTGTCACTACATCTTGTGCTTGTAAATGGTCTACATCAAAAGCTACATTCACATCATGTTAATATTATGACTTATGTAGTTATACATATACATTGTGGTTCAAATGAAACTGACAACATCTTGACTCAATTTGCCAATTTTGTCCTTTTAATTAACAGCTGTATTAGTTCAGTATAATGAGTTGATTAAGGGCATTGGAGTAATCAAACCCTTTTGGAAAAGATTTTATTAGATACTAGATCAACTATGCATACAAAATATAATAATATTTTTCCACGTTGTTATTTGTGTATGCACTAAACTTTTATTACAAGTAACCTCAAATGACCAAAAGAATAATCTACTCTTATGTAAATATTAAAGGTCAGAGTATTCTCCTATTTACTTTTTTCGTATTCATTATTTCATGTGAAAGGTAATATAATACATCTGGTGTGCCTCCCATGGAAGCCATCACCAGATGTATCATATTATATTTCACATCATATCATAAACAATGAATATCTTTGATGTAACTGGTTGTAACATCAATGACCCACCCATTTTACAAAATAGAACACACTACGTAGATTGAGCTATGAGGATTCAGTCTCAAACCACTACTTGATTAATGTAAGCATGTGCATCTGTGGATTTTAGTCAAATTTTTTGGCATTTTAATACCTCATTTATGGGTAAGAGTGTGATTACAAATGAAAACGGTTTCTTCAGGTAATACAAAAAGTTGCTTCCATATGTTAGTGAAAGCTTCAAGGGCTAGTTTCAGAAAAAATACAACTTTATTTTTGAAGTAATGTTTATCAATAATTATTGAAGAAGCTATTAATGTGACAAAATTCAAACATTCTGATTGGTTAGTCAAAAAGAGGTTTAAAGGCAAAGAATAGTGTTACTACAGCAAAAAAGAACTTAAAATTCATCTTTTTAAAATTTTCTTTGCATTACTATAGCCACCATTATTAAAGCACCAGCTAAGTATTGGCAAAATCTTTGTTAATAACATTTTTTGATAACCATACTTACTTTATAACTTTTAACAACATATATTAGATAGCACTTTGAGATTAATAAAATACTTCGTGAATCATTCGTTGTTATCAAGAAAAAAGCTGAAAACATGTTCTCGTTCATATATATGCCCTCATTTTGCCTATAATGGTGGCATTATTTTGTTGTAAGGTTATAATTATAAGAAATATTGTCTAGTTGCTTGTAAATGCTTTATGTAATAAGTGTTCTTATTTAGAGGCAAAGAAATGATAAAGTTTCTTCTTTCTATTTTGTTGTTGTTTGCATGGATTATCAGTATTGCCTATTGATGGAGTTATATAGTAATTTTATCAATATAAGTGCCACTATCTAATGGTATGTCTTCATTACTGGTACTTTCATCTGCCATTATTACCCTCAATTCAATATCTTTTTTTGTATTCTCATTGAGTGTCTTTATAAACCATGGCATCTTGGAATTAGTACAACATGGTCCTTCTAATCCTCGACATTGTTGTCCATCCCATAATGGGTCATTAGCATACAGGATATGTCTCCACAAATTACCAGCTTCTCCTGGCTCACATTGCCAGCGAAACTTGTTACTGTTGTTCCTGTATTACCAGTATTACATGGACAACAATATTCATCAGCAACATGTAATCTATTACATATTACATGTATCTATTACATGTAATATGTAATAGATATACTATCAACATAAATATTGTCAATATTTGTATTATAAAGATATCCACCCCCTAAGTCTGGTGGAAAACCATCAGGTGACCCATACTGATATCCTATAACTCGTCCACATACTTTGTTATAAATAACTCCATATGTGGAGAAGAATACTGAAGCTGAACTACCAGATGATGAGACTGGTCGACTACATAGACCATGATTAATGTTATTATATTTATGTAATGTTAATTCAGGAGGACAGGTAGCACCAGGTTCACTCATATTGAGATAGCCCACTCTCATCCAGCCTCCTTTACCATCACAGTTACAACCCTCCATATCACAAAGTCAATAGACTAATATATACTGATGATCAAAACTGCTATTATAATTATTTACTCAAAGCCACAAATGAATGAGAATGAAAGGGTGAGCAATATTACAGTCTTTCTATTGACCCTTTGTCTTTACAAAGACTTTCAGTAATACATAAACATATCAGCAGGAATAAAAATATATATTGTTAATATACTAAAGACAACAAAACAAAACAAAAACAAAAGAAAGCAAGCAAACAAAACTTGGAATAGATTAACCCACTTGACCACACCTATTGTTTATTAGCAGTACTATATAATAGTAACATAATAATAGTAATATTTAAACATCTATGTTTATAAAGTCAAAATTTCTTAGTCACCAAAAAAGTATTTCAAATTGTATGAACATGTAGTAAAGTTAAATAGTTTCAGGTTTTATAAGATGACTGCCAGTTAATACAGTTTTAACAAATGATGTCTATATTAAGTATCAAGTGTATACAAACTAATACATACTATATTAAAGAAAAAAGTAAAGCAATTATCGTATGTAAAGCTCAATAATATCCAAGGGAGTATCTTCATCGGGATAAATTTGATCCGCACATACCCTTAGTTCTATATCTTCAGTGGTAATCTCTGAAAGCGTCTTTATAAACCATGGCATCTTAGGGTTAGTACAACAAGGTCCTTCATTTCCATCACATAGTTGTCCATCCCATAATGGATCATTGACATATAAAACATGTTGCCAATCGTTTACTCCAGCAGGAATGCCTGATTCACAATAATAGTCATCTCCAATAAAATTTGGTTTATATCCACAATTATTACTATTACATGGACAACAACTTCCCTCATTATCAGAAGTTAAACCACCTGCATATGTCCAAATATGTTTACGTGGACTACTACCATATGTAATAGAAATACCATCAACATAACATGAGTCAATGTTATTGCCATTAAATGCATCAGGAGATCGATACTGGTACCCTCCTAGTTGACCACACACATTACTGTAACCGATTCCTTGAGTAGAGAAGAATGTATGACTAAACTTACCAGAGTTAGGAAGACCACACACATCATGATCAATGTTATTATATTGTTGTTGTGTCAAACCAGGAGGACAAGTAGCACCAGATTCACTCATATTGATGTAGCCCACTCTCATCCAACCTCCCTTATCATCACAGTTATTACCCTCCATATCACAGTAGACTGATATAAGAGAACCATTAGGTGCTTGTATTGTGTAATAACCTGATGGAGCAAAACTGTATTCATTGAGAATCTGAGAGCAATTAAAAAAAGAAATGTCACAATAGACAGATATTAAGGAACCATTAGGAGCTCGCATTGTGTAGTACCCAGAAAGAGCTGAACTGTTTTCTTTAAAGACTTGAGAACAGTTGTCAAAGGCATTGTCATCACAGTAGACAGATATTAAGGAACCATTGGGAGCTCGCATTGTGTAGTACCCAGATAGAGCTGAACTGTTTTCTTTAAAGACTTGAAAACAGTTGTCAAAAGCATTGTCATCACAGTAGACAGATATTATGGAACCATTAGGAGCTCGCATTGTGTAGTACCCAGATAGAGCAGATCTGTTATGTTTGAAAATATCTGTACAATTAAGGAATGTACGATACATTTCACAAGATATAGGGGAATTATCTGAGCAAAATATTATTTTTAAAACATTATTTTGTCTTATCTTAAAAGTCTTTCCAGTGTTATTGTCATTACAACAATATTGTTCATAGAGTGAGGGAGGACGTTGAGTTAGTTCACTAGTACAGTCAGCCATACAAGTAGATAAACAACAGACTGGTACAATAAGTATTAAGGTAAACAGCAAAAGAAAAACAAAGCTTTCAGACTGCATAGCTGAACCAATTATATGCATATATAAAGACTTTATCTTTTACTAACGACTATAACAAATGACTTTTATGTGTATCTTTATCATTAATAAAAATGTGCTGATCAATCTGATGTAATGATCACCATACTAATGTGATCAATGACATCACTACTTACTACTATGCTGTAATGTCATTGATCATGATTTCCTATTCCACTAATTATAAATGTTACATGTGATTCATTTAATATTAGATGTCAATGTTGTAAAGGATATGCTTGAGTACAGACACAACTCATCCATCAATTACTGTAATAATGTGATTAATATCTCGTGATGTTTGTTACAATATTGTTGTAAGTCAGATACATTCACATTTAACAACATATAACACTTTGTTATTACTATATATGACATGATGAGGTTGTAACTAACTTTACAAGTAGTGAAGAATACTGAAACTTGACTATCAAATGATGACACTAATCAACTACATTGACTATAGCCAATCTTCTTATACTGTTTCATTGTTAGTCCAGGAAATCCATTATTTCCTGAATTTACTTGATCACTTTTTGTTTGAATTTAATTCTCTAATGTGTAGCACACCTTCACTGTCCATCCATAGAGTAAATATCATTTAATATTATATTAGGATAAGGTAAATTGTATTACAAATTAGTTTTTCTGACAAAGTTATCTATATATGTGAATACAGCATAAGGAACACATGACAATATAAAAGTATATTGTATTTATTACAACCACTAAAAAGGACAGTACATTATTGTATATTAGCGAATGTAGAGTTCTATAATATCTAATGGTATGTCTTCATTACTGGTACCTTCATCTGCCATTACCCTCAATTCAATATCTTCAGTAGTAGTTTCATTGAGTGTCTTTATAAACCAGGGTTAGTACAACATGGTCCTTCTAATCCTCCACATTGTTGTCCATCCCATAATGGGTCATTAGCATACAGGACACTGTTCGGATATCCACTAGCTATTCCTGATTCACAGTAATAATCACTGCCAACAAAACTTGGTACTGTTGTTTCTGTATTACCAGTATTACATGGACAAGAAATTGCATAGCTGTTAGCATTGTCAGCAACCCAACCCACTCCTAATGTCCATACATGTTTACGAGGATTATTGCCATATGTAATAGATACACCATCAACATGAATATTATCAATATTTGGATTATTAACAGGAGGTCCACCCCCTAAATGTGGTGGAAAACCATCAGTTGACCCATACTGATATCCTATCACTCGTCCACATACTTTGTTATAAATAACTCCATATGTGGAGAAGAATACTGAAGCTGAACTACCAGATGATGAGACTGGTCGACTACATAGACCATGATCAATGTTATTATATTGATGTAATGTTAATCCAGGAGGACAGGTAGCACCAGGTTCACTCATGTTGATGTAACCCACTCTCATCCAACCTCCTTTACCATCACAGTTACTACCTTCCATATCACAGTAGACAGATATAAGAGAACCATTAGGTGCTTGTATTGTGTAATAACCTGATGGGGCTAAACTGTTTACATGGAGAATTTGAGAACAGTTAACAAAAGAAAGGTCACAGTACACAGATATTAAAGAACCATTTGTAGCTCTTATCATGTAGTACCCAGATGGAGCTGAACTGTTTTCTTTAAAGACATGATAGCAGTTGGAAAATGCAGAGTTAAAAATGCCAATGAACTGTGAGATCTCTTCTAACTGGTCTAGTAGTTCACTGTTAGGATTAAAGATATCATGACACTTATCAGAAATCTCAGAACTCTTGTGTGGTGGAGAGAACTTAATACCATTGTTCACATACACCATTTCAATACCATCATTAAAAGGTAACAATTTTAATACTCCACTCAGTGAACTGTGAAGATCGTGACCACATTTAAATGATGAAGGATAGACATCAACTAATTGTGTAAAATTTGTATTATCTGCCAGAACAATATCAAATCCCGAGAGAAACAGAGTTATAATGAGAAAGTACATCATTTGCAGGTACAAAAAGTTATATGCTAACTGAAAATGATGTAAGGAAATTTGATCACAGATATTTATATCACTTTAAAAACTGATTAGTTGATTTTACCATATATAGTTAAATGACTATACAATTTGTAGGTATCAAAATTATTTCATTCAAAAAAGAAAACATAACACTGTTTTGATTGTTAATGTACTAATGGAGATTGATTGTTTTGTAGTTAATGGCTTGAACTAATTATGATTTACAATCTTAGACAAAATATAAGATGTTAATTGGACCAGTGCTGTTACTATGGATTCATGTATGATGTCCATGAATAGGTTAAATAATCCATTTGTTTTAAGAGTAATATAATACAAATTACTGTTATATTAATCTTAACAAAGGTTGGAAATTATTATTGATTACATACAAACCAAGGCTGATTTATTAAATTATATATTTATCTAAACTTTCAAACAATCTTGTCTATAAAGAACTTGATACTTGAATATGTAGTAGTTACTTGTTAATCAAACTTTAATTGTTTGGTGAGACAATAAATAATGGATTTATGAAACATACAATATGTTTATATATATAGTTTTAAAATCAACAATTGTAAAATTAATCCTGTTTGGTGGATGAGACCAAGCCTCAAGGCTTAAGTTTTAATTTTTTAAAATTGGAAAATGATAATATGAAAAATGAAATACTACTTATAATTATAATTATTATATTGTTATTATTATATTATTATTATCATTACATATTGTACATAAAAAGGAACAACACATTACTTATTGTTATTGCTAAGAAAGCTATAACTTATAAAATATACCTGCAGTGCATGCATTTATATTTACCATTAATGACAGACATTTATTACTCATACCCTCATTTGAAGGCTAATACTCTCTGCTTAATATCTTGAGCATAGTATACAGACGAAGGTATGGACAAAGGTGGGCTGAAGCTCTGGACCCCTAGGTTTGATTACCATCAAATTTCTTTCAGCTTAATTTACACTAGGATAATATACTAAAATTGGAAAATGATAATATGAAAAATGAAATACTACTTACATTTAAAAAACTAGATGTATAAGAGTTTTTGTTTCTACTAGCTAAATCATTACCAACATTGATCAATGACATCATCTGTTAATGTATCAAATAATAAATCATCATTAACAATTATTTATGTCTCAGAGTGCTCCATCACTGCTAAAAACTTTTAAAAATTGTATACTCCTTTATGTTATTTTTTGACAAAAATAACCTTATATATAATATATATATATATAAGGGACCACTTCTGTCAAAACATTTGTGACCTAATTTGTGATAAAAAACAACGTTAAAAAAATTACTAAAATCAGGTCATATGTATATATATAGAATAGTTATATATATATATAACTGTTGTTCCTGTATTACCAGTATTGCATGGACAACAGAATACACAAGTAGAATAATCAAACAAACCACCTTCTAATGTCCATACATGTTTACGAGGATTATTGCCATATGTAATAGATACACCATCAACATAATTGTGGTCAATGTTCGGATTATTAATGAGAACTGGACCACCTAAGTCTGGTTAAAAACCATCAGGTGACCCATACTGATATCCTATCACTCGTCCACATACTTTGTTATAAATAATTCCATATGCTGATAAGAATACTGAAGCTGAGCTACCAGATGATGAGACTGGTCGACTACATAGACCATGATCAATGTTATTATATTGATGTAATGTTAGTCCAGGAGGACAGGTAGCACCAGATTCACTCATGTTGATGTAGCCTACTCTCATCCTGCCTCCCTTATCATCACAGTTACTACCCTCCATATCACAGTAGACTGATATAAGAGAACCATTAGTGGAATGTGTAAGGTTCAAACATTGATAGTGCATAGTGAAATGATGTGAGAGACATCGCATTAATTAATGTCTAAATTAACTTTACACAACAGGTAGAGTTTTCAATTATTAACATTAGGTATGCTAAAAAAACATTAACTCACGCAACAAATGTCAGTATTGTGTTACTGCATAGTTTTATAATGGCTAATAGACTCTCTTTATTATCTGCACTATTACTGTCTTGTCTTGTTTGCCATTTTCAAAATCGTAAAAGTTGTAATCCCACTGAGAATTTTTGAAGGATATTTCTATGAAACTGTAGAAACAAACATAAAGCTTTATTACAATATTCTCTGTTCATGTGTATGGACTCATTAGATTTATGTAGTTCTAATTGATCAGATACAATGTCATTTCAGTTAAAAAGGATTTACTTGATCAACTAAAGACAGCAATACAATATAGCATTGTTATTGTTAATTAATTTTAAATGAACACAAAAAAGCAGTAACAGTTATATTAACGTACTAAATACAGCCTCACATTATATACTGGCTGCTAAAACTAATGTGTTTGTTTAGCGAACAAATAAGTCAATGATATCAACTGGAGTGGCTTCATCAGGATAACCCTGACTGGTACACAATCTCACTTCAATATTATCAGTAACAGAATTAGTTAGTGTCTTCAAGAACCAAGGCATTTTGGGAGAAGTGCAACAGTTGGCCTCAATACCAGGACAATTTTGTCCATCCCACAGTACATCAGTAAAAACATCATTACGCCAGTAATAATTTGTTAAAGCTGATTCACAGTAATAGTCATTACCTACATATGAAGGCAGAGTAGCTTCAGAGCCACTGTTACAAGGACAGTTTTGATGATTTGTACCCTGTTCAGATTGACCACATATGTAAGTCCAGATGTGCTTCCTAGGATTGCTACCATGAGTTATTGAGACACCATCAACATAATATCCATCAATGCTGTCATCAGAATTATCATCATTAGGATAAATGCCGTCTGCAATTCTATACTGATATCCTCTGACTTGTCCACAGATATGTTGATAAGAAATACCATAAGTATTAAAGAATGTACCATTACATCCACCTCTACTACTATTAATTCTGTCACATAAAGGATGACTTATACTATTAAACTTATAAGTATACAGTCCAGGTGGACACAAAGTGTTAGGTTCACCCATGTTGAGGTAGCCCACTCTCATCCAGCCTCCCTTACCATCACAGTAACTACCCTCCATATCACAGTAGACTGTTATAAGAGAACCATTAGGTGCTTGTATTGTGTAATAATCTGATGGAGCTGAGCTGTACACATGGACAATCTGAAAACAATCAAGAAAAGAAAAGTCACAGTAGACAGATATTAAGGAACCATTAGGAGCTCGCATTGTGTAGTACCCAGATAGGCCTGAACTGTTTTTTTTAAAGACTTGAGAACAGTTGTCAAAGGCATTGTCATCACAGTAGACAGATATTAAGGAACCATTAGGAGCTCGCATTGTGTAGTACCCAGATAGAGCTGAACTGTTTTCTTTAAAGACTTGAGAACAGTTGTCAAAGGCATTGTCATCACAGTAGACAGATATTAAGGAACCATTAGGAGCTCGCATTGTGTAGTACCCAGATAGAGCTGAACTGTTTACTTTAAAGACTTGAGAACAGTTGTCAAAGGCATTGTCATCACAGTAGACAGTTATTAAGGAACCATTAGGAGCTTGCATTGTGTAGTACCCAGATAGGCCTGAACTGTTTTCTTTAAAGACTTGAGAACAGTTGTCAAAGGCATTGTCATCACAGTAGACAGATATTAAGGAACCATTAGGAGCTCGCATTGTGTAGTACCCAGATAGAGCTGAACTGTTTACTTTAAAGACTTGAGAACAGTTGTCAAAGGCATTGTCATCACAGTAGACAGATATTAAGGAACCATTAGGAGCTCGCATTGTGTAGTACCCAGATAGAGCTGAACTGTTTTCTTTAAAGACTTGAGAACAGTTGTCAAAGGCATTGTCATCACAGTAGACAGATATTAAGGAACCATTAGGAGCTCGCATTGTGTAGTACCCAGATAGAGCTGAACTGTTTACTTTAAAGACTTGAGAACAGTTGTCAAAGGCATTGTCATCACAGTAGACAGTTATTAAGGAACCATTAGGAGCTCGCATTGTGTAGTACCCAGATAGGCCTGAACTGTTTTCTTTAAAGACTTGAGAACAGTTGTCAAAGGCATTGTCATCACAGTAGACAGATATTAAGGAACCATTAGGAGCTCGCATTGTGTAGTACCCAGATAGAGCTGAACTGTTTTCTTTAAAGACTTGAGAACAGTTGTCAAAGGCATTGTCATCACAGTAGACAGATATTAAGGAACCATTAGGAGCTCGCATTGTGTAGTACCCAGATATAGCAGATCTGTTATATTTAAAAATATCTGTACAATTAAGGAAAGTACGATACATTTCACAAGATATAGAGGAATTATCTGAACAAAATATTATTTTTAAAACATTATTTTGTCTTATCTTGAAAGTCTTTCCAGTGTTATTGTCATTACAACAGTATTGTTCATAGAGTGAGGGAGGACGTTGAGTTAGTTCACTAGTACAGTCAGTCATACAAGTAGATAAACAACAGACTGGTATAATAAGTATTAAGGTAAACAGCAAAAGAAAACCAAAGCTTTCAGACTGCATAGCTGAACCAATTATATGCATATAAAAAGACTTTATCTTTTACTAACGACTATAACAATGACTTTTATGTGTATCTTTATCATTAATAAAAATGTGCTGATTAATCTGATGTAATGATCACCATACTAATGTGATCAATGACATCACTACTTACTACTATGCTGTAATGTCATTGATCATGATTTCCTATTCCACTAATTATAAATGTTACATGTGATTCATTTAATATTAGATGTCAATGGTGTAAAGGATATGCTTGAGTACAGACACAACTCATCCAACAATTACTGTAATAATGCGATTAATAGCTCGTGATGTTTGTTACAATATTGCTGCAAGTCAGATGTATTCACATTTAACAACATATAACATTTTGTTATTACTATATATGACATAATGAGGTTGTTTCTACATGTAAAAAGTAATGGAGCAACATAATGAGAAGAAACTGTTGGTAGAATGAAGCAGAAACTCATTATCTACATTGATCATCATTCATTAATTAATAGTTAATTAACTCTTAGTCATGAATGATATTATTATTGTTTATTTATTGGTTCCCCACCCACAATTCTAAAAGTTGTCTACTGCCTTGACTGAACCAAGTTTTTGTGGACATTACAATATTGATGTTGTAATAATCATCCTATATGTTCATTATATTAGTTTATTAGAAATAGAAATTATCAACTTACAAAAATTGGTAAAATCAGATATATAATATTACATGACATGAATACATTGCTTGAAGTCTATTTAGTTTTAACAACAAACTTAATAACTTTTAAATAATATATAATTGCAAAATATCAATGGGAGTATCTTCATTATTAGTACCCTCACTGGCCATCATCCTTAGCTCAATATCTTCAGTTGTAGTCTCATCGAGTGTCTTTATAAACCATGGCATCTTGGAGTTAGTACAACATGGACCTTCTAATCCTCCACATTGTTGTCCATCCCATAATGGGTCATCAGGATACAAGACATAGCTCCACCCTCCACTAGTTCCAGATTCAGAGTAGTAATCATTTCCGACAAAACCTGGTATTACTGTCGCTGTACATTCAGTATTACATGGACAACGCCACCAGTTGGCTTGTTTCGCATCAATACCTCCCACATATGTCCAAATGTGTTTATGAGGACTGCTACCAAATGTAAGTGATATACTATCAACATATATGTCATCCATATTTGAATATGTACTAATAAAACCAGTTAAGTAAGGTAGAAAACCATCAGGTGATCCAAATTGGTATCCTCTCACTTGTCCACATACTTTGTTGTACCTAACTCCATAAGTAGAGAAGAATACTGAAGCTTGACTACCAGATGATGACAATGGTCGACCACATAGACTATATCCAATGTTATTGTACTGTTTTATTGTTAGTCCAGGAGGACAGGTAGCATTAGGCACACTCATGTTAATGTAACCCACTCTCATCCAGCCTCCATTACCATCACAATTACTACCCTCCATATCACAGTAGACTGATATACAAGAATCATTAGGAGATTGTATTGCATAATAACCTGATGGAGCAGAACTATTTTTTGGAGAATATAAGAACAATTGTATCCATCAATATAGTACAGTACATAAAAATAAGAGAGTGCTGATAAAAATGTATTTTATAATAACCTGATGGAGCAGCATTGTTTTCTTGAAACACTTGAGAACAGCTATCACCATCAATATAATCCTCTACATTACAGTAGATGAGGACTTGAGAGCCATTACTAGTTTGCATAGAGAAATATCCTGATTGTATTGGAGCTGAACTGTTTGCTTCAAAGACCACAGAACAATTTAAAATGGTAGGAAACTTTTGACAAGAGGTAGGAAGAGTTTTTGAACAGAGAATGAATATCAGGAAATTATTATTCTCTTTTAACTTGATTGTCTTTCCATTGTTGTTAGAATTACAACAATACTGTTCATAGAGTGAGGGAGGATGTGGAGTTAATAAACTAGTACAGTCAGTCATACAAATTGAAGAGACATAACTGACACTAAGCAGTACAGAGAAGGAAAAGAATTGAGTATGATCTTCATTATTCCAAGCAATTAAAAAATTGAATTTGTAAAAGCTTACTCTAATGTACATTGTTACATATATATATTTATATTGTCTATTAAAATGTTTTGTTATTGGGATTATTGAGAATGTAAACGATGTCAATAATTTGACTAGTTAGAATGACACAAAATATGGACAATTACTCTCTTAGGACATGTCCTGCATTTTTGAATGATTATTTATTAACATTTCCTGATTAGAACAGTTTTAAAATTCCTAACAATTATAAAACAAACAATTCCCAAAAATTATTCAGATTATATCTACAATAACAGCAACCTTTAATTGTAAAGTGACAATAGATAGTCATATATTAGAATAATACTGTTTTAGAGCAATACTTTGACATCATTTACATGACAATCAACTACTTTGAGAAGATGATGACATTGACTTAACAAATATTGTAAATATAGTGATTAAGACAATATGTTTTTCAGAAATAGGATTATGAAGACAAACAAGCTGCAGGTAGATGACATCTCAGAACATCCAAACCATGATGAATGTTGATTCATGCACAAGGCCTCCAGTATACTATTCTATGACAGATATAGTGACATTATTCATAGGATACTGTTATCAGTAACAATACGAAATACTCATTACAGATTTTAGCAATGCATAATTAATGCTGATAGCCTCATTGATGACCATTGCTCTCAACTCAATATCATTGCCTGCTATGTGTGGTTCTTCTTCCTCTAGGTGATCGTCTGCCACTTGAGTTTCTTCACTTTTATATCATCATTTGTAGTCTTATAAACTCACTTGTCTACTTACTTTTTTTGTAACTAACTTTACAAGTAGTGAAAAATACTGAAACTTGACTATCAAATGATGACACTAATCAACTACATTGACTATAGCCAATGTTCTTATACTGTTTCATTGTTAGTCCAGGAAATCCATTATTTCCTGAATTTACTTGATCAGTTTTTGTTTGAATTTAATTCTCTAATTTATGGCACACCTTCACTGTCCATCCATAGAGTAAATATCATTTAATATTATAGTAGGATAAGGTAAATTGTATTACAAATTAGTTTTTCTGACAAAGTTATCTATATATGTGAATACAGCATAAGGAACACATGACAATATAAAAGTATATTGTATTTATTACAATACCAAAATGGACAGTACATTATTGTATATTAGCGAATGTAGAGTTCTATAATATCTAATGGTATGTCTTCATTACTGGTAGCTTCATCTGCCATTACCCTCAATTCAATATCTTCAGTAGTAGTCTTATTGAGTGTCTTTATAAACCATGGCATCTTGGTGTTATTACAACATGGTCCTTCTAATCCTCCACATTGTTGCCCATCCCATAATGGATCATTAGCATACAGGACACAACTCCAATCTCTACTAGCTATTCCTGATTCACAGTAGTAATCACTGCCAACAAAACTTGGTACAGTTGTTTCATTATTATTAATATTACATGGACAACTAAAAATATAAAAATCAGCATAGTCAGCAAAACTACCTACTCCTAATGTCCATACATGTTTACGAGGATTATTGTCATATGTAATAGATACACCATCAACATAATTGTGGTCAATATTTGAATTATTAAGAACATAACCCCCTAAGTGTGGTGGAAAAGCATCAGGTGACCCATACTGATATCCTATCACTCGTCCACATACTTTGTTATAATTAACTCCATATGTAGAGAAGAATACTGAAGCTGAACTACCAGATGATGAAAATGGTCGACTACATAGACCATGATTGATATTATTATAATACTGACGTAATGTTAGTCCAGGAGGACAGGTAGCACCAGGTTCACTCATGTTGATGTAACCCACTCTCATCCAACCTCCCTTACCATCACAGTTACTACCCTCCATATCACAGTACACTGATATTAAGGAACCATTAGCAACTCGCATTGTGTAGTACCCAGATAGAGCTAAACTGTTTTTTTGGAAGACTTGAGAGCAGTTGTTAAAAGCATTGTCATCACAGTAGACAGATATTAAAGAACCATTAGGAGCTCGCATTGTGTAGTATCCAGATATAGCAGATCTGTTATGTTTGAAAATATCTGAACAATTAAGGAAAGTATGATACATTTCACAAGATATAGGGGAATTATCTGGACATAATATTATTTTTAAAACATTATTTTGTCTTATCTTGAAAGTCTTTCCAGTGTTATTGTCATTACAACAATATTGTTCATAAAGTGAGGGAGGATGTTGAGTTAGTTCACAAGTACAGTCAGACATACAAGTAGAGGAACAACAGACTGGTATAATAAGTATTAAGGTAAAGAACAAAAGAAAAACAAAGCTTTCAAACTTCATGGGTGATCCAGTTGTAGAAAGGCCCTATATTTGACTAAGTGCTAAACTCTTTTGAGTGCTACCGTATATATCAGTATAATTAGTTTTAAATTAACATTGTTTTGACATTTGGAATTGTTACATATCTAGTATAAACAAGCTGTAATATGTGTCTGGTACCAATGTACTTCACATTATGATCTCAAAACATAAATCCTACTTTCAATATGATTCTAGAACTTTGATACAGAACTTTAATCACTCAACTATTAAGGGACAAATTGTATATAGCTAATATTAGCCTCATCCACAGACTTATACACAAGAAAAAGTAGTTTTAGCTTTCATGTAGGTCTGGGGATGAGACTAAACTAATTTAATTTTCTATTTTTACCTTAATTAATGCCCTATCTCTTTCCACTATGCATTATTTTTACTATCAACTAGGTAGGACAGCAGCATACACTATGACATCAAATGTTGTGCCTTATATACACTACATCAAAGAGTTTTGTCTTAAGTAATAACATAACACTTATATTCTCTGTGCATATAATATTGTTCAAAAATGCTGATGAGATTAATTGTCATGATAAACTGATGTTATTCTAATTGTCTATAGTGTGATATCAATATGAAGTAAGCCCAACTCTAAGCTGGTACAAGTCCAACACTAGTGTAACTCAATATACATAAAGCCAACTAATTGTATCTACAACCACAATGTTTTTATGCCCACTTTGCTGTAGTAATTGAATCATGGCTTCAATTGAAGCTATAAGCAGATACTATCCTCGTAGTTCCAATTGTTGGACATAAACTACTTTTGGCTTCTATATGGCTTTGTACATATTGAGTTAGACCATTTTTTGGCTTTGTGTGTACTTGCCTATATTGATACGATTCTGGTAACAAAGACAATAGTTGAAGTGACAAAATGCTATTTTAAGTGTACAACATGGTCCTTCTAATCTTCCACATTGTTGTCCATCCCATAAAGTGTTATTAGCATACAGGACACTGTTCCAATCTCCACTAGCTATTCCTGATTCACAGTAGTAATTGCTGCCAACAAAACTTGGTACAGTTGTTTTTGTATTACCAGTATTACATGGACAACAATAAACACAAGTAGAATAATCAAACAAACCCATTGCTAATGTCCATACATGTTTATGAGGATTACTGTCATATGTAATAGATACACCATCAACATAATTGTTGTCAATATTTGGATTATTAACAAGAGCAACACCCCCTAAGTTTGGTGGAAAGCCATCTGGTGACCCATACTGATATCCTATCACTTGTCCACATACTTTGTTATAAATAACTCCATACATGGAGAAGAATACTGAAACTGAATTACCAGATGATGAGACTGGTCGACTACATAGACCATGATCAATGTTATTATATTGATGTAATGTTAGTTCAGGAGAACAGGTGGCACCAGGTTCACTCTTATTGATGTAGCTCACTCTCATCCAACCTCCTTTACTATCACAGTTACTACCCTCCATGTCACAGTAGACTGATATAAGAGAACCATTAGGTGCTTGTATTGTGTAATAACCTGATGGGGGTGAGCTGTTTACGTTGAGAATCTGAGAGCAACTAAGAAAAGAAAGGTCACAGTAGACAGATATTAAGGAACCATTAGGAGCTCTCATCATGTAGTACCCAGATAGAGCTGAACTGTTTCAAAAGGGCTATACGTACATTTAAGGCTTAGTAAGGTTTAGACCTCAGATAAAATGCTAAATTTTTTTTAAGTGCATGTTTGCTTACTTAAGATCAAACATCAATCGTGTAGAGACAAACAATTGGACACAACTCTTGCATCAATATTTGTAACAACATGAGTATGTTAGGATGTTTAATCAATCAGATAGTACTTTTGGAATGAAAGTAGTATATGATGTTTACAACAGTTTATATCAAACAATTTGTTACATACACACTACATGTATAACATATATTAGTTAAATCAATAAATTAATTTGTTATATACACACTGCATGTATAACATATATTAGTTAAATAAATCAATTAATTTTTACAGAGTAAAGTTTATTGTTAAGATCTATTGATAAATATCCTTTAAACAGTTACATCAAGATATGGCTCAGTAAAAGCTATATATCAATCAGTGTGAACATCACCTCAGATATCTATTGTCATCACTCAAGTAGTATATGGTTTGAGTGGTCTAGTTTGGTATTGTTGACTCTTATCTTAGTGAAGGATTGTAACACCAGACTACTAGTATATAACATTTATAGTAATAGTATTATTATTTATTAGAGTTATGAACAACAGAGAGTCAATAAGAATTGTAGAGCAACCATAAAGTGTGTAGTTACACATATTGCTGTAGTGTTTGAAGTTTTATTATAATAACCATATATGGGAAATGATTTAACAACAACTATATTTGTATAGATCTTCAAAGTAATGTTTTGTAGCAGTCAGAAATAGAATAACAAAAAAGACAACCACAGTATTATCTCTTACTTATATATACAATAGAGGTGATGTAATCCTGTCCATATATCAAAAAGATTGACATCAAACAAATTACAACTGATAGGTGTGATCACAAGTGAATATTGAAACCAAATAACAACTATATAGTATCAATTAATAGATATTCATGTATAAAAAGTATCAGTATAAGGGATACATTACATGCAGACATGGGGCAAGCACTTGAGTGCTTGTGCTTGAAAGCACTTTAAGCACATTTTTTGGAATGCTTGGAGGTGCTTTCAAGCATTTATTATATATAAGCATTTATGCTTGTGCTTGTGCTTAAGCACTTTATAGCATTAGTGCTTTAAAGCACTTTATAAGCACTTTTAAGCACAAAGGCTGCAAGTTCTTTGTGCACTTAGCACATCTATTAATACTCTTTTGCTATCAGTCTGTTTATCCATCATTAGCAACTTTAACTACAACTGTGTTGGGAGTTCCTGTATCTTTTTATGTAGTAGAGCAGCTGTTTAGTGTGGCAAGCAAGATCTTTAGGCCAGAGAGATGCCGACTGGTAGATACTATATTCTATAACTAATGTTTATACGATCTAACAAGAAGTATTTTAAAAGTTGACTTAGATAAAAGAATTGTTTATTTGAAGGACATTTTTTGTCAAAAATGCTTGTGCTTGTGCTTCAAGCATTTTTTAAGTGCTTGAATTTGTGCTTCAAGCACTTATTTTTTAGAAGCATAAATGCTTGTGCTTGTGCTTAAGCTCTTTTATGAATGCTTTAAGTTGTGCTTCAAGCACTTCAGTAAATGCTTGCCCCATGTCTGATTACATGACAACATAAAAATGTAATGTATTCACTTCTATCATTAAAAAGGACAGTATGTTATTGTATATTAGTGAATGTACAGTTCTATAATATGTAATGGTATGTCTTCATTACTGGTACCTTCATTAACCATTACCCTCAATTCAATATCTTCAGTTGCATTCTCATCAAGTGTCTTTATAAACCATGGCATCTTGGAGTTAGTACAACATGGTCCTTCTAATCCTCCACATTGTTGTCCATCCCATAAAGAGTCATTAGCATACAGGACACTACTCTAATTCAAAAGTCAACTAATTATCATTCATTATGAAAAATAATATTAACATTAATTACTATAATAACATGAGTAATGTTTAACACTCATCATTAGTCAGTAGTAAACATACAGAACAGACAACACCTCATACATGATAATACAGAATATTATATTACATCAATTGTGACTTTTGGCAGTATAAAATACTGACTAACAGTCAATTGTATATTATTTTAACAATGAAAACAATATCAACTAAAGACAACAATACAATATAATGTTGTTATTGTACATCAATTTTAAATGAACACATAAAAGCAATAACAGTTATATTAATATAATAATACAACCTCACATTATATACTTGGCATTAAAGAAACTTCTGTGTTTGCTTAGTGAACAAATAACTCAATAATATCTAACGGAGTAGTTTCATCGGGATAACCCTGACTGGTACACAATCTCACTTCAATATTATCAGTAATAGAATTATTTAGCGTCTTCAAGAACCAAGGTATTTTGGGAGAAGTGCAACAACAGTTGGCTTCATTACCAGGACAATTTTGTCCATCCCATAGTACTTCAGTAATTTGATGCAAAAAGGCAAATATAATATTGTTTGACTATTAATGGCATTGGTTGTTTTTGTAGCTAATTGTTAGATGTAATGATGATTTTATTTTTATTTTGATAATAATTGGGCCAAGGCTGTACTATGGATTCATATAGACAGATTTATTGTCTATGCAAACAATAAACATTAAACATTACTTTAAAACTTATTTAAGATTCATATACATATGGTGACTGTTTAAACAAATAGGACATTTTAACTGACAACATAAAAGTATATTGTATTTATTTCAATCACTAAAAAGGACAGTATATTATTATATATTAGTGAATATACAGTTCTATAATATCTAATGGTATGTCTTCATTACTGGTACCTTCATCTGCCATTACCCTCAATTCAATATCTTCATTTGTATTCTCATTGAGTGTTTTCATAAACCATGGCATCTTAGGGTTAGTACAACATGGTCCTTCTAATCCTCCACATTGTTGTCCATCCCATAATGGATCATTAGCATACAGGACACTGCTCCAATCTCCACTAGCTAATCCTGATTCACAGTAATAATCACTGCCAACAAAACTTGGTATAGTTCCTGTATTACTAGTATTACATGGACAACTGAAATAATAAAAATTAGCATTGTCAGCAAACAAACCCACTCCTAATGTCCATACATGTTTACGAGGATTACTGCCATATGTAATAGAAACACCATCAACATAAATGTTATCAATATTTGGATCAATAAGATATCCACCCCCTAAGTGTGGAGGAAAACCATCAGGTGACCCATACTGATATCCTATCACTCACCCACATACTTTGTTATAAATAACTCCATATGGGGAGAAGAATCCTGAAGCTGAACTACCAGATGATGAGACTGGTCAACTACATAGACCATGATCAGTGTTATTATTCTGATATAATGTTAGTTCAGGAGGGCAGGTAGCACCAGGTTCACTCATGTTGATGTAGCCCACTCTCATCCAACCTCCATTACCATCAGAGTTACTACCCTCCATATCACAGTAGACAGATATTAAGGAACCATTAGGAGCTCGCATTGTGTAGTATCCAGAAAGAGCTGAACTGTTTTCTTTAAAGACTTGAGAACAGTTATCAAAGGCATTGTCATCACAGTAGACAGATATTAAGGAACCATTAGGAGCTCGCATTGTGTAGTATCCAGAAAGAGCTGAACTGTTTTCTTTAAAGACTTCAGAGCAGTTGTCAAATGCATTGTCATCACAAAAGACAGATATTAAGGAACCATTAGGAGATCTCATTGTATAGAACCCAGATAAAGCTGAACTGTTTTCTTTAAAAACTTGAGAGCAGTTGTCAAAGGCATTGTCGTGACGGTAGACAGATATTAAGGAACCATTAGGAGCTCGCATTGTGTAGTACCCAGATAGAGCAGATCTGTTATGTTTGAAAATATCTGAACAATTAAGGAAAGTACGATACATTTCACAAGATATAGGGGAATTATCTGGACAAAGTATTATTTTTAAAACATTATTTTGTCTTATCTTGAAAGCCTTTCCAGTGTTATTGTCATTACAACAGTATTGTTCATAGAGTGAGGGAGGACGTTGAGTTAGTTCACTAGTACAGTCAGACATACAAGTAGAGGAACAACAGACTGGTATAATAAGTATTAGGGTAAACAGCAAAAGAAAAACAAAGCCTTCATACTGCATGGTTGATCCAACTATAATACAAATAAAAAGTTTTGGGTCTTTGACTAACAACTATAGCAAATGACTTTTATGTGAATCTTCTTTAATAAAAAAGTGCTGATCAATCTTATAACATAATGACTATACTAGTGGTCAATGACATCATTGTATTGTATTATACTATGATGTCATTGATCATGCTTCACTGATCCACTAATTATTGTGCTTAAAATAGCATTTCATCTTAACTGAAGTCTTTGCTGCCATAGTTTCATCAATACAATGTAAGCCCAATACAGATTTACCACAAAGCCAAAAATAGGCTACTTCAATTTAAATAAAACCAGTTAGTAATTAAAATTTAATTATTGTAGTTTAATGTTCAATAATTGAAAATTAAGTAAGAAATAGATACTATTTCAACTGACAAATAACTTTGTATATGCTCTTGACTTCCATTGAAGCTATGAGTAAAAAATATTATTTTTTTCTTCTAGGTGGCTTTGTAGATATCGAGTTAGAGTATTTTGACTTTGTGGTAGCTTAGAATTGGTTTTACATCATATTGAAGAATAATAATAAATTATAATTATAATTATTGTAACCTCCCCCTATATTATTGAGTATATTGTGTTTAGGTTTGTTCAGTTGTTGTCTTTTGGAATTCTCATCTTATCTTGATTAATTCTTAGTTTGTGTCAATATATTACACAAAATACTTTTATTACTCTTTTTGTAGTATCTTCATATTACATTGGACAGCTGCCATTTTATATATTTTATGATTTGCTTGACTGTTACATGTAACAAAAAAATATTTTAAATTAGCAATATAACAAGTCATAATATGTATGTCTAATTTCAATGGAATTCATATTGAGAACTCAAACATAAGCTTACTTCAATATGATTCTAGAGCTTAATTGGATACAGAACTTTAATTAATCACTCGACTATTAAGGGGTAAATTGCATATAGCTAACATTAGCCTCATCCACAGATCTATAAACAAGAAAAAGTAGTTTTAGCTTTCATGTAGGTCTGGGGATGAGACTATACTGATTTAATTTTCTATTTTTACCTTAATTAATGCCCTATCTCTCACAATATTTCACTACACATTATTTTTACTATCACCTAGCTAGGACAGCATACACTATGACATTAAATGTTGTGCCTTATATACACTACATCAAGGAGTTGTGTTTTGAATAATATCAGAGCACAGTTATATTCTCTGTCCAAATAATATTGTTTAAATTAAAATGCTCATGAGATTAATAGTAACGACAAACAGATGTTATTCTAGTTGTGACCTGATTTGCAAAAAGGGACCACTTCTGTCAAAACATTTGTGACCTTATTTGTAAAAAAACATTGTTAAAAGATACTAAAAAACAGTTTTACATACATATAACAATAGTTATGCATATATAACAACTGTATGTATACAAAACTGTTTTTTGAGATGTTTTAACAGTTGATATTTCACAAATCAGGTCACAAATGTTTTGACAGAAGTGGTCCCTTTTTGCAAATCAGGTCACAATTGTCTATAATGTGATCTACACACTTTAGGAATTTGCATATATGCATCAAAAAATGACAAAAAATATATAATTTAATTGTTGATATTTCTCTACAAGTAAATAGAGAGAGAATGCATATCTAAACACAATGTATTAAAAGATATACAATATGTGTAAAAAAAGCATTATGTACATTAATATGTAATAATACATTATTATATATTAGCGAATGTACAGTTCTATAATATCTAATGGTATGTCTTCATTACTGGTATCTTCATCTGCCATTACCCTCAATTCAATATCTTCAGTAGTAGTCTCATTAAGTGTCTTTATAAACCATGGCATCTTGGGGTTAGTACAACATGGTCCTTCTAATCCTCCACATTGTTGTCCATCCCATAAAGAGTCATTAGCATACAGGACACTGTTGAAACTTCCACTAGCTATTCCTGATTCACAGTAATAATTACTGCCAACAAAACTTGGTACAGTTGTTTTTGTGTTACCAGTGTTACATGGACAATTATATTGATTAGGACTAGTATCATCAGCGACATTACCCACTCCTAATGTCCATATGTGTTTACGAGGATTACTGCCATATGTAATAGATACACCATCAACATAAATATTATCAATATTTGGATTATTAATTAAAACTCTACTCCCTAACTCTGGTGGAAAACCATCAGGTGACCTATACTGATATCCTATCACTCGTCCACATACTTTGTTATAAATAAGTCCATATGTAGAGAAAAATACTGAAGCTGAACTACCAGATGATGAGACTGGTCGACTACATAGACCATGATCAATGTTATTATATTGATGTAATGTTAGTCCAGGAGGGCATGTGGCACCAGGTTCACTCATGTTGAGGTAGCCCACTCTCATCCAGCCTCTTATACCATCACAGTTACTACCCTCCACATCACAGTAGACAGATATAAGAGAACCATTAGCAACTCGCATTGTGTAGTATCCAGATAGAGCTGAACTGTTTTCTTTAAAGACTTGAGAACAGTTATCAAAGGCATTGTCATCACAGTAGACAGATATTAAGGAACCATTAGGAGCTCGCATTATGTAGTATCCAGAAAGAGCTGAACTGTTTTCTTTAAAGACTTGAGAACAGTTATCAAAGGCATTGTCATCACAGTAGACAGATATTAAGGAACCATTAGGAGCTCGCATTGTGTAGTACCCAGATAGAGCAGATCTGTTATTTTTGAAAATATCTGAACAATTAAGGAAAGTACGATACATTTCACAAGATATAGGGGAATTATCTGGACAAAGTATTATTTTTAAAACATTATTTTGTCTTATCTTGAAAGTCTTTCCAGTGTTATTGTCATTACAACAGTATTGTTCATAGAGTGAGGGAGGACGTTGAGTTAGTTCACTAGTGCAGTCAGCCATACAAGTAGATGAGCAACAGACTGGTATAATAAGTATTAGGGTAAACAGCAAAAGAAAAACAAAGCTTTCAGACTGCATGGTTGATCCAACTATAATACAAATAATAAGTTTTGTGTCTTTGACTAACAACTATAGCAAATGACTTTTATCTGAATCTTCTTTAATAAAAAAGTGCTGATCAATCTTATAACATAATGACTATACTAGTGGTCAATGACATCATTGTATTGTATTATACTATGATGTCATTGATCATGCTTCTCTGATCCACTAATTATTGTGCTTAAAATAGCATTTTGTCATCTTAACTGAAGTCTTTGTTGCCATAGTTTCATCAATACAATGTGAGCCCAAAACAGATTTACCACAAAGCCAAAAATAGGCTACTTCAATTTAAATAAAACCAGTTAGTAATTACAATTTAATTATTGTAGTTTAATGTTCAATAATTGAAAATTGAGTAAGAAATAGATACTATTTCAACTGACAATAATTTTGTATATGCTCTTGACTTCCATTGAAGCTATGAGTAAAAATATTATTTTTTGCTTCTAGGTGGCTTTGTAGATATCGAGTTAGAGTATTTTGACTTTGTGGTAGCTTAGAATTGGTTTTACATCATATTGAAGAAACTATGGTAACAAAGAACATGGATGATATGACAAAATCCTTTTTAAGCTGATTTTTTTCACTTAATATCAGATGTCAATCATGTACAGACAAATGTCTGAGTACACACATATCACATGTACCAATTACTGTAGTAAAATGACTATGTTAAGAATGTTTACTTAGTAACTTAGGAATAAAAGCAGTATCATAAAGAACTAGATATTTGGTATTTGATCATTACATTTTACTACCAAGATCATTTAATATGTCACTAATGGAAATTGAACTGATCTACAACCATACAACTAGATGATAATTAAATTATCCAGTGACCTAATATTAATACGTTGTCTACAAATGGTAATTAGTCTAGTCATATAATGTGATAAGTTGTAAATATTCCCCATCAAACCATACTATATATTGTTTAAAAAGTCTTCTCACCAAGTTTTTGGAGGATATCAACAAGACAAATATGGCATAAGTCCATTATATAATTTTATTGTATAATATATAATGTTGTTTGTCAAGATATGTGCCATACTCAAGCCATGGATTGACATGTCTAATAGAATTAATTGTTCCTTTCCTTTCAATTAAAATGAACTTTACCAACAACATCAATTCATACAAGCTCTTTTGTTAATAATGTCTAGTTAATAATGTAATAAACTCTAAAGTTCCCCATCAAACCATACTAGTTATTGTTTTAACAGTCTTCTCACCAGGTTTGGA
The DNA here is from genome assembly GCA_963965975.1 of Xestospongia bergquistia. Taxonomy (NCBI): domain Eukaryota; kingdom Metazoa; phylum Porifera; class Demospongiae; order Haplosclerida; family Petrosiidae; genus Xestospongia; species Xestospongia bergquistia. Next base: position 757,953 of record OZ014414.1, on the reverse strand, counting down.
AGATATTAACATGACAAATATGGCATAGGTCTATAATTATATTGTTTAATATATATCGCTGTTTGTCAATATATGTACTGTACTTAATTCATGCTCCAACATGTCTAATAAAATTAAAATTTCCTTTCGATTAAAATGAATAAAGAATGTTACAGTACCGTAATATTGATAAATATATATATAAATTGTAATATCATTCAGTACCAAAGAGTTATTATATTTGTCCTCTTATAGATGTTAATACACAGCTCTATAAAGTAATATCATGTCTGTATTGTATCTGCAGCAAACCAAGTACATATGGTATGTCATATAACATTGAGACAATATTGAGATTATTATTACAATATGATTTTCATAGGGTTGTCTACTATTGCTTTGTGTCACAGATGTGAGTTATGTCAGCAACTTTAATAATTTCAGTAGACTTTATCATGTAGGTTACGATAAACCAAGAAAATCTTATAGGGTCTGCTTTAATTGCTACTGCTTGCCTCATCGATATGGTATGTTTTTTATTATTAAATACTAATAGATTGATCCATATGTTAATTACAATCACTGGTGTCATCTCATTAGGTATCTATGAAACTTTCTATGCATTCTGCCAAAAATGTGAGTTAATTAAAAAGTGCTAATAAACATATGACATCATATGACATCATTGTGCTTACTCTTTAGTCCTTCATTATTGAGCAGTCAGATTTGAATAATGGACTTGTACAACATCATATTGAGACATTTTTTCACATTTTTAACAATTTAAGGTTGCTTTCATATCTTTTTTTAACAAATAGGCCAAGAATTCAAGTTTTATAAGTTATTAGTTAGTCAGTTTATTTTTAATCATGAGGTTACTTTTTGATTATATAGTACCTCTTGTCCTTTAAATTTTTAAAAATAAATTCATGAAAACAACAAAGTGTACAAACAGTACTAACATCAGTAACATGTAGCATTTGATGCAATGTTGAATATTTTAAACCACAAACTATGAGGGTAATACAATTTAACCTTTACTAGCTTAATATTTAACTTCATGAAAGTACTAAAGTGCATGCGTGCAGAACCCTCCTGCAGTTATAGTTGAGTTATAGCAAATACCATAATATTATCAGCCTTGCATATATGCATCAAAAAATGACAAAAAAAATATAATTTAATTGTTAATATTTCTCTACAAGCAAATAGAGAGAGAATGCATATCTAAACACAATGTATTAAAAGATATACAATATGTGTAAAAAAAGTATTATATTCATTAATATGTAATAATACATTATTATATATTAGTGAATGTACAGTTCTATAATATGTAATGGTGTATCTTCATTACTGGTACCTTCATCTGCCATTACCCTCAATTCAATATCTTCAGTAGTAGTCTCATTGAGTGTCTTTATAAACCATGGAATCTTGGGGTTATTACAACATGGTCCTTCTAATCCTCCACATTGTTGTCCATCCCATAATGGATCATTAGCATACAGGACATTGGTCCAATCTCCACTAGCTATTCCTGATTCACAGTAGTAATCACTGCCAACAAAACTTGGTACTGTAGTTTCTGCATTATTAATATTACATGGACAACAAAATCGACTAGCATGATCAACAGAATTACCCCCTCCTAATGTCCATATATGTTTACGAGGATTACTGTCATATGTAATAGATACACCATCAACATAATTGTTGTCAATATTTGGATTATAAAGATATCCACCTCCTAAGTTTGGTGGAAAACTATCAGGTGACCTATACTGATATCCTATCACTTGTCCACATACCAGTTATTATACTGATGTAATGTTAGTCCATGAGGACAGGTACCACCTGGTTCACTCATGTTGATGTAGCATACTTTCATCCAACCTCCCTTATCATCACAGTTACTACCCTGTCCAATAGACTCTCTTTATTATCTGCACTACTACTGTCTTGTCTTGTTTGCCATTTTCAAAATCGTAAAAGTTCTAATCTCATTGAGAATTTTTGAAGGATATTTCTACGAAACTGTAGAAACAAACATAAAGTTTTATTACAATATTCTCTGTTCATGTGTATGGACTCATTAGATTTATGTAGTTCTAATTGATCAGATACAATGTCATTTCAGTTAAAAATGATTTACTTGATCAACTAAAGACAGCAATACAATATAGCATTGTTATTGTACATCAATTTTTAATGCACACAAAAAATCAGTAACAGTTATATTAATGTACTAAATACAGCCTCACATTATATACTGGCTGCTAAAACTAATGTGTTTGTTTAGCGAACAAATAACTCAATGATATCTACTGGAGTGGCTTCATCAGGATAACCCTGACTGCTACACAATCTCACTACAATATTATCAGTAACAGAATTAGTTAGTGTCTTCAAGAACCAAGGCATTTTGGGAGAAGTGCAACAATACCAGGACAATTTTGTCCATCCCACAGTACATCAGTAAAAACATCATTACGCCAGTAATAATTTGTTCCTGCTGATTCACAGTAATAGTCATTACCTACATATGAAGGCAGAGTAGCTTCAGATCCATTGTTACAAGGACAGTTTTGATGATTTGTACCCTGTTCAAATTGACCACAAATATAAGTCCAGATGTGCTTCCGAGGATTACTACCATGAGTTATTGAGACACCATCAACATAATGATGAGTGTAGTCAACCTCCGGTTGATAATGTGATAAATAAGGATTGGATTTTATAACTGTTTGAGCAGTAGGAATTGCTTCTGGATTTCCATCTTCTTTCAGACAGCAGTCAAAAAGGAACAGACGATATCGATTTGCAAGACAGCACTCTCTATTTTTCGGTTGAAATGGAGCAATAAGTTCACTATCAATGAGGAACTTCTGTTGTTTATCCTCACTACAAGGTAAGATAAAGAATCCTTTCTCATTATAACTTCCTCCATGACCTGCATAATAGACTATGATACCTCTGAAATTGATAGGAAAATTATATTCAGCTACAATCTTCACATCTTTTCTGACTTTATTTGGTGTTGGATCTTTAACAACCCATGTAGCAAAATTGAGGCCTTCAAATGTTTTTTTAACTCTACTATCAGTTCCTTGAGGACCATATTTATTGACCACACCTATTATGACCACAAGACCGACTCGTTTATCATCATGCCGCATGTTCACTTGTGTATCAAAATCTGCACGGGTTTCAGCTAAAGAAATAAAATCTAAGAATTTCAAAAGTACTCTTATAATATAAATGTTGAAATTAAAAAATATACTGGTTAACAGTTATGTAGTTAATTTTCAAGTATTTTGTAAGTATTGTTAATTAATGTAATACAATGGACTGCATTATATTGTTATGTTCTTGTTTAATCATTTGTTTATCTCATTATGTATTGAATTCAAAGTAGTTTGTATAATTATAAGCAAGATTAGCAATGACCAACCTACATGAGTGCTAAAAATAGTTGGAGAGCTAATTTTATCAACTAATGTCAACTAATCTGACACTAATTTAGTTCTTTATAGCTATAATTGTTAATACAATTGTCATCTATTATTGACATGAGTAGTATCAGATTATTGTTTTATAAAATTCTAATTCTGGAATAAACTTTTCATCCGTAATAAGAACAATTAATTCTTATTAGTGACTAACAGGTATGTATAAAAGGGTTATTCATATATAGTAGAGTTACCTGTTTTAGGCCCTGGATTAAGTTCAACACCTCCTGATAAAATAAGGAGAAGTGAGAGAAAGACTCCCAAAGAGAAAGCAATATCTTTAATCTTCCTGATAATAGTCACTCCACCTATACTACTACTGCTCTCAGTGTTTTGAGTATCTTTAGAATGAGTACTGCATGACATCTGACGACATGCCCACAATCCAACACTCACTCTCCATTGAGTGATATCAATCATTACTATAATGTTAAAAAGTGAGTACTATCATTACCTTTTCACGAATAAGGAAACTTATACTAACTACTTAGCAAATGTTTTAATCATAATTACTTGTAATTGTAACACTTTACATAATTGCATATTAAAACACCCTCAATATATTTCAATTACTCAGAATATATTGCATACATTAATATAAATTGAAATACTAAATGTTATCAGTTTTAAATGACAAAGTTTTAATAAAGGCAGGAGACTATGGATTCCTAATGAAAGCCATACTTCTACTTGAATATAATTATGATATGATTATCATTGCTAATAACACAAATATTGATCTTTATCTAAACAATTGTAACTATTTCACAGTAGTTATAGAATGCCCAGGTACAAGGCTACATGGTATAGAATATTACGTTCATACGACACTATATATCATATCTATAGATATTATAACTATAGCTGTATAACTGTACATAATTATCTTTCAGTATTCATTTTAATCACAATATCAATTAGCAATAAATAAAATAAAAGACACTAAAGTGTGGAAGCCTGGCTGCTACAGTTAGTTAAAGACATATAAGACAAATCTAATGAAAGATATTTGAATGTTGTAAAGCAATGAGGCTTGGCTATATCTATTAGGTACCACGAAGTGGGGTGCAGTAGTTTTGGATGCATGAGAATAGTTTATTGACATAACATGTGTCACAATGCCACTGTCAAACCAGTATAGTTTATATAATATACTTGTACAAGGGACCATACAATTGTACATATGTAAATAAGAACATACAAACATATAAATGACAGTGTATGTTAGTTATGGTAAGAATTATGTCCTCCCTATTGACTTTATGCAATAAGCATGGGGTGTAACGTACCTTAAGTCACAGATTTAATTGTCAACACACAAGGAAAGCATTTAATAGGTTATTACCTTTTTGCTTTCAAGGATAACAGAACAAATATCAACAGCAACTATTACAAAATCGAGCCTTCAGTGAGCAGCAAGTATAGACTCAGTTGTAACACAGGTCTTGTCTGAGTGCCTCAAATACCAAAACTGTAATTGATAAAAATACAAAGTAGTTCATTAAGATCATGACTCACTTGTATAGACATGGTGGTATAGTTTAGACAACAGAAGATTCTTTACCTATAGAGATTATCTTGATTACTATTAGTTTTACAGACATTAAGTAGTTATAAGTCATCTGGCGTATTCAGCCCTCCTCCCTGCTAATTGCAACTAAGGGACTGGCTAAGCAAGACTATTTCTAATCTAAGTTGCCATGTTATTATTTTAATGCCTTTAGAAAGGTCATTTACAACAAGCAAAAGCTAATGTAGTAGTATACTTGTTAATATTATGATTTATGTAGTTATACATATACATTGTGGTTCAAATGAAACAGACAATGACTTGACTCAATTTGTCAATTTTGTCCTGTTAACAAATGGATTAGTTCAGTATAATGAGTTGACAAAGTCATTGGAGTAGTCAAAGCTTTTTGCATAACATTTATTAGATACTAGGTCAATTATGCAAGCAAAATATAATAATAATTATTCATTGTGTTATTTGTGTATGCATTAAACTTTTATTACAAGTAACCTCAAATGACCAAAAGAATAATCTACTCTTATGTAAATATTAAAGGTCAGTCCAGTCCAGCATTCTCCTATTTACTTTTTTTCATACTCATTATCTCATGTGAAAGGTAATATAATACATCTGGTGTGCCTCTCATGGAAGCTATCACCAGATGTATCATATTATATTTCATATCATATCATAAACAATGAATATCTTTGATATAACTGGTTGTAACATCAATGACCCACCCACTTTTACAAAATACAAAATACTTTTACACACTACATAGAATGATCTAAGAGGATTTAGTCCCAAACAACTACTTGCTTGATATAAGCATGCAAATCTGTTGACTTCAATCAATTTTTTTGGCTTTTTAATACCTCATTTATGGGTAAGATAGTGATTACCAATGAAAACGGTTTCTTCAAGTAATACAAAATGTTGCTACCATTATATTAGTGAAAGTTTCAAGGACTACTTTCAGAAAAAATACACCTTTTTATGTATTGTTTATCAATGATAATTGAAGAGGCTATTAATGTGACAAAATTCAAACATTCTAATTGGTTGGTCAAAAAGAGGTTTAAAGGCAAAGAACAGTGTTACTACAGCCAAAGAAACTTAAATCTCATCTTTTTAAAATTTTCTTTGCATTCATTACTATAACCACCATCTTTAGGACACCAAGTTATAGTATTGGCAAAAGTCTGTTAACAACATTTGTGATGACCATACTTATATTACATCTTTTAATAGCATACATTATATAGCACTTTGAGATTAATAAGATACTTCAGTGAATCATTTGTTGTTGCCAAGAAAAAACTGAAAACATGTTCTCATTCATTTATATGCCCTGATATTTTCCATAATGGTTGCATATTTTGGTTTAAGATCATAATTATAAGAAATATTGTCACTACATCTTGTGCTTGTAAATGGTCTACATCAAAAGCTACATTCACATCATGTTAATATTATGACTTATGTAGTTATACATATACATTGTGGTTCAAATGAAACTGACAACATCTTGACTCAATTTGCCAATTTTGTCCTTTTAATTAACAGCTGTATTAGTTCAGTATAATGAGTTGATTAAGGGTATTGGAGTAATCAAACCCTTTTGGAAAAGATTTTATTAGATACTAGATCAACTATGCTTACAAAATATAATAATAATTTTCCACGTTGTTATTTTTGTATGCACTAAACTTTTATTACAAGTAACCTCAAATGACCAAAAGAATAATCTACTCTTATGTAAATATTAAAGGTCAGAGTATTCTCCTATTTACTTTTTTCGTATTCATTATTTCATGTGAAAGGTAATATAATACATTTGGTGTGCCTCCCATGGAAGCCATCACCAGATGTATCATATTATATTTCACATCATATCATAAACAATGAATATCTTTGATGTAACTGGTTGTAACATCAATGACCCACCCATTTTACAAAATAGAACACACTATGTAGATTGAGCTATGAGGATTCAGTCTCAAACCACTACTTGATTAATGTAAGCATGTGCATCTGTGGATTTTAGTCAAATTTTTTGGCATTTTAATACCTCATTTAGGTAAGAGTCTGATTACAAATGAAAACGGTTTCTTCAGGTAATACAAAAAGTTGCTACCATATGTTAGTGAAAGCTTCAAGGGCTAGTTTCAGAAAAAATACAACTTTATTTTTGAAGTAATGTTTATCAATATTTATTGAAGAAGCTATTAATGTGACAAAATTCAAACATTCTGATTGGTTAGTCAAAAAGAGGTTTAAAGGCAAAGAATAGTGTTACTACAGCAAAAAAGAACTTAAAATTCATCTTTTTAAAATTTTCTTTGCATTACTATAGCTACCATTATTAAAGCACCAGCTAAGTATTGGCAAAATCTTTGTTAATAACATTTTTTGATAACCATACTTACTTTATAACTTTTAACAACATATACTAGATAGCACTTTGAGATTAATAAAATACTTCGTGAATCATTCGTTGTTATCAAGAAAAAAGCTGAAAACATGTTCTCGTTCATATATATGCCCTCATTTTGCCCATAATGGTGGCATTATGTTGTTGTAAGGTTATAATTATAAGAAATATTGTCTAGTTGCTTGTAAATGCTCTATGTAATAAGTGTTCTTATTTAGAGGCAAAGAAATGATAAAGTTTCTTCTTTCTGTTTTGTTGTTGTTTGCATGGATTATCAGGCAGATAGTTAATTATTAATTATCATTAATTTATGGAGTTATATAGTAATTTTATCAATATAAGTGCCACTATCTAATGGTATGTCTTCATTACTGGTACCTTCATCTGCCATTATTACCCTCAATTCAATATCTTTTTTTGTATTCTCATTGAGTGTCTTTATAAACCATAGCATCTTGGGGTTAGTACAACATGGTCCTTCTAATCCTCCACATTGTTGTCCATCCCATAATGGATCATTAGCATACAGGATATGTCTCCACAAATTACCAGCTTCTCCTGGCTCACATTGCCAGCAAAACTTGGTACTGTTGTTCCTGTATTACTAGTATTACATGGACAACAATATTCATCAGCAACATGACCAAATACACCCACTCCTAATGTCCATACATGTTTACGAGGATTATTGTCATATGTAATAGATACACCATCAACATAAATACTATCAATATTTGGATTATAAAGATATCCACCCCCTAAGTCTGGTGGAAAACCATCAGTTGACCCATATTGATATCCTATCACTCGTCCACATACTTTGTTATAAATAACTCCATATGTGGAGAAGAATACTGAAGTTGAACTACCAGATGATGAGACTGGTCGACTACATAGACCATGATTAATGTTATTATATTTATGTAATGTTAATTCAGGAGGACAGGTAGCACCAGGTTCACTCATATTGAGATAGCCCACTCTCATCCAGCCTCCTTTACCATCACAGTTACAACCCTCCATATCACAAAGTCAATAGACTGATATATACTGATGATCAAAACTGCTATTATAATTATTTATTCAAAGTCACAAATGAACGAGAATGAAAGGGTGAGCAATATTACAGTCTTTGTATTGACCCTTTGTCTTTACAAAGACTTTCAGTAATACATAAACATATCAGCAGGTGTAAAAAAATATATTGTTAATATACTAAAGACAACAAAACAAAACAAAAACAAAAGAAAGAAAGCAAACAAAACTTGGAATAGATTAACCCACTTGACCACACCTATTGTTTATCAGCAGTACTATATAATAGTAACATAATAATAGTAATATTTAAACATCTATGTTTATAAAATCAAAATTTTTCAGTCACAAAAAAAGATATTTCAAATTGTATGAACATGTAGTAAAGTTAAATATATAGTTTCAGGTTTTATAAGATGACTGCCAGTTAATATAGTTCTAACAAGTGATGTCTATATTAAGTATCAAGTGTATACAAACTAGTACATACTCTATTAAAGAAAAAAGTAAAGCAATTATCGTATGTAAAGCTCAATAATATCCAAGGGAGTATCTTCATCAGGATAATCTTGATTTGCACATACCCTTAGTTCTATATCTTCAGTGGTAATCTCTGAAAGTGTCTTTATAAACCATGGCATCTTAGGGTTAGTACAACAAGGTCCTTCATTTCCATCACATAGTTGTCCATCCCATAATGGGTCATTGACATATAAGACATGTTGCCAATTGTTTACTCCAGCAGGAATGCCTGATTCACAATAATAGTCATCTCCAATAAAATTTGGTTTGTATGCATTATTATTACTATTACATGGACAGCAATGAGATGGGAAGGGCACATTATCAGAAGTTAAACCACCTACATATGTCCAAATATGTTTACGTGGACTACTACCATATGTGATAGAAATACCATCAACATAACAGGAGTCAATGTTATTGCCATAAAATGCATCAGGAGATCGATACTGGTACCCTCTTAGTTGACCACACACATTACTGTAACCGATTCCTTGAGTAGAGAAGAATGTATGACTAAACTTACCAGAGTTAGGAAGACCACACACATCATGATCAATGTTATTATATTGTTGTTGTGTCAAACCAGGAGGACAAGTAGCACCAGATTCACTCATATTGATGTAGCCCACTCTCATCCAACCTCCTTTACCATCACAGTTACTACCCTCCATATCGCAATAGACTGATATAAGAGAACCATTAGGTGCTTGTATTGTGTAATAACCTGATGGAGCAAAACTGTATTCATTGAGAATCTGAGAGCAATTAATAAAAGAAAGGTCACAATAGACAGATATTAAGGAACCATTCACAGCTCTTATTGTGTAGTAGCCAGAGGGAGATGAAGTGTTTTCTTTGAAGACTTGATAACAGTTGTCAAAGGCATTGTCATCACAGTAGACAGATATTAAGGAACCATTAGGAGCTCGCATTGTGTAGTACCCAGATACAGCTGAACTGTTTTCTTTAAAGACTTGAGAACAGTTGTCAAAGGCATTGTCATCACAATAGACAGATATTAAGGAGCCATTAGGAGCTTGCATTGTGTAGTAGCCAGAGGGAGATGAAGTGTTTTTTTGAAAGACATCAGAGCAGTTGGAAAATGCAGAGTTAAAAATATCTATAAACTGTGATATCTCTTGTAGCTGTCCTAGTATTTTGTTGTTAGGATTAAAGTTGTTATGACACTCGTCAGAGATATCAGCACATGTTTGCGATGCATAGAAATTAATACCATTGTTCACATACCCCTTACCAAATGCAATGCAAGTAATATTGTTATTATAAGAAGGAAACTGCATCTCAGACAGGTTTGTCATAGAGTAGAATAGATCAGGACTACATTTTAAGGATGCGCATGGAGGTGGGTAAACTTTGACATCAACAATATCTGTGAGAACAATCCTGCATAATAGGAAAAAAACAGCAAAGGTTATATAGTTTACCATTTTCCTTAAAATATTCACATGTACAGTAATTCTGTACTGACAGAACTAATAATGATATCAACAAAATGAAGTTTAATATGCTGGTAATTTGAATACTTTGCAGAGTTGCTATGTTGTCACTATGGAAACAGCATTCCAGAGGATAGAGTATCAGGTGGTGTGGCCATAAATATCAATTACATATTGTTGAATTTTTGGCCACTGAAGGGGTCTGAGTGTTATCAGTTGTATTATACAAAAAAACACTTTATAACTACTAATTAATTATGTACATGTTCAAATAAAGCAGCAATTATACTAAAACTGAAAAGACAATGAAATTATCAATAACATAACTTAATGAACATACAACTCAATTATATCTACTGGAGTAGCTTCATCAGGATATCTTCACTGGTACACAATCTTAGTTCAATATCATCAGTAGTTGATTGATTAAGGGACTTGACAAACCATGGCATGTTAGGAGATGTACAGCATGGAGTCTCTAAGTAGTCACATTGTTTGCCATCCCAAAGCAGATCATCATAGTGGAATGTATAAGACTCAAACACAGGAGAGCCAGACTCACAATAGTAGTCATCGCCAACATATTGTGGTGTAGTCTCTATACTGCCATCGTTACAAGGACAAGCTTCTTGAGTTTGACCAGTTTCTCTTTGCCCTGCTATATATGTCCAAATATGATGACGAGGGTTACTACCACAAGTAATAGACACACCATCAACATATGCCCCTTCAAGTGAAGGAGATCCACCATTGTTATCATAAATACCATCAACATTCCCAAGCTGGTACCCTCTTACTTGCCCACATACTTGAGAATAGTTGAAACCAAATGTAGAAAAAATGGTGGAATTACAACCACTGTTTAAAGGATGAGTTCGATCACAAAGTGGATAATTAATATTTGAAAAAAAATAACTGTTTAGACCACTTGGACAAGTAGCACCAGGTTCACTCATGTTAATGTAGCCCACTCTCATCCAACCTCCCTTATCATCACAATTACTACCCTCCATATCACAATAAACTAATATAAGAGAACTATTAGGAGCTCGCATTGTGTAAAACCCAGAAAGAGCTGAACTGTTCTCTTTAAAGACTTGAGAACAATTGTTAAAGGCATTGTCATCACAGTAAACAGATATTAAGGAACCATTAGGAGCTCGCATTGTGTAGTATCCAGATATAGCAGATCTGTTATGTTTGAAAATATCTGAACAATTAAGGAAAGTATGATACATTTCACAAGATATAGGGGAATTATCTGAACAAAATATTATTTTTAAAACATTATTATGTCTTATCTTAAAAGCCTTTCCAGTGTTATTGTCATTACAACAGTATTGTTCATAGAGTGAGGGAGGACGTTGAGTTAGTTCACTAGTACAGTCAGCCATACAAGTAGATGAACAACAGACTGGTATAATAAGTATTATGGTAAAGTAAACAGCAAAAGAAAAACAAAGCCTTCAGACTGCATGGGTGATCCAACTATAATACAAATAAAAGGTTTTGTATCTTGACTTATATATAATTGACTAAACAGTCAATTATATATTATTTTAAGAATGAAAACAATATCAACTAAAGACAGCAATACAATATAATGTTGTTATTGTACATTGATTTCAAATGAACTAAAATTTTAATCCATTTCAATCATCAAAAGGACAGTACGTTATTGTATATTAGTGAATGTACAGTTCTATAATATCTAATGGTATGTCTTCATTATTGGTACCTTCATCTGCCATTACCCTCAATTCAATATCTTCAGTAGTAGTCTCATTGAGTGTCTTTATAAACCATGGCATCTTAAAGTTAGTACAACATGGTCCTTCTAGTCCTCCACATTGTTGTCCATCCCATAATGGGTCATTAGCATACAGGACACTGTTCGGATATCCACTAGCTATTCCTGATTCACAGTAATAATTACTGCCAATAAAACTTGGTACTGTTGTTTCTGTATTATTAATATTACATGGACAAGAAAGTGAATAGACGATAGCATTGTCAGCAACCCAACCCACTCCTAATGTCCATACATGTTTACGAGGATTATTGTCATATGTAATAGACACACCATCAACATAAATATTATCAATATTTGGATTATAAAGATATCCACCCCCTAAGTTTGGTGGAAAACTATCAGGTGACTCATACTGATATCCTATAACTCGTCCACATACTTTGTTATAAATAACTCCATATGTGGAGAAGAATACTGAAGCTGAGCTACCAGATGATGAGACTGGTCGACTACACAAACCATGATCAATGTTATTATACTGATGTAATGTTAGTCCAGGAGGGCAGGTAGCACCATGTTCACTCATATTGATGTAACCCACTCTCATCCAGCCTCCCTTACCATCACAGTTACTACCCTCCATATCACAGTAGACTGATATATGAGAACCATTAGGAGCTTGTATTGTGTAATAACCTGATGTGGCTGAGCTGTTCACATGGAGAATCTGAGAGCAACTAAGAAAAGAAAGGTCACAGTAGACAGATATTAAGGAACCATTAGGAGCTCGCATTGTGTAGTACCCAGATAGAGCAGATCTGTTATGTTTGAAAATATCTGGACAATTAAGGAAAGTACGATACATTTCACAAGATATCGGGGAATTATCTGAACAAAATATTATTTTTAAAACATTATTTTGTCTTATCTTGAAAGTCTTTTCAGTGTTATTGTCATTACAACAATATTGTTCATAGAGTGAGGGAGGATGTTGAGTTAGTTCACTAGTACAGTCAGCCATACAAGTAGATGAACAACAGACTGGTATAATAAGTATTAGGGTAAACAACAAAAGAAAAACAAAGCTTTCAGACTGCATAGCTGAACCAATTATATGCATATAAAAAGACTTTATCTTTTACTAATGACTAATTAATAAAAATATGCTGATTAATCTGATGTAATGATCACCATACTAATGTGATCAATGACATCACTACTTACTACTATGCTGTAATGTCATTGATCATGATTTCCTATTCCACTAATTATAAATGTTACATGTGATTCATTTAATATTAGATGTCAATGGTGTAAAGAGATATGCTTGAGTACAGACACAACTCATCCATCAATTACTGTAATAACGTGATTAATATCTCGTGATGTTTGTTACAATATTGCTGTAAGTCAGATACATTCACATTTAACAACATATAAAATTTTGTTGTTACTATATATGACATAATGAGGTTGTTTCTACATGTAAAAAGTAATGGAGCAACATAATGAGAAGAAACTGTTGGTAGAATGAAGCAGAAACTCATTATCTACATTGATCAATGAAATCATTCATTAATTAATAGTTAATTAACTCTTAGTCATGAATGATATTACTATTGTTTATTTATTGGTTCCCCACCCACAATTCTAAAAGTTGTCTGCTCCCTTGACTGAACCATGTCCATGTGGACATTACAATATTGATGTTGTAATAATCATCCTATATGTTCATTATATTCGTTTATTAGAAATACATTACAAAAATATATTACAAAAATTGGTAAAATCATATTATTGATATATAATATTACATGACATGAATACATTGTTTGAAGTCTATTTACTTTTAACAACAAATTTAATAACTTTTAAATAATATATAATTCCAAAATATCAATGGGAGTATCTTCATTATTAGTACCCTCACTGCCCATCATCCTTAGCTCAATATATTCGGTAGTAGTCTCATTGAGTGTCTTTATAAACCATGGCATCTTAGTGTTAGTACAACATGGTCCTTCTAATCCTCCACATTGTTGTCCATCCCATAATGGGTCATTAGCATATAGGACAGTGCTCCACCATCCACTAGTTATTCCTGATTCACAGTAGTAATCATTTCCGACAAAACTTGGAATTACTGTTGCTGTACATTCAGTATTACATGGACAACACCACCAGTTGGCTTGTTTTGCATCAATACCTCCCACATATGTCCAAATGTGTTTATGAGGACTGCTACCAAATGTAAGTGATATATCATCAACATATATGTCATCAATATTTGGATCAGTACTAATAAGACCAGTTAAGTAAGGTGGAAAACCATCAGGTGATCCAAATTGGTATCCTCTCACTTGTCCACATACTTAGTTGTACCTAACTCCATAAGTAGAGAAGAATACTGATGCCTGACTACCAGATGACGACAATGGTCGACCACATAGACTATATCCAATGTTATTGTACTGTTTTATTGTTAGTCCAGGAGGACAGGTAGCATTAGACACACTCATGTTAATGTAACCCACTCTCATCCAGCCTCCATTACCATCACAATTACTACCCTCCATATCACAGTAGATTGATATATGAGAACCATTAGGTGATTGTATTGTGTAATAACCTGATAGAGCAAAACTATTTTTTTGGAAAATATGAGAACAATTGTATCCATCAATATAGTCCTCAATATTACAGTACATAAAAATAAGAGAGTGCTGATAAAAACGTATTTTATAATAACCTGATGCAGCAGCATTGCTTTCTTGAAACACTTGAGAACAGCTATCACCATCAATATAATCCTCTACATTACAGTAGACAAGGACTTGAGAGCCATTACTAGTTTGCATAGAGAAATATCCTGATTGTATTGGAGTTGAACTGTTTGCTTCAAAGACTTCAGAACAATTTAAAATGGTAGGAAACTTTTGACAAGAGGTAGGAAGAGTTTTTGGACAGAGAATAAATAGCAGGAAATTATTATTCTCTGTTAACTTTGTCTTTCCATTGTTGTCAGAATTACAACAATATTGTTCATAGGGTGAGGGAGGACGTTGAGTTAGTTCATTAGTACAGTCAGCCATACAAATTGAAGAGGCATAGCCGATATTGAGCAGTACAGAGAAGCAAAAGAATTGAGTAATAATCTTCATTTTTCCAAGTTCAAAAATTGAATTTTAAAAAGCTTACTCTAATGTACATTGTTACATATATATATTTATATTGTCTATTAAAATGTTTTGTTATTGGGATTATTGAGAATGTAAATGATGTCAATATTTTAACTATTACTCTCTTGGGATATGTCCTCCATTTTTGAATGATTATTTATTAACATTTCCTGATTAGAACAGTTTTAAAATTCCTAACAATTATAAAACAAACAATTCCCAAAAAATATTCAGATTATATCTACAATAACAGCAACTTTTAATTGTAAAGTGACAACAGATATATAGTCATATATTAGAATAATACTGTTTTAGAGCAATACTTTGACATCATTTACATGACAATCAACTACTTTGACAAAACGATGACATTGACTTAACAAATATTGTAATATAGTGATTAAGACAATATGTTTTTCAGAAATAGGATTATGAAGACAAACAAGCTGCAGGTAGATGACATCTCAGAACATCCAAACCATGATGAGTGTTGATTCATGCACAAGGCCTCCAGTATACTATTTTATGACAGATATAGTGACATTATTCATAGGATACTGTTATCAGTAACAATATAAAATACTCATTACAGATTTTAGCAATGTATAATTAATGCTGATAGCCTCATTGATGGCCATTGCTCTCAATTCAATATCATTGCCTGCTATGTCTGGTTCTTCTTCCTCTAGGTGATCGTCTGCCAATTGAGTTTCTTCACTTTTATATCATCATTTGTAGTCTTATAAACTGACTTGTCTACTTACTTTTTGTAACTAACTTTACAAGTAGTGAAGAATACTGAAACTTAACTATCAAATGATGACACTAATCAACTACATTAACTATAGACAATGTTCTTATACTGTTTCATTGTTAGTCCAGGAAATCCATTATTTCCTGAATTTACTTGATCACTTTTTGTTTGAATTTAATTCTCTAATGTATAGCACACCTTCACTGTCCATCCATAGAGTAAATATCATTTAATATTATAGTAGGATAAGGTAAATTGTATTACAAATTAGTTTTTCTGACAAAGTTATCTATATGTGAATACAGCATAAGGAACACATGACAATATAAAAGTATATTGTATTTATTACAATCACTAAAAAGGACAGTACATTATTGTATATTAGCGAATGTAGAGTTCTATAATATCTAATGGTATGTCTTCATTACTGGTAGCTTCATCTGCCATTACCCTCAATTCAATATCTTCAGTAGTAGTCTCATTGAGTATCTTTATAAACCATGGCATCTTGGGGTTAGTACAACATGGTCCTTCTAATCCTCCACATTGTTGTCCATCCCATAATGGATCATTAGCATACAGGACACTACTCCAATATCCAATATCTACTCCTGATTCACAGTAGTAATCACTGCCAACAAAACTTGGTACTGTTGTTTCTGTATTACCAGTATTACATGGACAATTATGTTGATTAACACTAGTATCATCAGCGACATTACCCACTCCTAATGTCCATACATGTTTACGAGGATTATTGTCATATGTAATAGATACACCATCAACATAAATATTATCAACATTTGGATTATAAAGATGTCCACCCCCTAAGTTTGGTGGAAAAGCATCAGTTGACCCATACTGATATCCTATCACTCGTCCACATACTTTGTTATAAATAACTCCATACGTGGAGAAGAATACTGAAGCTGAACTACCAGATGATGAGACTGGTCGACTACATAGACCATGATCAATATTATTATACTGATGTAATGTTAGTCCAGGAGGGCAGGTGGCACCAGGTTCACTCATGTTGAGGTAGCCCACTCTCATCCAGCCTCCCTTACCATCACAATTACTACCCTCCATATCACAGTAGACAGATATAAGAGAGCCATTAGGTGCTTGTATTGTGTAATAACCTGATGGAGCAAAACTGTTTACATGGAGAATTTGAGAACAATTAACAAAAGAAAGGTCACAGTACACAGATATTAAAGAACCATTTGTGGCTCTTATCATGTAGTACCCAGATGGAGCTGAACTGTTTTCTTTAAAGACATGATAGCAGTTGGAAAATGCAGAGTTAAAAATGTTTATGAACTGTGAGATCTCTTCTAACTGGTCTAGTAGTTCACTGTTAGGATTAAAGTTATTATGACACTTATCAGAAATCTTAGAACTCTTGTGTGGTGGAGAGAACTTAATACCATTGTTCACATACACCTTTTCAATACCATCATTAACAAGTAACAATTTTAAGACTCCACTCAGTGAACTGTGAAGATCGTCACCACATTTAAATGATGAAGGATAGACATCAACTAATTGTGTATAATTTGTATTATCTGCTAGAACAATATCAAATCCTGAGAGAAATAGAGTTATAATGAGAAAATACATCATTTGCAGATACAAAAAAGTTATATCCTAACTGAAAATGATGCAAAGAAATTTGATCACAGATATTTATATCACTTTAAAAGCTGATTGGTTGATTTTACCATATATAGTTAAATGGCTATACAATTTGTAGGTATCAAAATTATTTCATTCAAAAAAGAAAACATAGCACTGTTTTGATTGTTAATGTACTAATGGAGATTGATTGTTTTTGTAGCTAATGGCTTGAACTAATTATCATTTACAATCTTAGACAAAATATAAGATGCTAATTGGACCAGTGCTGTTACTATGGATTCATGTATGATGTTCATGAATACGTTAAAATAATCCATTTGTTTTAATAGTAATATAATACAAATTACCATTATATTAATCTTAACAAACGTAAGAAATTATTAATGATTACATACAAACCAAGGCTGATTTATTAAATTATATATTTACCTAAACTTTCAGACGATATTGTCTGTAAAGAACTTGATACTTGAATATGTAGTGGTATATATCTTAAACTTTAATTTTTTCACAAGACAATAAATAAAGGATTTATGAAACATACAATATGTTTATATATATATATATATATATAGTTTTAAAATCAACAATTGTAAAATTAATCCTGTTTGTGGGATGGGGCCAACCCTCAAGGCCTATGTTTTAAGCTAAGCTTTTGAGGAATAGCTTACATCAAACATTTATCAAGAAAGTGGTTAGTGATTGTGATTATTAGAATAACTGATGATATCTATACATAATACTTGTATATACACATGCTACTAGCCATGGTCATGATAATCATAGACCATGTTTATTATAATGCATAGCATGTGGTGATGTTTAAGCACTTTTGTAAGTGTTCTTATTTAGAGACAAAGAAATGATGAAGTTTCTTCTTTCTGCTTTGTTGTTGTTTGCATGGATTATCAGACAGATAATACAGTATTACCTATTGATGAAGTTATATTATATTATATATTATATTATATTATATTATATTACATTATATTATATATTATATTATATTATATTATAGTAATTTTATCAATATAAGTGCCACTATTTAATGGTATGTCTTCATTACTGGTACTTTCATCTGCCATTACCCTCAATTCAACATCTTCAGTTGCAGTCTCATTGAGTGTCTTTATAAACCACAGCATCTTGGAGTTAGTACAACATGGTCTTTCTAACCCTCCACATTGTTGTCCATCCCATAATGGGTCATTAGCATATAGGATATGTCTCCACAAATTACCAGCTTCTCCTGGCTCACAATAGTAATCATTGCCAGTGAAACTTGGTACTGTATTGTTCCTGTACTACCAGTATTACATGGGCAACAATATTCATCAGCAACATGAGCAAATACACCCACTCCTAATGTCCATACATGTTTACGAGGGTTACTGTCATATACACCATCAACATAAATATTGTCAATATTTGGATTATAAAGATATCCACCCCCTAAGTCTGGTGGAAAACCATCAAGTGACCCATACTGATATCCTATCACTCGTCGACATACTTTGTTATAAATAACTCCATATGTGTAGAAGAATACTGAAGCTGAACTACCAGATGATGAGACTGGTCGACTACATAGACCATGATTAATGTTATTATACTGATGTAATGTTAGTCCATGAGGGCAGGTAGCACTAGGTTCACTCATATTGATGTAGCCTACTCTCATCCAACCTCCATTACCATCAGAGTTACTACCCTCCATATCACAGTAGACTGATATAAGAGAACCATTAGGAGTTTGTATTGTGTAGTACCCAGATAGAGCTGAACTGTTTTCTTTGAAGACTTGAGAACAGTTATCAAAGACATTGTCATCACAGTAGACAGATATTAAGGAACCATTAGGAATTCAGAGAAAAGGAGAAAAGGTTACAGTTATTTGACTAGTGTGGCTTCTCTTGGATATAAATATCATGTAGAAATCAATAATATAGTTTCAAAGGAAAAACAACAAGCAAAAATTATAATACTAATCAATGTTATGTAGGGTTAATAAAAAGGTAGCTTAATGTGCTGGTGATTTGAAGCCTCTATTGTATGTCAACAGTTAGGAGTATCAGGATGTGTAGTGGAAATGTCAGTTTGTCTAAATTGCTGAATTTTCGGCCACTTTGTAGGGGTCCTAGTATTATCAGTAGTACTACATAAAAATAACACTTTATAACTACCAATTAATTATATACATGTTCAAATAAAGCAGCAATTACACCAAAACTGAAAAGACAATTATTAATAACAGAACTTAGCAAGCATACAACTTAATTATATCTACTGGAGTGGCTTCATCAGGATATCCTTCACTGGTACACAGTCTTAGTTCAATATCATCAGTAGTGAAAACCTTGGCACACTAAGAGATGTATAGAATGGAAATTCTGAGTAGTCACATTGCATGCCATCCCAAAGTGGATCATTATAGTGGAATGTGTAAGATTCAAACATTTATATTTATCCAAGCTTTCAGACAAGCTTTGCTAGTGCATAGTGAAATGATGAGTAGTGGAAACGTTGTGAGAAATATGGCATTAATTAATGTTTAAGTTAACTTTACACAACAGTGTGTGTGGGTAGAGTTTCAATTATTATTATAAGATATGCTAAAAAGAAAACATTAACTCACACAACAAATGTCAGTAGTTACTGTATAGTTTAATAATTTCAAATAGACTCTGTTTATTATCTGAACAAGTGCTTTCTCATTCATTATTCATTATTTGCCATTATCCTTCATTCAAAACCTTAGAAGTTGTAATTTGATTGAGGATCTTTGGAGGATATATTGCCATGAAAGTATAGAAACAAACTTAAGGTTTTTTCCAACATTCTCTGTTCATGTGTATGGACTCATTAGATTAGTATAGTTCTAATTGACCAGATACAATGTCATTTCAGTTAAAGAGGATTTACTAGATCAACTAAAGACATGATCATGATCATGCATGATCATGCTTCCCTAATTCAAAAGTCAACTAATTATCATTCATTATGTAAAATAATATTAACATTAATTACTATAATAACATGAGTAATGTTTAACACTCATCATTAGTCAGTAGTGAACATACAGACAATACCTCATACATGATAATACAGAATATTATATTACATCAATTGTGACTTTTGGCAGTATAAAATACTGACTAACAGTCAATTATATATTATTTTAACAATGAAAACAATATCAACTAAAGACAACAATACAATATAATGTTGTCATTGTACATCGATCTTAAATGGACAAAAGAGCACTAATAGTTATATTATTAATATACTAATACAGTCTCACATTATATACTGGCCACTAAAGCAACTAATGTATTTATTTATCAGCGAACAAATAACTCCATGATATCTACTGGAGTGGCTTCATCAGGATAACCCTGACTGGTACACAATCTCACTTCAATATTATCAGTAACAGAATTAGTTAGTGTCTTCAAGAACCAAGGCATTTTGGGAGAAGTGCAACAGTTGGCCTCAATACCAGGACAATTTTGTCCATCCCACAGTACATCAGTAAAAACATCATTACGCCAGTAATAATTTGTTAGTGCTGATTCACAGTAATAGTCATTACCTACATATGAAGGCAGAGTAGCTTCAGATCCATTGTTACAAGGACAGTTTTGATGATTTGTACCCTGTTCAAATTGACCACATATGTAAGTCCAGATGTGCTTCCGAGGATTACTACCATGAGTTATTGAGACACCATCAACATAATATCCATCAATACTGTCATCAGAATTATCATCGTTAGGATAAATGCCGTCTGCAATTCTATACTGATATCCTCTGACTTGTCCACAGATATGTTGATAAGAAATACCATGAGTATTAAAGAATGTACCATTACATCCACCACTACTACTATTAAATCTGTCACATAAAGAATGACTTATACTATTAAAGTTATAAGTATACAGTCCAGATGGACACAAAGTGTTAGGTTCACTCATGTTGAGGTAGCCTACTCTCATCCAGCCTCCCTTACCATCACAATTACTACCCTCCATATCACAGTAGACTGTTATAAGAGAACCATTAGGAGATTGTATTGTGTAATAACCTGATGTGGCTGAACTGTACACATGGAGAATCTGAGAGCAATTAAGAAAAGAAAAGTCACAGTAGACAGATATTAAAGAACCATTACGAGCTCGCATTGTGTAGTACCCAGATAGAGCTGAACTGTTTTCTTTAAAGACTTGAGAACAGTTGTCAAAGGCATTGTCATCACAGTAGACAGATATTAAGGTCCACCCCCTAAGTTTGGTGGAAAACCATCAGTTGACCCATACTGATACCCTATAACTCGTCCACATACTTTGTTATAAATAACTCCATATGTGAAGAAGAATACTGAAGCTGAACTACCAGATGATGAGACTGGTCGACTACACAAACCATGATCAATGTTATTATACTGATGTAATGTTAATCCAGGAGGGCAGGTGGCACCAGGTTCACTCATGTTGATGTAGCCCACTCTCATCCAACCTCCTTTACCATCACAGTTACTACCCTCCATATCGCAATAGACTGATATAAGAGAACCATTAGGAGCTTGTATTGTGTAATAACCTGATGGAGCTGAGCTGTACACATGGACAATCTGAGAGCAATCAAGAAAAGAAAAGTCACAGTAGACAGATATTAAGGAACCATTAGGAGCTCGCATTGTGTAGTACCCAGATATAGCAGATCTGTTATATTTGAAAATATCTGAACAATTAAGGAAAGTACGATACATTTCACAAGATATTGGTGAATTATCTGGACATAATATTATTTTTAAAACATTATTTTGTCTTATCTTGAAAGCCTTTCCAGTGTTATTGTCATTACAACAGTATTGCTCATAGAGTGAGGGAAGACGTTGAGTTAGTTCACTAGTACAGTCAGCCATACAAGTAGAGGAACAACAGACTGGTATAATAAGTATTATGGTAGAGAGCAAAAGAAAAACAAAGCCTTCAGACTGCATGGTTGATCCAACTATAATACAAATAAAAAGTTTTGTTTCTTTGACTAACAACTATAGCATTTCATCTTAACTGAAGTCTTTGTTGCCATAGTTTCATCAATACAATGTAAGCCCAATACAGATTTACCACAAAGCCAAAAATAGGCTATTTCAATTTAAATAAAAACAGTTAGTAATTAAAATTTAATTATTGTAGTGTAATGTTCAATAATTGAAAATTGAGTAAGAAATAGATACTATTTCAACTGACGAATAACTTTGTATGTGCTCTTGACTTCCATTGAAGCTATGAGTAAAAAATATTATTTTTTTCTTCTAGGTGGCTTTGTAGATATCAGTTACAGTATTTAGAGTTTGTGGTAGCTTAGAATTGGTTTTACATCATATTGAAGAAACTATGGTAACAAAGAACATGGATGATATGACAAAATCCTTTTTAAGCTGATTTTTTTTCACTTAATATCAGATGTTAATCATGTACAGACAATTGTCTGAGTACACACATATCACATGTACCAATTACTGTAGTAAAATGACTATGTTAAGAATGTTTACTTAGTAACTTAGGAATAAAAGCAGCAGTATCATACAAAGTAAAAAGTGATGGGTAGAAAGTACCCAAACGTTTGGGTCAAAACACCTGCAACTCAAGTAACCCATGTCTTGGGTTAAAATAATCCAATGAAAATAATAGTTATAGCAACTGTCAAATGTATTGGTGATTATAACCCACACCTATAGTTAAAGTAACATCTGACATAAGTAGTTGAGGTAACAATTGCTGTCACTTTAGCTTCATGCACTGTGGTTACTGTAACACTTAGTAGGTTTGATTCTAACATACATTGCAGTTATCATGACTAACAAAATAGGTTGTTATAACTAATATTGTTAATGTAAATCATTTGTGGTGACATGCTTCTTTTTTTGTTTCATCATGTAATGTACTTTATTTTGATAGCCACACTGAAAAAAGCATGTTGTCATTTTAACTAAGGTCTTCATTACTATACAGTTACATCAATATAATGTAAGCCCAATTCAAAGTTGCTACAAGGCCAATACTAGTGTAACTCAATAAGCATGAAGCCAACTAGTTACATCTACAGCCACATTGGTTTTACTCCCACTTTGCTATAGTAGTAAATCATGGCTTCAATTGAAGCTATAAGCAGATACTAATTTAGTTAAGTTAAAATAGTATCTACCTCTTCCTCATAATGTCAGTTATTGGACATAAACTACAAAGAGTACTTTGGGTTTTAGTTGGCTTTTCACATATTAAGTTAGACCAGTTTTTGGCTTTGTGGTAACTCAATATTGGGCTTACATCAACTTGATGAGATTCTGGTAACAAGGAAAAGGGTTGAAATGACAAAATATTATTTTAAGTGTATTATTATTCCTATGTCATTTCTGTTTCTTCACACCAGTCATTAATATCTGATTTATTTGATTATAATGTTTATCATGGTCATAAACTAACAGATGGTTTGACTTATATTTATCTAAAACACTATGTTATGTAAACTAATATTGCCTTTTCCCTCTTTACCAATTTGTTTTAATAACTAGATTACATTGTTATAGTAGTCAAATCATGGCTTCAATTGAAGCTATAAATGGATACTAAGTCAGTTACGTTAAAATAGTATCTACCTCTTCCTCATAATTTCAGTTATTGGACATAAACTACAAAGACTACTTTGGGTTTTAGTTGGCTACTGGAACATAACATTTCTGAAAACAAGAAAGAAATGGTTAGGTATGATCAGATGTAATATATTTATGAATTGTAGGAAAACTGGTAACAAAGAACAAAGAGAAGAAGGGACTAAGTTGTTTATCTGTCTATTTACCAAACTACATGTATAAAAGTTTTTTTTTAGTTTTGTCAAAATGGGGATATCAATATATGAACAATAATTAATTAATGAGTGGTTGGGTGTGGTCAAAACCAATATTTTGATGAAATATCAGAAAACTGGTAAGAAAAGGACAAAATAGACATGCCCACTAAGTTACTAAGTTGTTTATCTGTCAATATACCAAACTATGTGTATAAAAGTAAAGTTTTAATTTGTGTCAAAATGGGAATACATCAAACAATAATTAATTAATTAATTAATACAACAATAACTTTAAAAAAATATTTATTTTGTCATGTGTTAAAATGAGACATAAATATACTAATAGATTAGATTATGATAACAAGAGTTGTAGTACACTTCTAAATATATTAGAATATAATACTTTGTATATATAATTATATAGCATTTAAATAATGCTATATGCTAGTTAATTAATTAGTATCTTCTGGGGGTGTGACATCAATCGGAGCGGTCTCATTTGAGGGTGTGGTTAACTTCCTCTTCCTTTTTGCTTTGGGACTTACGATAGCTAGAAGGAATGGAAAGGAAAATAAAAAAAAACAAAAAATAAATAAAAGATTAATTACAAAGCATAATTAAGTATTCTTAAATACTAATATCATAGTAAATTAGTAATATTATAGATTTATGAACAATAGAGTTAGTAAGAGTTGTAGAGTAACCACAGAATGTATAGTTACATAAATTATTGTAGAATTTGCAGTGTTATTCTAATAACCATATATGGTAATTGATTTTAAAACAACTATATTAGTGTAGTATTTCAAAACAATCTTATAAAGTTATAGAAGAACAAAAAAGACAATGACAATGTATTATCTCTTACTTATATACAATACAGTTGATGTAATCCTGTCCATATATCAAAAACATTGACATCAAACAAATTACAATTGATAAGTGTGATCACGAACAAATAACAACTATATTGTATGAATTAATGGATATCCATGTATAAAAAATATCAGTATAAGGGATACATTACATGACAATATAAAAATGTAACATATTCACTTCAATTACTAAAAAGGACAGTACATTATTGTATATTACTGAATATACAGTTCTATAATATCTAATGGTATGTCTTCATTACTGGTACCTTCATTAACCATTACCCTCAATTCAATGTCTTCATTTGTATTCTCATTGAGTGTTTTCATAAACCATGGCATCTTAGGGTTAGTACAACATGGTCCTTCTAATCCTCCACATTGTTGCCCATCCCATAATGGGTCGTCAGGATAGAGGACAATGCTCCAATCTCCACTAGCTATTCCTGATTCACAGTAATAATTACTGCCAACAAAACTTGGTACAGTTCCTGTATTACCAGTATTACATGGACAAGTAAAAAAATAAATATTAGCATTGTCAGCAACCAAACCTACTCCTAATGTCCACACATGTTTACGAGGATTACTGCCATATGTAATAGAAACACCATCAACATAAATGTTATCAATATTTGGACTAATAAGATATCCACCCCCTAAGTCTGGTGGAAAACCATCAGGTGGCCCATACTGATATCCTATCACTCGTCCACATATTTTGGTATAAATAACTCCATATGTGGAGAAGAATACTGAAGTTGAACTACCAGATGATGAGACTGGCCGACTACATAGACCATGATCAATGTTATCATACTGATGTAATGTTAGTTCAGGAGGGCAGGTAGCACCAGGTTCACTCGTGTTTGTGTAGCCCACTCTCATCCAACCTCCTTTACCATCACAGTTACTACCCCCCATATCACAGTAGACTGATATATGAGAACCATTAGGAGATTGTATTGCATAATAACCTGATAGGGCTGAGCTGTTCACATGGAGAATCTGAGAGCAATTAAGAAAAGAAAGATCACAGTAGACAGATATTAAGGAACCATTAGGAGCTCGCATTGTGTAGTACCCAGATAGAGCTGAACTGTTTTCTTTAAAGATGTGAGAACAGTTGTCAAAGGCATTGTCATCACAGTAGACAGATATTAAGGAACCATTAGGAGCTCGCATTGTGTAGTACCCAGATAGAGCTGAACTGTTTTCTTTAAAGACTTGAGAACAGTTGTCAAAGGCATTGTCATCACAGTAGACAGATATTAAGGAACCATTAGGAGCTCGCATTGTGTAGTACCCAGATAGAGCTGAACTGTTTTCTTTAAAGACTTGAGAACAGTTGTCAAAGGAATTGTCATCACAGTAGACAGATATTAAGGAACCATTAGGAGCTCGCATTGTGTAGTACCCAGATAGAGCTGAACTGTTTTCTTTAAAGACTTGAGAACAGTTGTCAAAGGCATTGTCATCACAGTAGACAGATATTAAGGAACCATTAGGAGCTCGCATTGTGTAGTACCCAGATAGAGCTGAACTGTTTTCTTTAAAGACTTGAGAACAGTTGTCAAAGGCATTGTCATCACAGTAGACAGATATTAAGGAAACATTAGGAGCTCGCATTGTGTAGTACCCAGATAGAGCTGAACTGTTTTCTTTAAAGACTTGAGAACAGTTGTCAAAGGCATTGTCATCACAGTAGACAGATATTAAGGAACCATTAAGAGCTCGCATTGTGTAGTACCCAGATAGAGCAGATCTGTTATATTTAAAAATATCTGAACAATTAAGGAATGTACGATACATTTCACAAGATATAGGGGAATTATCTGAACAAAATATTATTTTTAAAACATTATTTCGTCTTATTTTGAAAGTCTTTCCAGTGTTATTGTCATTACAACAGTATTGTTCATAGAGTGAGGGAGGACGTTGAGTTAGTTCACTAGTACAGTCAGCCATACAAGTAGATGAACAACAGACTGGTATAATAAGTATTAAGGTAAACAGCAAAAGAAAACCAAAGCTTTCAGACTGCATAGCTGAACCAATTATATGCATATAAAAAGACTTTATCTTTTACTAACGACTATAACAATGACTTTTATGTGTATCTTTATCATTAATAAAAATGTGCTGATTAATCTGATGTAATGATCACCATACTAATGTGATCAATGACATCACTACTTACTACTATGCTGTAATGTCATTGATCATGATTTCCTACTCCACTAATTATAAATGTTATATGTGATTCATTTAATATTAGATGTCAATGGTGTAAAGAGAAATGCTTGAGTACAGACACAACTCATCCATCAATTATTGTAATAACGTGATTAATATCTCGTGATGT
Organism: Xestospongia bergquistia; assembly: GCA_963965975.1. Lineage (NCBI taxonomy): Eukaryota > Metazoa > Porifera > Demospongiae > Haplosclerida > Petrosiidae > Xestospongia > Xestospongia bergquistia. The sequence goes on along the minus strand of OZ014414.1, from coordinate 730,076 downwards.
TTGTTACAATATTGCTGTAAGTCAGATGTATTCACATTTAACAACATATAACACTTTGTTATTACTATATATAACATAATGAGGTTGTTTCTACATTTAATAAGTAATGGAGCAACATAATGAGAAGAAACTTAGGTGGAATGAAGCAAGAACTCATTATCTATATTGATCAATGAAATCATTCATTAATGAATAGTTAATTAACTCTTAGTCATGAATGATATTACTATTGTTTATTTATTGGTTCCCCACCCACAATTCTAAAAGTTTGTCTACTGCCTTGACTGAACCATTTTTTTGTAGACATTACAATATCGATGTTGTAATAATCATCCTATATGTTTATTATATTAGTTTATTAGAAATAAAAATTATCAACTTACAAAAATTTGTAAAATCATATTATTGATATGTAATATTACTCGACATGAATACATTGTTTTAAGTCTATTTACTTTTAACAACAAACTTAATAACTTTTAAATAATATATAATTCCAAAATATCAATGGGAGTATCTTCATTATTAGTACCCTCACTGCCCATCATCCTTAGCTCATTATCTTCAGTAGTAGTCTCATCGAGTGTCTTTATAAACCATGGCATCTTGGTGTTATTACAACATGGTCCTTCTAATCCTCCACATTGTTGTCCATCCCATAATGGGTCATCTGGATACAAGACATAGCTCCACCCTCCACTAGTTCCAGATTCACAGTAGTAATCATTTCCGACAAAACCTGGTATTACTGTCGCTGTACATTCAGTGTTACATGGACAACACCACCAGTTGGTTTGTTTTGCATCAATACCTCCCACATATGTCTAAATGTGTTTATGAGGACTGCTACCAAATGTAAATGATATACCATCAACATATATGCCATCAATATTTGAATATGTACTAATAAAACCAGTTAAGCAAGGTGGAAAACCATCAGGTGATCCAAATTGGTATCCTCTCACTTGTCCACATACTTTGTTGTACCTAACTCCATAAGTAGAGAAGAATATTGAAGCTTGACTACCAGATGATGACAATGGTCGACCACAAAGATTGTAGCCAATGTTATTATATTGTTTTATTGTTAGTCCAGGAGGACAGGTAGCATTAGGTTCACTCATGTTAATGTAACCCACTTTCATCCAACCTCCATTACCATCACAATCACTACCCTCCATATCACAGTAGACTGATATACGAGAACCATTAGGAGATTGTATTGCATAATAACCTGATGGAGCAGAACTATTTTTTTGGAGAATATGAGAACAATTGTATCCATCAATATAGTCCTCAATATTACAGTACATAAAAATAAGAGAGTGCTGATAAAAATGTATTTTATAATAACCTGATGGAGCAGCATTGTTTTCTTGAAACACTTGAGAACAGCTATCACCATCAATATAATCCTCTACATTACAGTAGATGAGGACTTGAGAGCCATTACTAGTTTGCATAGAGAAATATCCTGATTGTATTGGACTTGAACTGTTTGCTTCAAAGACTTCAGAACAATTTAAAATGGTAGGAAACTTTTGACAAGAGGTAGGAAGAGTTTTTGGACAGAGAATGAATATCAGGAAATTATTATTCTCTTTTAACTTGATTGTCTTTCCATTGTTGTTAGAATTACAACACTACTGTTCATAGAGTGAGGGAGGATGTGTAGTTAATAAACTAGTACAGTCAGTCATACAAATTGAAGAGACATAACTGACACTAAGCAGTACAGAGAAGGAAAAGAATTGAGTATGATCTTCATTATTCCAAGCAATTAAAAAATTGAATTTGTAAAAGCTTACTCTAATGTACATTGTTACATATATATATTTATATTGTCTATTAAAATGTTTTGTTATTGGGATTATTGAGAATGTAAACGATGTCAATAATTTGACTAGTTAGAATGACACAAAATATGGACTATTACTCTCTTGGGACATGTCCTCCATTTTTGAATGATTATTTATTAACATTTCCTGATAAGAACAGTTTTAAAATTATTATAAAACAAACAATTCCCAAAAATTATTCAGATTATATCATCAATAACAGCAACTTTTAATTGTAAAGTGACAACAGATAGTCATATATTAGAATAATACTGTTTTAGAGCAATACTTTGACATCATTTACAATGACAATCAACTACTTTGACAAAATGATGATATTGACTTAACAAATATTGTAAATATAGTGATTAAGACAATATGTTTTTCAGAAATAGGATTATGAAGACAAACAAGCTGCAGGTAGATGACATCTCAGAACATCCAAACCATGATGAGTGTTGATTCATGCACAAGGCCTCCAGTATACTATTTTATGACAGATATAGTGACATTATTCATAGGATACTGTTATCAGTAACAATACGAAATACTCATTACAGATTTTAGCAATGTATAATTCATGTATTAATTACTGATAGCCTCATTGACGGCCATTGCTCTCAACTCAATATCATTGCCTGCTATGTGTGGTTCTTCTTCCTCTAGGTGATCGTCTGCCACTTGAGTTTTTTCACTTTTATATCATCATTTGTAGTCTTATAAACTGACTGTCTACTTACTTTTTTGTAACTAACTTTACAAGTAGTGAAGAATACTGAAACCTGACTATCAAATGGTGACACTAATCAACTACATTGACTATAGCTAATGTTCTTATACTGTTTCATTGTTAGTCCAGGAAATCCATTATTTCCTGAATTTACTTGATCCGTTTTTGTTTGAATTTAATTCTCTAATGTATAGCACACCTTCATTGTCCATCCATAGAGTAAATATCATTTAATATTATAGTAGGATAAGGTAAATTGTATTACAAATTAGTTTTTCTGACAAAGTTATCTATATATGTGAATACAGCATAAGGAACACATGACAATATAAAAGTATATTGTATTTATTACAATCACTAAAAAGGACAGTATATTATTGTATATTAGCGAATGTAGAGTTCTATAATATCTAATGGTATGCGTTCATTATTGGTACCTTCATCTGCCATTACCCTCAATTCGATATCTTCAGTAGTAGCCTCATTGAGTGTCTTTATAAACCATGGCATCTTGGGGTTAGTACAACATGGTCCTTCTAATCCTCCACATTGTTGTCCATCCCATAATGGGTCGTTAGCATACAGGACACTGTTCGGATATCCACTTGCTATTGCTGATTCACAGTAGTAATCACTGCCAACAAAACTTGGTACAGTTGTTTCTGTATTACCAGTATTACATGGACAACTATGTTCATTATAATTATTAGCAGCTTTACCCACTCCTAATGTCCATACATGTTTACGAGGATTATTGTCATATGTAATAGATACACCATCAACATGAATATTATCAATATTTGGATTATTAACAGGAGGTCCACCCCCTAAATGTGGTGGAAAACCATCAGTTGACCCATACTGATATCCTATCACTCGTCCACATACTTTGTTATAAATAACTCCATATGTGGAGAAGAATACTGAAGCTGAACTACCAGATGATGAGACTGGTCGACTACATAGACCATGATCAATGTTATTATATTGATGTAATGTTAATCCAGGAGGACAGGTAGCACCAGGTTCACTCATGTTGATGTAACCCACTCTCATCCAACCTCCTTTACCATCACAGTTACTACCCTCCATATTACAGTAAACAGATATATGAGAACCATTAGGTGCTTGTATTGTGTAATAACCTGATGGGGCTAAATTGTTTACATAGAGAATTTGAGAACAATTAACAAAAGAAAGGTCACAGTACACAGATATTAAAGAACCATTTGTAGCTCTTATCATGTAGTACCCAGATGGAGCTGAACTGTTTTCTTTAAAGACATGATAGCAGTTGGAAAATGCAGAGTTAAAAATGTTTATGAACTGTGAGATCTCTTCTAACTGGTCTAGTAGTTCACTGTTAGGATTAAAGTTATCATGACACTTATCAGAAATCTTAGAACTCTTGTGTGGTGGAGAGAACTTAATATCATTGTTCACATACACCTTTTCAATACCATCATTAAAAGGTAACAATTTTAAGACTCCACTCAGTGAACTGTGAAGATCGTGACCACATTTAAATGATGAAGGATGGACATCAACTAATTGAATATAAGCTGTATTATCTGCCAAAACAATATCAAATCCTGAGAGAAATAGAGTTATAATGAGAAAATACATCATTTGAAGATACAAAGAATTATATACTAACTGAAAATGATGTAAGGAAATTTGATCACTGATATTTATATCACTTTAAAAATTGATTGGTTTATTTAACCATATATAGTTAAATGGCTATACAATTTGTAGGTATCAAAATTATTTCATTCAAAAAAGAAAACATAACACTGTTTTGATTGTTAATGTACTAATGGAGATTGATTGTTTTTGTAGCTAATGGCTTGAACTAATTATGATTTACAATCTTAGACAAAATATAAGATGGTAATTGGACCAGTGCTGTTACTATGGATTCATGTATGATGTTCATGAATAGGTTAAAATAATCCATTTGTTTTAAGAGTAATATAATATAATTGTAATTTTACCATTATATTAATCTTAACAAAGGTTGGAAATTATTATTGATTACATTATACAAACCAAGGCTGATTTATTAAATTATATATTTATCTAAACTTTCAGACAATCTTGTCTATAAAGAACTTGATACTCGAATATGTAGTAGTTACTTGTTCATCAAACTTTAATTGTTTGGTGAGACAATAAATAATGATTTATGAAACATACAATATGTTTATATATATAGTTTTAAAATAACCTTATATATATATATATATATATATATATATATATAAGGGACCACTTCTGTCAAAACATTTGTGACCTAATTTGTGATAAAAAAACGATGTTAAAAAAATTACTAAAATCAGGTCATATGTATATATATATATAGAATAGTTATATATATATAACTGTTGTTCCTGTATTACCAGTATTGCATGGACAACAGAATACACAAGTAGAATAATCAAACAAATGTCCATTCATGTTTACGAGGATTACTGTCATATGTAATAGATACACCATCAACATAATTGTTGTCAATATTTGGATTATAAAGATATCCACCTCCTAAGTTTGGTGGAAAACTATCAGGTGACCTATACTGATATCCTATCACTTGTCCACATACCAGTTATTATACTGATGTAATGTTAGTCCATGAGGACAGGTACCACCTGGTTCACTCATGTTGATGTAGCATACTTTCATCCAACCTCCCTTATCATCACAGTTACTACCCTGTCCAATAGACTCTCTTTATTATCTGCACTATTACTGTCTTGTCTTGTTTGCCATTTTCAAAATCGTAAAAGTTCTAATCTCATTGAGAATTTTTGAAGGATATTTCTACAAAACTGTAGAAACAAACATAAAGGTTTATTACAATATTCTCTGTTCATGTGTATGGACTCATTAGATTTATGTAGTTCTAATTGATCAGATACAATCATGTCATTTCAGTTAAAAAGGATTTACTTGATCAACTAAAGACAGCAATACAATAGTTATTGTACATCAATTTTAAATGCACACAAAAAATCAGTAACAGTTATATTAATGTACTAAATACAGCCTCACATTATATACTGGCTGCTAAAGCAACTAATGTGTTCGTTTAGTGAACAAATAACTCAATGATATCTATTGGAGTGGCTTCATCAGGATAACCCTGACTGGTACACAATCTCACTTCAATATTATCAGTAACAGAATTAGTTAGTGTCTTCAAGAACCAAGGCATTTTGAGAGAAGTGCAACAGTTGGCCTCAATACCAGGACAATTTTGTCCATCCCACAATACATCAGTAAAAACATCATTAGGCCAGTAATAATTTGTTCCTGCTGATTCACAGTAATAGTCATTACCTACATATGAAGGCAGAGTAGCTTCAGAGCCACTGTTACAAGGACAGTTTTGATGATTTGTACCCTGTTCAAATTGACCACATATGTAAGTCCAGATGTGCTTCCGAGGATTACTACCATGAGTTATTGAGACACCATCAACATAATATCCATCAATACTGTCATCAGAATTATCATCATTAGGATAAATGCCGTCTGCAATTCTATACTGATATCCTCTGACTTGTCCACAGATATGTTGATAAGAAATACCATGAGTATTAAAGAATGTACCATTACATCCACCACTACTACTATTAAATCTGTCACATAAAGGATGACTTATACTATTAAAGTTATAAGAATACAGTCCAGGTGGACACAAAGTGTTAGGTTCACTCATGTTGAGGTAGCCTACTCTCATCCAGCCTCCCTTACCATCACAGTTACTACCCTCCATATCACAGTAGACAGATATATGAGAACCATTAGGAGCTTGTATTGTGTAATAACCTGATGGAGCTGAGCTGTTTACATTGAGAATCTGAGAGCAACTAAGAAAAGAAAAGTCACAGTAGACAGATATTAAGGAACCATTAGGAGCTCGTATTGTGTAGTACCCAGATAGAGCTGAACTGTTTTCTTTAAAGACTTGAGAACAGTTGTCAAAGGCATTGTCATCACAGTAGACAAATATTAAGGAACCATTAGGAGCTCGCATTGTGTAGTACCCAGATACAGCTGAACTGTTTTCTTTAAAGACTTGAGAACAGTTGTTAAAGGCATTGTCATCACAGTAGACAGATATTAAAGAACCATTAGGAGCTTGCATTATGTAGTACCCAGATAGAGCTGAACTGTTTTCTTTAAAGACTTGAGAACAGTTGTCAAAGGCATTGTCATCACAGTAGACAGATATTAAGGAACCATTAGGAGCTTGCATTGTGTAGTACCCAGATATAGCAGATCTGTTATATTTGAAAATATCTGAACAATTAAGGAAAGTATGATACATTTCACAAGATATAGGGGAATTATCTGAACAAAATATTATTTTTAAAACATTATTTTGTCTTATCTTGAAAGTCTTTCCAGTGTTATTGTCATTACAACAATATTGTTCATAGAGTGAGGGAGGACGTTGAGTTAGTTCACTAGTACAGTCAGCCATACAAGTAGATGAACAACAGACTGGTATAATAAGTATTAAGGTAAAGAACAAAAGAAAAGCAAAGCTTTCAGACTTCATGGGTGACCCAGTTGCAGAAAGGCTCTATCTTTCATTGATGGGTAAAGGAAATAAAACATTATGTCTTCAACAATTACTAAAAGTTGATGTATGATAGATACATAACCTATATGTAAATAATGTATCATTACACAATGAACCTTGTTATTGTAATTAGGAAGTAAATATATTTAGGAAGTTATTTATATCAATTATATGTATTAATATCACTTAATAAGTTTATGTACTAGTTTTAATGAACAACACATGTGTGTGCAAACTCTTTTTACCACCATTGTATATATCAGTATAATTAGGAAGTTTTAAATTAACATTGTAAAGACAAGGAAGTGAGTACTTTTAATTAGGAAGTTACTGCTTCAATTCATATAGTATATTTTATCATTATATCACATCATTCTTAGTTTGTGTCAATATATTACACAAAATACTTTTATTACTCCTTTTGTAGTATCTTCATATTACATTGGACAGCTGCCATTATATGTATTTTATGATTTTCTTGACTGTTACATGTAACAAAAAAAATATTTTAAATTAGCAATATAAACAAGTCATAATATGTATGTCTAATTTCAATGGAATTCATACTGAAAACTCAAACATAAGCTTACTTTCAATATGATTCTAGAGCTTAATTGGATACAGAACTTTAATTAATCACTCGACTATTAAGGGACAAATTGTATATGGCTAACATTAGCCTCATCCACAGATCTATACACAAGAAAAAGTAGTTTTATCTTTCATGTAGGTCTGGGGATGAGACTATACTGATTTAATTTTCTATTTTTACCTTAATTAATGCCCTATCTCTCACAATATTTCGCTACACATTATTTTTACTATCACCTAGCTAGGACAGTGTACACTATGACATCAAATGTTGTGGCTTATATACACTACATCAAGGAGTCATGTTTTGAATGATATCAGACCACAGTTATATTCTCTGTCCACATAATGAGTTAGTACGGGTTCGCCTACTCCGGGTTCGCCTACTCTAATTTTAACACAAAAGTACGGTTTTGCCTACGGATACCGTAATTCTAATTAATAGACGTTTTTGAATTTTTCATTGAATTAACATTCATAAAATTTAATTAAATCTCGTTGTTAAATACACAAAAACTTACCTAAATTTCATAAGGCCTATTGACTTCTTGGATCAATTATGCACCAACCTAAATATGCTTTGACGAGTTTAGCAAATGTACATATAAATACAAGATACAGATAGCTTTCAGTCATCTCAGTACAGAGAAAATTTTCTGCAATAAAGCCAAAGCCATGGAGTTTACTACTACTAAGCGAGGAGGAAGAGTACTTTTGTATGAAGGTCACAGATATGTAATCAACAGGAGAGGAAGAGATGAAAGGATATTTTGGAGATGTAGCAACAGAGAATGTACAGGGTCACTAACAACACTAAAGGACAACACTATCACAACGCAAAAGGACCATAATCATCCAGGTGATCAAGCTGCTATTGAAGTTGAAAAGATAGTTGTTGAACTAAAGGAAGCTGCTAAGGAGACTGTAAGACCAATACCGACTTTATATCATGAGAAGATACAAAGGATAGCAGTAATGCCGAATAAGGAAGAGGTATCTTCGAAGATGCCAACTTTTGAGCAGATCAAAACATCTTTATACGAGAGCCGTCGTCAGAGACTTCCTGCTTTACCAACAGAACGAGCTCAAGTACATTTCTCGGGAGAATGGACGAAAACAGCATCTGGAGAGTCATTTCTTTTAGCTGAAGATGGTTCTGGAGACGACAAAATAGTTGTATTTGCAACAGACACTAACATAAAAATACTTTGTGAAGCTGATACAATCTATGTTGATGGGACTTTCCAGACGTGCCCAAAGCTCTTTTATCAAATATTTACAATACATGCATTTAAACAAGGTAAGCAACACCCAAGTTTATGCTTTCTTGCCTAATAAATCTAGGGCTACTTACATCAGACTGCTTCATATCATTCAAGAGAAAGCTCAAAATCTACAAATAAAATTCGAACCTGACACTATCGTTGCTGACTTTGAAGTTGCCATAAAACAAGCAGTACAATTGACTTTTCCAACATCTACATATCAAGGATGTTATTATCATTTCTGCCAGGCAATTATAAGAAAAATTCAAGAGATTGGTCTACAAGTCCAATACAAAGAAAATAAGGAGCAACTAAAGTCATTTGTACGCAGAACAGCAGCTCTTGCCTTTGTTCCCATTCATTTTGTTCGTCTTGCATGGCAAGGAATAAAAGCAGATACTCCAGAGTTACCAAGAATCGATGAATTTGTTATGTATTTCGAAACAACATGGATAGCTGGAACATTCCATACATCAGAGTGGAACTTATATGAGACTGAAGGACTAAAATTCGAACCTGACACTATCGTTGCTGACTTTGAAGTTGCCATAAAACAAGCAGTACAATTGACTTTTCCAACATCTACATATCAAGGATGTTATTATCATTTCTGCCAGGCAATTATAAGAAAAATTCAAGAGATTGGTCTACAAGTCCAATACAAAGAAAATAAGGAGCAACTAAAGTCATTTGTACGCAGAACAGCAGCTCTTGCCTTTGTTCCCATTCATTTTGTTCGTCTTGCATGGCAAGGAATAAAAGCAGATACTCCAGAGTTACCAAGAATCGATGAATTTGTTATGTATTTCGAAACAACATGGATAGCTGGAACATTCCATACATCAGAGTGGAACTTATATGAGACTGAAGGACCACGGACAAACAATCACTTGGAGGGTTGGCACAATCGTCTACGGCGAGTAGTTGGTAAATCCCATCCAAACATCTTCGAATGTGTTGAGGTATTTCAAAGAGAACAAGTCAGCACAGAGGTTTCGATACAGCAGCTTGCAGCAGGTGCACGTCCACCTCGTCGGAAAAAGAAAGCTATAGAGAAAGAATTAACTTATAATTCTTTAATCTTACTTTTCTTAACATTAAATTGTACACTCTTTACTTATCATTTACCTTAAACTACTTCATCATTATTTAGATTGTTTCAGTCCCTTTTGGTCCAGTAGCTCTTGAATTGTAACTTATAATTCTTTAATCTTTAACTTTCTTAACATTAAATTGTACACTTTTTACATTTGTAAAATCGCAATATTTGTTTAATTAGAATTACGGTATCCGTAGGCAAAACCGTACTTTTGTGTTAAAATTAGAGTAGGCGAACCCGGAGTAGGCGAACACGGAAGAACCCCACATAATATTGTTTAAATTAAAATGCTCATGAGATTAATAGTAATGACAAACAGATGTTATTCTAATTGTCTATAATGTGATCTACACACTTTAGAATTTGCATATATGCATCAAAAAATGACAAAAAATATAATTTAATTGTTGATATTTCTCTACAAGTAAATAGAGAGAGAATGCATATCTAAACACAATGTATTAAAAGATATACAATATGTGTAAAAAAAAGTATTATATACATTAATATGTAATAATACATTATTATATATTAGCGAATGTACAGTTCTATAATATCTAATGGTGTATCTTCATTACTGGTACCTTCATCTGCCATTACCCTCAATTCGATATCTTCAGTAGTAGTCTCATTGAGTGTCTTTATAAACCATGGCATCTTGGAGTTAGTACAACATGATCCTTCTAATCCTCCACATTGTTGTCCATCCCATAATGGGTCATTAGCATACAGGACACTGCTCGGATATCCACTAGCTATTCCTGATTCACAGTAATAATTACTGCCAACAAAACTTGGTACAGTTGTTCCTGTACTACCAGTATTACATGGACAACAAAATCGACTAGCATGATCAACAGAATTACCCACTCCTAATGTCCATATATGTTTACGAGGATTACTGTCATATGTAATAGATACACCATCAACATAAATATTATCAATATTTGGATTATTAATTAAAACTCCACCCCCTAAGTCTGGTGGAAAACCATCAATTGACCCATACTGATATCCTATCACTCGTCCACATACTTTGTTATAAATAACTCCTTATGTGGAGAAGAATACTGAAGCTGAACTACCAGATGATGAGACTGGTCGACTACACAAACCATGATCAATGTTATTATACTGATATAATGTTAGTCCAGGAGGGCATGTGGCACCAGGTTCACTCATGTTGATGTAGCTCACTCTCATCCAGCCTCCCTTACCATCACAGTTACTACCCTCCATATCACAGTAGACAGATATTAAGGAACCATTAGCAACTCGCATTGTGTAGTATCCAGATAGAGCTGAACTGTTTTCTTTAAAGACTTGAGAACAGTTATCAAAAGCATTGTCATCACAGTAGAAAGATATTAAAGAACCATTAGGAGCTCGCATTGTGTAGTACCCAGATAGAGCTAAACTGTTTTCTTTAAAGACTTGAGAACAGTTATCAAAAGCATTGTCATCACAGTAGACAGATATTAAGGAACCATTAGGAGCTCGCATTGTGTAGTACCCAGATAGAGCTGAACTGTTATGTTTGAAAATATCTGAACAATTAAGGAAAGTACGATACATTTGACAAGATATAGGTGAATTATCTGGACATAATATTATTTTTAAAACATTATTTTGTCTTATCTTGAAAGCCTTTCCAGTGTTATTGTCATTACAACAGTATTGTTCATAGAGTGAGGGAGGACGTTGAGTTAGTTCACTAGTACAGTCAGCCATACAAGTAGAGGAACAACAGACTGGTATAATAAGTATTAGGGTAGACAGCAAAAGAAAAACAAAGCTTTCAGACTGCATGGTTGATCCAACTATAATACAAATAAAAAGTTTTGTTTCTTTGACTAACAACTATAACAAATGACTTTTATGTGAATCTTCTTTAATAAAAAAGTGATGATCAATCTTATAACATAATGACTATACTAGTGGTCAATGACATCATTGTATTGTATTATACTATGATGTCATTGATCATGCTTCTCTGATCCACTAATTATTGTGCTTAAAATAGCATTTTGTCATCTTAACTGAAGTCTTTGTTGCCATAGTTTCAACAATACAATGTAAGCCCAATACAGACTTACCACAAAGCCAAAAATAGGCTATTTCAATTTAAATAAAAACAGTTAGTAATTAAAATTTAATTATTGTAGTGTAATGTTCAATATTTGAAAATTGAGTAAGAAATAGATACTATTTCAACTGATGAATAACTTTTGTATATGCTCTTGACTTCCACTGAAGCTATGAGTAAAAAATATTATTATTTTTCTTCTAGGTGGCTTTGTAGATATTGAGTTAGAGTATTTTGACTTTGTGGTCGCTTAGAATTGGTTTTACATCATATTGAAGAAACTATGGTAACAAAGAACATGGATGATATGACAAAATCCTTTTTAAGCTGATTTTTTTTCACTTAATATCAGATGTCAATCATGTACAGACAAATGTCTGAGTACACACATATCACATGTACCAATTACTGTAGTAAAATGACTATGTTAAGAATGTTTACTTAGTAACTTAGGAATAAAAGCAGCAGTATCATACAAAGTAAAAAGTGATGGGTAGAAAGTACCCAAACGTTTGGGTCAAAACACCTGCAACTCAAGTAACCCATGTCTTGGGTTAAAATAACCCAATGAAAATAATAGTTATAGCAACTGTCAAATGTATTGGTGATTATAACCCACACTTATAGTTAAAGTAACATCTGACATAAGTAGTTGAGGTAACAATTGCTGTTACTTTAACTTCATGCACTGTGGTTACTGTAACACTTAGTAGGTTTGATTCTAACATACATTGCAGTTACCATAACTAACAAAATAGGTTGTTATAACTAATATTGTTAATGTAAATCATTTGTGGTGACGTGCTTCTTTTTTTTGTTTCATCATGTAATGTACTTTATTTTGATAGCCACATTGAAAAAAGAATGTTGTCATTTTAACTAAGGTCTTCATTACTATACAGTTACATCAATATGATGTAAGCCCAATTCAAAGTTGCTACAAGACCAATACTAGTGTAACTCAATAAGCATGAAGCAAACAGTTACATCTACAACCACATTGGTTTTACTTCCACTTTGCTATAGTAGTAAATCATGGCTTCAATTGAAGCTACAAGCAGATACTAATTTAGTTAAGTTAAAATAGTATCTACCTCTTCCTCATAATGTCAGTTATTGGACATAAACTACAAAGAGTACTTTGGGTTTTAGTTGGCTACTGGAACATAACATTTCTGAAAACAAGAAAGAAATGGTTAGGTATGATCATATGTAATATATTTATGAATTGTAGGAAAACTGGTAACAAAGGGCAAAGAGAAGAAGAGACTAAGTTGTTTATCTGTCAATATACCAATCTACATGTATAAAAGTTTTTTTTTAGTTTTGTCAAAATGGGAATATATGAACAATAATTAATTAAAAGTGGTTGGGTGTGGTCAAAAACAATATTTTGATGAAATATCAGAAAACTGGTACAAAATAGACATGCCCACTAAGTTACTAAGTTGTTTATCTGTCAATATACCAATCTACATGTATAAAAGTAAAGTTTTAATTTGCGTCAAAATGGGAATACATCAAACAATAATTAATTAATTAATTAATACAACAATAACTTTAAAAAAATATTTATTTTGTCATGTGTTAAAATGAGACATAAATATACTAATAGATTAGATTATGATAACAAGAGTAGTAGTACACTTCTAAATATATTAGAATATAAATACTTTGTATATATAATTATATAGCATTTAAAAAATGCTATATGCTAGTTAACTAATTAGTATCTTCTGGGGGTGTGACATCAATCGGAGCGGTCTCATTTGAGGGTGTGGTTACTTCCTCTTCCTTTTTGCTTTGGGACTTACGATAGCTAGAAGGAATGGAAAGGAAAATAAAATAAACAAAATATAAATAAAAGATTAATTACAAAGTATAATTAAGTATTCTTAAATACTAATATCATATTAATTAGTAATATTATAGATTTATGAACAATAGAGTTAATAAGAGTTGTAGAGTAATCACAGAATGTATAGTTACATAAATTATTGTAGAGTTTGTAGTGTTATTTTAATAACCATATATGGTAATTGATTTTAAAACAACTATATTAGTGTAGTATTTCAAAACAATCTTATAAAGTTATAGAAGAACAAAAAAGACAATGACAATGTATTAACTCTTACTTATATACAATACAGTTGATGTAATCCTGTCCATATATCAAAAACATTGACATCAAACAAATTACAATTGATAAGTGTGATCACGAACAAATAACAACTATATTGTATGAATTAATAGATACCATGTATAAAAAATATCAGTATATCAGCACACCTTCACTGTCCATCCATAGAGTAAATATCATTTAATATTATAGTAGGATAAGGTAAATTGTATTACAAATTAGTTTTTCTGACAAAGTTATCTATATATGTGAATACAGCATAAGGAACACATGACAATATAAAACTGTAAAATATTCACTTCAATTACTAAAAAGGAACAGTACATTATTGCATATTAGTGAATGTACAGTTCTATAATATCTAATGGTATGTCTTCATTACTGGTACCTTCATTAACCATTACCCTCAATTCAATGTCTTCATTTGTATTCTCATTGAGTGTTTTCATAAACCATGGCATCTTAGGGTTAGTACAACATGGTCCTTCTAATCCTCCACATTGTTGCCCATCCCATAATGGGTCATCAGAATAGAGGACAGTGCTCCAATCTCCACTAGCTATTCCTGATTCACAGTAATAATCACAGCCAACAAAATTTGGTACAGTTCCTGTATTACCAGTATTACATGGACAAGTAAAAATATAAAGATTAGCATTGTCAGCAACCAAACCTACTCTTAATGTCCATACATGTTTACGAGGATTATTGTCATATGTAATAGATACACCATCAACATAAATATTATCAATATTTGGATCTCCACCCCCTGGAAAAGCATCAGGTGACCCATACTGATATCCTATCACTCGTCCACATACTTTGTTATAAATAACTCCATATGTGGAGAAGAATACTGAAGCTGAACTACCAGATGATAAGACTGGTCGACTACATAGACCATGATCAGTGTTATTATACTGATGTAATGTTAGTCCAGGAGGACAGGTAGCACCAGGTTCACTCATGTTGATGTAACCCACTTTCATCCAGCCTCCCTTACCATCACAGTTACTACCCTCCATATCACAGTAGACTGTTATAAGAGAACCATTAGGTGCTTGTATTGTGTAATAACCTGATGGAGCTGAGCTGCACACATGGAGAATCTGAGAGCAATTAAGAAAAGAAAAGTCACAGTAGACAGATATTAAAGAACCATTAGGAGCTCGCATTGTGTAGTACCCAGAAAGAGCTGAACTGTTTTCTTTGAAGACTTGAGAACAGTTATCAAAGGCATTGTCATCACAGTAGACAGATATTAAGGAACCATTAGGAGCTTGGATTGTGTAGTACCCAGATAGAGCTGAACTGTTATGTTTGAAAATATCTGGACAAGTAAGGAAAGTATGATACATTTCACAAGATATAGGGAATTATCTGGACATAATATTATTTTTAAAACATTATTTTGTCTTATCTTGAAAGTCTTCCCAGTGTTATTGTCATTACAACAATATTGTTCATAGAGTGAGGGAGGACGTTGAGTTAGTTCATTAGTACAGTCAGCCATACAAGTAGATGAACAACAGACTGGTATAATAAGTATTAAGGTAAACAACAAAAGAAAAACAAAGCTTTCAGACTGCATGGGTGACCCAGTTGCAAAAGTCTTTGACTAAAAGCTATAAAGAATGATTTTATGCGAGTTTCATCATTAATAAAAAGGTTTCAAGGAATGTCAGTCTGATGTCATGATCACCAGACTATATCATGATGTCATTGATCATGCTTCCCTAATTCATTAGTCAACTAATTATCATTCTTATGAATGAATACATTCTTATGAACATTGTATATTGATTATGTAGAGACATAAAAATAATAATATTAACATTAATTATTATAATAACATGAGTAATGTTTAACACTCATCATTAGTCAGTAGTGAACATACAGACAATACCTCATACATGATAGTATAGAATATTATATTACATCAATTGTGTGACTTTTGGCAGTATAAAATACTGACTAAACAGTCAATTATATATTATTTTAAGACAATAATACAATATAATGTTGTCATTGTACATCGATCTTAAATGGACAAAAGAGCACTAATAGTTATATTATTAATATACTAATACAGTCTCACATCATATACTGGCCACTAAAGCAACTAATGTATTTATTTATCAGTGAACAAATAACTCAATGATATCTACTGGAGTGGCTTTATTGGAATAACCCTGACTGCTACACAATCTCACTTCAATATTATCAGTAACAGAATTAGTTAGTGTCTTCAAGAACCAAGGCATTTTGGAAGAAATGCAACAGTTGGCCTCAATACCAGGACAATTTTGTCCATCCCACAGTACATCAGTAAAAACATCATTAGGCCAGCCATTTTTCGATTGAGCTGATTCACAGTAATAGTCATTACTTACATATGAAGGCAGAGTAGCTTCAGAGTCACTGTTACAAGGACAGTTTTGATGATTTGTACCATATTGTAATTGACCACAAATATAAGTCCAGATGTGCTTTCGAGGATTACTACCATGAGTTATTGAGACACCATCAACATAATATCCATCAATACTGTCATCAGAATTATCATCGTTAGGATAAATGCCATCTGCAATTCTATACTGATATCCTCTGACTTGTCCACAGATATGTTGATAAGAAATACCATAAGTATTAAAGAATGTACCATTACATCCACCACTACTACTATTAAATCTGTCACATAAAGGATGACTTATACTATTAATGCAGGTAGCATTAGGTTTACTCATGTTCAGATAGCCCACTCTCATCCAGCCTTCTTTACCATCATAGTTACTACCCTCCGTATCAAAGTAGACTGATATAAGAGAACCATTAGGTGCTTGTATTGTGTAATAACCTGATGGGGCTGAGCTGTTCACATGGAGAATCTGAGAGCAATTTAAAAAAGAAAGGTCATAGTAAACAGATATTAAAGAACCATTAGAAGCTCTCATTTTATAGTATCCATGCAGATAGAGCTGAACTGTTTTTTTTAAAGACATGAGTGCAGTCAGAAAATGCAGCATTAAAAGTCTTTATAAACTGGAAAATATGTTCAAGCTTTTCTAGTAGTTCATTTTCGACTATAATGTTGTTTTGATTATCATCAATTATCTTCACACACTGTTATGATTGATAGAATGTCAAATACAGTTGTCAACAATGGGAAGAGATAAGGACTCAGACAGCATGCTTAGAGACTGTGGCAAATGAAAACCACACTGAAATGATGGACAATGAATACTAACATTAAAGATATCAGTGTCATTGATGTTACCTCCATGAAAAACATTATAGCTGGTTACATTAGCTGTTGTGGTAATGACATATAACTTAAAGAAGATGAAAAGACTTACAAAAATCAAATGTTCAGACATTTTTTTAAAATCCTTGTCAATCACTGTCCTCTTTACAATAATCTTACTTGTTTTGTCTTTGGTTGTTTGTATCTATACATCCATTGTATATGTAAAAATAAGATGCTCTCAAAACATGTTGTGTTTATCTGTGATTTCTGTTACTTATGTCAATATTTGTTCTTTCAAAATGTTTCTATTAAATTCATATAATTCTCAAGCGACAACACATTTACAAAGTTATGGTCATTAACATATGTTTATTAGTTCAATTATGGGAGTGAATATTACCTTAGTGTTGTATGATATAATGACCACTGACGGGTTTGGGAGTAATAGTGCTAGTGGAGACCTTAACTGGATCAATATATTGCATTATAAATCAATATCAGTTACATATTAATTAGTCTATTAAACTAGACTCTTCTCCTTGTGTACAACAAATAGGATGGTATAGATTGATAGACTAGTTGATGTTATCAACATGACAATGAAATTACCTCAAACATACACAACCAAAAATGCATATTCTACCAGGTTGGCCAGTTTCTATTGAATTCACTGATAAATGCTTAACTGTTTTAACTCATGTATCAATTAATAACTTTTTCTTAAACTTATGTGGAATGGAGCAGGAACTCATTATCTACATTGATCAATGAAATCATTCAGTAATGAATAGTTAATTAACTATTAATCATGAATTGTATTATTATTGTTGATTCCCCACCCACAATCCTATGAACCATGTCCATGTGGGCATTACAATATTAATGATGTAATAATCATCCTATATGTTCATTATATTAGTTTATTAGAAATAAAAATTATCAACTTACAAAAATTGATAAAATCATAATATTGATATATAATATTACATGACACGAATACATTGTTTGAAGTCTATTTACTTTACAAAAATTAACACTTAAATAATATATAATTCCAAAATATCAATGGGAGTATCTTCATTATTAGTACCCTCGTTGGCCATCATCCTTAGCTCAATGTCCTCAGTTGTAGTCTCATCAAGCGTCTTTAAAAACCACGGCATCATGGAATTAGTACAACATGGTCCTTCTAATCCTCCACATTGTTGTCCATCCCATAATGGGTCGTCAGGATACAGGACACTGCTCAGATATCCACTAGCTATTCCTGATTCACAGTAATAATCACTGCCAACAAAACTTGGTACAGTTGTTTCTGTGTTACCAGTATTACATGGACAACAATGTTCATTACTATAATTAGCAGCAATACCCCCTCCTAATGTCCATACATGTTTACGAGGATTACTGCCATATGTAATAGACACACCATCAACATGAATATTATCAATCTTTGGATTATTAACAGGAGGTACACCCCCCAAGTTTGGTGGAAAACCATCAGGTGTCGCATACTGATATCCTATAACTCGTCCACATACTTTGTTAAAAATAACTCCATACGTGGAGAAGAATACTGAAGCTGAACTACCAGATGATGAGACTGGTCGACTACACAAACCATGATCAGTGTTATTATACTGAAGTAATGTTAGTCCAGGAGGGCAGGTGGCACCAGGTTCACTCATGTTGATGTAGCCTACTCTCATCCAGCCTCCTTTACCATCACAATTACTACCCTCCATATCACAGTAGACTGATATAAGAGAACCATTAGGAGCTTGTATTGTGTAATAACCTGATGTAGCTGAGCTGTTTACATAAAGAATCTGAGAGCAATTAAGAAAATAAAGATCACAGTAGACAGATATTAAGGAACCATTAGGAGCTCTCATCATGTAGTACCCAGATAGAGCTGAACTGTTTTCTTTGAAGACTTGAGAACAGTTGTCAAAGGCATTGTCATCACAGTAGACAGATATTAAGGAACCATTAGGAGCTCGCATTGTGTAGTACCCAGATATAGCAGATCTGTTTTCTTTAAAGACTTGAGAGCAGTTGCCAAAAGCATTGTCATCACAATAGACAGATATTAAGGAACCATTAGGAGCTCTCATCATGTAGTACCCAGATAGAGCTGAACTGTTTTCTTTAAAGACCTGAGAGCAGTTGTCAAAGGCATTGTCATCACAGTAGATAGATATTAAGGAACCATTAGGAGCTCGCATTGTGTAGTACCCAAATAGAGCTGAACTGTTTTCGTTGAAGACTTGAGAGCAGTTGTCAAAAGCATTGTCATCACAGTAGACAGATATTAAGGAACCATTAGGAGCTCGCATTGTGTAGTACCCAGATATAGCAGATCTGTTTTCTTTAAAGACTTGAGAGCAGTTGTCAAAAGCATTGTCATCACAGTAGACAGATATTAGGGAACCATTGGGAGCTCTCATCATGTAGTACCCAGATAGAGCTGAACTGTTTTCTTTAAAGACTTGAGAGCAGTTGTCAAAGGCATTGTCATCACAGTAGACAGATATTAAGGAACCATTAGGAGCTCGCATTGTGTAGTACCCAAATAGAGCTGAACTGTTTTCGTGGAAGACTTGAGAGCAGTTGTCAAAAGCATTGTCATCACAGTAGACAGATATTAAGGAACCATTAGGAGCTCGCATTGTGTAGTATCCAGATATAGCAGATCTGTTTTCTTTAAAGACTTGAAAGCAGTTGTCAAAGGCATTGTCATCACAGTAGACAGATATTAAGGAACCATTAGGAGCTCGCATTGTGTAGTACCCAGATATAGCAGATCTGTTTTCTTTAAAGACTTGAGAACAGTTGTCAAAGGCATTGTCATCACAGTAGACAGATATTAATGAACCATTAAGACCTCGCATTGTGTAGTACCCAGATATAGCAGATCTGTTTTCTTTAAAGACTTGAGAGCAGTTGTCAAAAGCATTGTCATCACAGTAGACAGATATTAGGGAACCATTGGGAGCTCTCATCATGTAGTACCCAGATAGAGCTGAACTGTTTTCTTTAAAGACTTGAGAGCAGTTGTCAAAGGCATTGTCATCACAGTAGACAGATATTAATGAACCATTAAGACCTCGCATTGTGTAGTACCCAGATATAGCAGATCTGTTTTCTTTAAAGACTTGAGAGCAGTTGTCAAAAGCATTGTCATCACAGTAGACAGATATTAGGGAACCATTGGGAGCTCTCATCATGTAGTACCCAGATAGAGCTGAACTGTTTTCTTTAAAGACTTGAAAGCAGTTGTCAAAGGCATTGTCATCACAGTAGACAGATATTAAGGAACCATTAGGAGCTCGCATTGTGTAGTACCCAGATATAGCAGATCTGTTTTCTTTAAAGACTTGAAAGCAGTTGTCAAAGGCATTGTCATCACAGTAGACAGATATTAAGGAACCATTAGGAGCTCGCATTGTGTAGTACCCAGATATAGCAGATCTGTTTTCTTTAAAGACTTGAAAGCAGTTGTCAAAGGCATTGTCATCACAGTAGACAGATATTAAGGAACCATTAGGAGCTCGCATTGTGTAGTACCCAGATATAGCAGATCTGTTTTCTTTAAAGACTTGAGAACAGTTGTCAAAAGCATTGTCATCACAGTAGACAGATATTAATGAACCATTAGGACCTCGCATTGTGTAGTACCCAGATATAGCAGATCTGTTTTCTTTAAAGACTTGAGAACAGTTGTCAAAAGCATTGTCATCACAGTAAACAGATACTAGGGAACCATTGGGAGCTCTCATCATGTAGTACCCAGATAGAGCTGAACTGTTTTCTTTAAAGACTTGAGAGCAGTTGTCAAAGGCATTGTCATCACAATAGACAGATATTAAGGAACCATTAGGAGCTCGCATTGTGTAGTACCCAAATAGAGCTGAACTGTTTTCGTGGAAGACTTGAGAGCAGTTGTCAAAAGCATTGTCATCACAGTAGACAGATATTAAGGAACCATTAGGAGCTCGCATTGTATAGTATCCAGATATAGCAGATTTGTTTTCTTTAAAGACTTGAGAGCAGTTGTCAAAAGCATTGTCATCACAGTAGACAGATATTAAGGAACCATTAGGAGCTCGCATTGTGTAGTATCCAGATATAGCAGATCTGTTTTCTTTAAAGACTTGAGAACAGTTATCAAACGCATTGTCATCACAGTAGACAGATATTAAGGAACTATTAGGAGCTCGCATTGTGTAGTACCCAGATATAGCAGATCTGTTATGTTTGAAAATATATGAACAATTAAGGAAAGTACGATACATTTGACAAGATATAGGGGAATTATCTGGACATAATATTATTTTTAAAACATTATTTTGTCTTATCTTGAAAGTCTTTCCAGTGTTATTGTCATTACAACAATATTGTTCATAGAGTGAGGGAGGACGTTGAGTTAGTTTATTAGTACAGTCAGCCATACAAGTAGATGAACAGACTGGTATAATAAGTATTATGGTAAATAACAAAAGAAAAAGAAAGCTTTCAGACTGCATGGTTGATCCAGTTGTAGAAAGGCTCTATCTTTGACTAAGTCCTAAACTCTTTTGAGTGCTATCAGTATAATTAGTTTTAAATTAACATTGTTTTGACATTTGGAATTGTTACACATCTAGTATAAACAAGCTGTAATATGTTTCTGGTACCAATGTACTTTACATTATAATCTCAAAACATAAAGCCTACTTTCAATATGATTCTAGAACTTTGATACAGAACTTTAATCACTCAACTATTAAGGGACAAATTGTATATAGCTAACATTAGCCTCATCCACAGACTTATACACAAGAAAAAGTAGTTTTAGCTTTCATGTAGGTCTGGGAATGAGACTATACTGATTTAATTTTCTATTTTTACCTTCCTATCTCTTTCCACTATGCATTATTTTTACTATCAACTAGGTAGGACAGCATACACTGTGACATCAAATGTTGTTCCTTATATACACTACATCAAAGAGTCATGTCTTAAGTAATAACATAACAGTTATATTTTCTGTGCATATAATATTGTTCAAAAATGCTGATGAGATTAATAGTCATGATAAACTGATAGTTGTCTATAGTATGATAGGAATTTGTAAACATGCATCAAAAAATGACAGATGTATTATGATTTAATTGTTGATATTTCTCTACAAGTAAATAGAGAGGGAAGATATATGTAAACACAATGTAACAAAAGATATAGTATCAATATGTGTAAAAAAGCAGTTATACATTATATATGTAATAATATATTATTATATATTTAGCAAATGTACAGTTCTATAATATCTAATAGTATATCTTCATTATTAGTATCTTCATTTGCCATTAACCTCAATTCAATATCTTCATTTGTATTCTCATTGAGTGTCAGCATAGACCATGGCATCTTGGTGTTAGTACAACATGGTCCTTCTAATCCTCCACATTGCTGTCCATCCCATAAAGATGCATGTATTTTTATGATGCATGTAACAGATGATCAGTTAAAGCAGCCTATTACATTTAACAGGTAATACAATCCAAATTGCTACCATATGTATATTAATCTTAAATATAGTAATATTTATTGTTTGCAAATCTTTGCCTCTAAGTAGACATACAAATGTAACTAAATACAATCACAATCACTAAAATATACATGGCCTGTGATTGTTTATGAACATGACTAGTATGTATAGGTATTGTGTGTGTATATTATTAATTAATTACAATCATTAATCATTTTTTGAAAATGAATCTACTGAATTCACTAATAAAAGCTGTCATATTAACTCATGTCTCAAATATTAAATTTTTCTCAAGCTTAGATGGAATGGATCAGGAAGTGTTGGACAAATTCAGCCTGTCTTTGAATAGTGGGTGTGGTTTCTTCAGAGAATCATCTCGATATTGGGGTCCTTCTTGGTGTAACTTCTATGATGATGTAACTTCTACTATGATGATGACATCACTATGTGTCATAAGGTTTGGTTTAGGGTGTAGGTGATGGATTTAGATGATGTCATCATATATGATGATATCACTACCTGTCATTTAATGTCATCAGAGTGAAGTTACACCAAGAACCACCCCGATATTGTTAGGGTTTTATAACATTTAGGGTTAACTGGATGTCCTATAAACAGTTACATTGAGAATAATCACTAACTCAATGTTATAAGTCTGACTAGGAATGATTTAGACAGATTGATGGTTTGCATCATTCAAAAGGGCTACACATACATTTAAGGTTTAGACCTAAGATAAAATGACAATTTTTTAAGTGCATGTTTTCTTACTTAAGATCAAATGTCAATCATGTAGAGACAAACAATTTGACACAACTCTTGCATCAATATTTGTAACAACATGAGTATGTTAAGGATGTTTAATCAATCAGATAGTACTTTTGGAATGAAAGTAGTATATCATGTTTACAACAGTTTATATCAAACAATTTGTTACATACACACTACATGTATAACACATATTAGTTAAATAAATCAATTAATTTTTACAGAGTAAAGTTTATTGTTAAGATCTATTGATAAATATCCTGTAAACAGTTACATCAAGAAGTAGCTCAGTTAAAGCTATATATCAATCAGTGTGAACATCACCTCAGATGTCTCTTGTCATCACTCAAGTAGTATATGGTTTGAGTGGTCTAGTTTGGTATTGTTGACTCTTCTCTTAGTGAAGGATTGTAACACCAGACTACTAGTATATAACATTTATAGTAATAGTATTATTATTTATTAGAGTTATGAACAACAGAGAGTCAATAAGAATTGTAGAGCAACCATAAAGTGTGTAGTTACACATATTGCTGTAGTGTTTGAAGTTTTATTATAATAACCATATATGGGAAATGATTTAACAACAACTATATTTGTATAGATCTTCAAAGTAATGTTTTGTAGCAGTCAGAAATAGAATAACAAAAAAGACAACCACAGTATTATCTCTAACTTATATGTACAATAGAGGTGATGTAATCCTGTCCATATATCAAAAACATTGACATCAAACAAGTTACAACTGATAGGTGTGATCACAAGTGAATAAAAGATAATAACTATATTGTTAAATTAATAGATATCTAAGTATAAAAAATATCAGTATAAGGGATACATTACATGACAATATAAAACTGTAACATATTCACTTCTATCATTAAAAAGGACAGTACATTATTGTATATTAGTGAATGTACAATTCTATAATATCTAATGGTATGTCTTCATTATTAGCACCTTCATTAAAATTACCCTCAATTCAATATCTTCAGTTGCAGTTTCGTTGAGTGTCTTTATAAACCATGGCATCTTGGGGTTAGTACAACATGGTCCTTCTAATCCTCCACATTGTTGTCCATCCCATAATGGGTCATCGGGAGACAGGACACTGTTCCAATTTCCACTAGTTATTCCTGATTCACAGTAGTAATCACTGCTAACAAAACTTGGTACAATTGTTTCTGTATTACCAGTATTACATGGACACCAATGTTCATGAGCATTGTCAGCAACCAAACCCACTGCTAATGTCCATACATGTTTACGAGGATTACTACCATATGTAATAGAAACACCATCAACATAATTGTGGTCAATATTTGGATTTTTAACATGACCTCCACCCCCTAAGTTTGGTGGAAAACCATCAGGTGACCCATACTGATATCCTCTCATTCGTCCACATACTTTGTTATAAATGACCCCATATGTGGAGAAGAATACTGAAGTTTGACTAGCAGATGATGAGACTGGTTGACTACATAGACCATGATCAATGTTATTATACTGATGTAATGTTAGTCCATGAGGACAGGTGGCACCAAGTTCACTCATATTGATGTAACCCACTCTCATCCAACCTCCTTCATCATCACAGGTACTACCCTCCATATCACAATAGACTGATATAAGAGAGCCATTAGGTGCTTGTATTGTGTAATAATCTGATGGAGCTAAACTGTTTACATGGAGAATTTGAGAACAATTAACAAAAGAAAGGTCACAGTACACAGATATTAAAGAACCATTTGTAGCTCTTATCATGTAGTACCCAGATGGAGCTGAACTGTTTTCTTTAAAGACATGATAGCAGTTGGAAAATGCAGAGTTAAAAATGTTTATGAACTGTGAGATCTCTTCTAACTGGTCTAGTAATTCACTGTTAGGATTAAAGTTATCATGACACTTATCAGAAATCTTAGAACTCTTGTGTGGTGGAGAGAACTTAATACCATTGTTCACATACACCTTTTCAATACCATCATTAAAAGGTAACAATTTTAAGACTCCACTCAGTGAACTGTGAAGATCGTGACCACATTTAAATGATGAAGGATGGACATCAACTAATTGTGTAAATTTGTATTATCTGCTAGAACAATATCAAATCCTGAGAAAAATAGAGTTATAATGAGAAAATACATCATTTACAGGTACAAAAAATTATATGCTGACTGAAAATGATGTAAATTTAATCACAGATATTTATATCACTTTAAAAACTGATTAGTTGATTTTACCATATATAGTTAATGGCTATACAATTTGTAGGTATCAAAACTATTTCATTCAAAAAAGAAAATATAACATTGAACTTTAATTTTTTCATGAGACAATAAATAATGGATTTATGAAACATAAATTGTTAGTATTACTATTGTTTATATATATATATAATACAAATTACTGTTATATTAATCTTAACAAAGGTTGGAAATTATTATTTATTCCAAACAAACCAAGGCTGATTTATTAAATTATATATTTATCTAAACTTTCAGACAATCTTGTCTATAAAGAACTTGATACTTGAATATGTAGTGGTATATACCTTAAACTTTAATTTTTTCATGAGACAATAAATAATGGATTTATGAAACATACAATATGTTTATATATATAGTTTTAAAATCAACAATTGTAAAATTAATCCTGTTTGTGGGAAGCCTCAAGGTTTAAGTTTTAAGTTAAGCTTTTGAGGAATAGCTTGCATCAAACATTTATCAAGAAAATGGTTAGCGATTGTGATTATTAGAATAACTGATGATATCTATACATAATACCTGTATATACACATGCTACTAGCCATGGTCATGATAATCATAGACCATGTTTATTATAGTGCTTGTATGTGGCGATGTTTAAGCACTTTTGTAAGTGTTCTTATTTAGAGACAAAGAAATGATGAAGTTTCTTCTTTCTGTTTTGTTGTTGTTTGCATGGATTATTAGACAGATAATACAGTATTGCCTATTGATGGAGTTATATTATATAATATATTATATTATATTATATTATATATTATATTATATTATATTATATTATATTATATTAATTTTATCAATATAAGTGCCACTATCTAATGGTATGTCTTCATTACTGGTACCTTCATCTGCCATTACCCTCAATTCAATATCTTCTTTTGTATTCTCATTGAGTGTCTTTATAAACCATAGCATCTTGGAGTTAGTACAACATGGTCCTTCTAATCCTCCACATTGTTGTCCATCCCATAATGGGTCATTAGCATACAGGATATGTCTCCACAAATTACCAGCTTCTCCTGGCTCACAATAGTAATCATTGCCAGCGAAACTTGGTACTGTTGTTCCTGTATTACCAGTATTACATGGGCAACAAAATTGATTAGCACCATCAGCAACCACACCCACTTATAATATCCATACATGTTTATTTTATTGGATTATAAAGATATCCACCACCTAAGTCTGGTCGAAAACCATCAAGTGACCCATACTGATATTCTATCACTATTCCACATACTTTGTTATAAATAACTCCATATGTGGAAAAGAATACTGAAGCTGAACTACCAGATGATGAGATTGGTCGACTACATAGACCATGATCAATGTTATTATACTGATGTAATGTTAGTTCAGGAGGACAAGTTCACTCATTTTGAGATATCCCACTCTCATCCAACCTCCTTTACCATCACAGTTACTACCCTCCATATCACAAAGTCAATAGACTGATATATATTGATGATCAAAACTGCTATTATCATTATTTACTCAAAGCCACAAATGAACGAGAATGAAAAGGTGAGCAATATTACAGACTTTGTATTGACCCTTTGTCTTTACAAAGACTTTCAGTAATGCATAAACATATCAGCAGATGTAAAAAATATATTGTTAATATACTAAAGACAACAAAACAAAACAAAAACAAAAGAAAGAAAGCAAACAAAACTTGGAATAGATTAACCCACTTGACCACACCTATTGTTTATCAGCAGTACTATATAATAGCAAGATAATAATAGTAATATTTAAACATCTATGTTTATAAAGTCAAAAGTTTTCAGTCACAAATTAATACAGTTTTAACAAATGATGTCTATATTAAGTATCAAGTGTATACAAACTAGTACATACTCTATTAAAAAGTAAAAAAGTAAAGAAAAAAAGAAAAAGTAAAGCAATTACCGTATGTAAAGCTCAATAATATCCAAGGGAGTATCTTCATCAGGATAAACTTGATCCGCACATACCCTTAGTTCTATATCTTCAGTGGTAATCTCTGAAAGCGTCTTTATAAACCATGGCATCTTAGGGTTAGTACAACAAGGTCCTTCATTTCCATCACATAGTTGTCCATCCCATAATGGGTCATTAACATATAAAACATGTTGCCAATTGTTTATTATGCCTGATTCACAATAATAGTCATCTCCAATAAAATTTGGTTTATATCCACAATTATTACTATTACATGGACAGCAACCTCCCACATTATCAGAAGTTAAACCACCTGCATATGTCCAAATATGTTTACGTGGCATACTACCATGTGTGATAGAAATACCATCAACATAACAGGATTCAATGTTATTGCCATGAAATGCATCAGGAGATCGATATTGGTACCCTCTTAGTTGACCACACACCTTACTGTAACCGATTCCTTGAGTAGAGAAGAATGTATGACTAAACTTACCAGAGTTAGGAAGACCACACACATCATGATCAATGTTATTATATTGTTGTTGTGTCAAACCAGGAGGACAAGTAGCACCAGATTCACTCATATTGATGTAGCCCACTCTCATCCAACCTCCCTTATCATCACAGTTATTACCCTCCATATCACAGTAGACTGATATAAGAGAACCATTAGGTGCTTGTATTGTGTAATAACCTGATGGAGCAAAACTGTATTCATTGAGAATATGAGAGCAATTAAAAAAAGAAATGTCACAATAGACAGATATTAAGGAACCATTAGGAGCTCGCATTGTGTAGTACCCAGAAAGAGCTGAACTGTTTTCTTTAAAGACTTGAGAACAGTTGTCAAAGGCATTGTCATCACAGTAGACAGATATTAAGGAACCATTGGGAGCTCGCATTGTGTAGTACCCAGATAGAGCTGAACTGTTTTCTTTAAAGACTTGAAAACAGTTGTCAAAAGCATTGTCATCACAGTAGACAGATATTATGGAACCATTAGGAGCTCGCATTGTGTAGTACCCAGATAGAGCAGATCTGTTATGTTTGAAAATATCTGTACAATTAAGGAATGTACGATACATTTCACAAGATATAGGGGAATTATCTGAGCAAAATATTATTTTTAAAACATTATTTTGTCTTATCTTAAAAGTCTTTCCAGTGTTATTGTCATTACAACAATATTGTTCATAGAGTGAGGGAGGACGTTGAGTTAGTTCACTAGTACAGTCAGCCATACAAGTAGATAAACAACAGACTGGTACAATAAGTATTAAGGTAAACAGCAAAAGAAAAACAAAGCTTTCAGACTGCATAGCTGAACCAATTATATGCATATAAAAAGACTTTATCTTTTACTAACGACTATAACAAATGACTTTTATGTGTATCTTTATCATTAATAAAAATGTGCTGATCAATCTGATGTAATGATCACCATACTAATGTGATCAATGACATCACTACTTACTACTATGCTGTAATGTCATTGATCATGATTTCCTATTCCACTAATTATAAATGTTACATGTGATTCATTTAATATTAGATGTCAATGATGTAAAGGATATGCTTGAGTAAAGACACAACTCATCCATCAATTACTGTAATAATGTGATTAATATCTCGTGATGTTTGTTACAATATTGTTGTAAGTCAGATACATTCACATTTAACAACATATAACACTTTGTTATTACTATATATGACATGATGAGGTTGTAACTAACTTTACAAGTAGTGAAGAATACTGAAACTTGACTATCAAATGATGACACTAATCAACTACATTGACTATAGCCAATCTTCTTATACTGTTTCATTGTTAGTACAGGAAATCCATTATTTCCTGAATTTACTTGATCAGTTTTTGTGTGAATTTAATTCTCTAATGTATAGCACACCTTCATTGTCCATCCATAGAGTAAATATCATTTAATATTATAGTAGGATAAGGTAAATTGTATTACAAATTAGTTTTTCTGACAAAGTTATCTATATATGTGAATACAGCATAAGGAACATATGACAATATAAAAGTATATTGTATTTATTACAATCACTAAAAAGGACAGTACATTATTGTATATTAGCGAATGTAGAGTTCTATAATATCTAATGGTATGTCTTCATTACTGGTAGCTTCATCTGCCATTACCCTCAATTCAATATCTTAAGTAGTAGTTTCATTTAGTGTCTTTATAAACCATGGCATCTTGGGGTTAGTACAACATGGTCCTTCTAATCCTACACATTGTTGTCCATCCCATAATGGATCATTAGCATACAGGACACTACTCCAATGTCCACTAGCTATTCCTGATTCACAGTAGTAATCACTGCCAACAAAACTTGGTACTGTTGTTTCTGTATTACCAGTATTACATGGACAATTATGTTGATTAACACTAGTATCATCAGCGACATTACCCACTCCTAATGTCCATACGTGTTTACGAGGATTATTGTCATATGTAATAGAAACACCATCAACATAAATATTATCAATATTTGGATTATAAAGATATCCACCCCCTAAGTTTGGTGGAAAACCATCAGGTGACCCATACTGATATCCTATCACTCGTCCACATACTTTGTTAAAAATAACTCCATATGTGTAGAAGAATACTGAAGCTGAACTACCAGATGATGAGACTGGTCGACTACATAGACCATGATCAATGTTATTATATTTATGTAATGTTAGTCCAGGAGGGCAGGTAGCACCAAGTTCACTCATATTGATGTAACCCACTCTCATCCAACCTCCTTTACCATCACAATTACTACCCTCCATATCACAATAAACTGATATAAGAGAACCATTAGGAGATTGTATTGCATAATAACCTGATGGGGCTAAACTGTTTACGTGGAGAATTTGAGAACAATTAACAAAAGAAAGGTCACAGTACACAGATATTAAAGAACCATTTGTAGCTCTTATCATGTAGTACCCAGATGGAGCTGAACTGTTTTCTTCAAAGACATGATAGCAGTTGGAAAATGCAGAGTTAAAAATGTTTATGAACTGTGAGATCTCTTCTAACTGGTCTAGTAGTTCACTGTTAGGATTAAAGTTATCATGACACTTATCAGAAATCTCAGAACTCTTGTGTGGTGGAGAGAACTTAATACCATTGTTCACATACACCTTTTCAATACCATCATTAAAAGGTAACAATTTTAAGACTCCACTCAGTGAACTGTGAAGATCGTGACCACATTTAAATGATGAAGGATGGACATCAACTAATTGTGTATAAGCTGTATTATCTGCTAGAACAATATCAAATCCTGAGAGAAATAGAGTTATAATGAGAAAATACATCATTTGCAGATACAAAGAATTATATACTAACTGAAAATGATGTAAGGAAATTTGATCACTGATATTTATATCACTTTAAAAATTGATTGGTTTATTTAACCATATATAGTTAAATGGCTATACAATTTGTAGGTATCAAAATTATTTCATTCAAAAAAGAAAACATAACACTGTTTTGATTGTTAATGTACTAATGGAGATTGATTGTTTTTGTAGCTAATGGCTTGAACTAATTATGATTTACAATCTTAGACAAAATATAAGATGGTAATTGGACCAGTGCTGTTACTATGGATTCATGTATGATGTTCATGAATAGGTTAAAATAATCCATTTGTTTTAAGAGTAATATAATATAATGGTAATTTTACCATTATATTAATCTTAACAAATGTAAGAAATTATAATTGATTGCATACAAACCAAGGCTGATTTATTAAATTACATATTTATCTAAACTTTCAGACAATCTTGTGTATAAAGAACTTGATACTCGAATATGTAGTAGTTACTTGTTCATCAAACTTTAATTGTTTGGTGAGACAATAAATAATGATTTATGAAACATACAATATGTTTATATATATAGTTTTAAAATATCCTTATATATATATATATATATATATATATAAGGGACCACTTCTGTCAAAACATTTGTGACCTAATTTGTGATAAAAAAACGATGTTAAAAAATTACTAAAATCAGGTCATATGTATATATATAGAATAGTTATATATATATAACTGTTGTTCCTGTATTACCAGTATTGCATGGACAACAGAAAACACAAGTAGAATAATCAAACAAACCCATTCCTAATGTCCATTCATGTTTACGAGGATTACTGTCATATGTAATAGATACACCATCAACATAATTGTTGTCAATATTTGGATTATAAAGATATCCACCTTCTAAGTTTGGTGGAAAACTATCAGGTGACCTATACTGATATCCTATCACTTGTCCACATACCAGTTATTATACTGATGTAATGTTAGTCCATGAGGACAGGTACCACCTGGTTCAGTCATGTTGATGTAGCATACTTTCATCCAACCTCCCTTATCATCACAGTTACTACCCTGTCCAATAGACTCTCTTTATTATCTGCACTATTACTGTCTTGTCTTGTTTGCCATTTTCAAAATCGTAAAAGTTCTAATCTCATTGAGAATTTTTGAAGGATATTTCTACGAAACTGTAGAAACAAACATAAAGGTTTATTACAATATTCTCTGTTCATGTGTATGGACTCATTAGATTTATGTAGTTCTAATTGATCAGATACAATCATGTCATTTCAGTTAAAAAGGATTTACTTGATCAACTAAAGACAGTAATACAATAGTTATTGTACATCAATTTTAAATGCACACAAAAAATCAGTAACAGTTATATTAATGTACTAAATACAGCCTCACATTATATACTGGCTGCTAAAGCAACTAATGTGTTTGTTTAGTGAACAAATAACTCAATGATATCTATTGGAGTGGCTTCATCAGGATAACCCTGACTGGTACACAATCTCACTTCAATATTATCAGTAACAGAATTAGTTAGTGTCTTCAAGAACCAAGGCATTTTGAGAGAAGTGCAACAGTTGGCCTCAATACCAGGACAATTTTGTCCATCCCACAATACATCAGTAAAAACATCATTAGGCCAGTAATAATTTGTTCCTGCTGATTCACAGTAATAGTCATTACCTACATATGAAGGCAGAGTAGCTTCAGAGCCACTGTTACAAGGACAGTTTTGATGATTTGTACCCTGTTCAAATTGACCACATATGTAAGTCCAGATGTGCTTCCGAGGATTACTACCATGAGTTATTGAGACACCATCAACATAATATCCATCAATACTGTCATCAGAATTATCATCATTAGGATAAATGCCGTCTGCAATTCTATACTGATATCCTCTGACTTGTCCACAGATATGTTGATAAGAAATACCATGAGTATTAAAGAATGTACCATTACATCCACCACTACTACTATTAAATCTGTCACATAAAGGATGACTTATACTATTAAAGTTATAAGAATACAGTCCAGGTGGACACAAAGTGTTAGGTTCACTCATGTTGAGGTAGCCTACTCTCATCCAGCCTCCCTTACCATCACAGTTACTACCCTCCATATCACAGTAGACAGATATATGAGAACCATTAGGAGCTTGTATTGTGTAATAACCTGATGGAGCTGAGCTGTTTACATTGAGAATCTGAGAGCAACTAAGAAAAGAAAAGTCACAGTAGACAGATATTAAGGAACCATTAGGAGCTCGTATTGTGTAGTACCCAGATAGAGCTGAACTGTTTTCTTTAAAGACTTGAGAACAGTTGTCAAAGGCATTGTCATCACAGTAGACAAATATTAAGGAACCATTAGGAGCTCGCATTGTGTAGTACCCAGATACAGCTGAACTGTTTTCTTTAAAGACTTGAGAACAGTTGTTAAAGGCATTGTCATCACAGTAGACAAATATTAAGGAACCATTAGGAGCTCGCATTGTGTAGTACCCAGATACAGCTGAACTGTTTTCTTTAAAGACTTGAGAACAGTTGTTAAAGGCATTGTCATCACAGTAGACAGATATTAAAGAACCATTAGGAGCTTGCATTATGTAGTACCCAGATAGAGCTGAACTGTTTTCTTTAAAGACTTGAGAACAGTTGTCAAAGGCATTGTTATCACAGTAGACAGATATTAAGGAACCATTAGGAGCTTGCATTGTGTAGTACCCAGATATAGCAGATCTGTTATATTTGAAAATATCTGAACAATTAAGGAAAGTATGATACATTTCACAAGATATAGGGGAATTATCTGAACAAAATATTATTTTTAAAACATTATTTTGTCTTATCTTGAAAGTCTTTCCAGTGTTATTGTCATTACAACAATATTGTTCATAGAGTGAGGGAGGACGTTGAGTTAGTTCATTAGTACAGTCAGCCATACAAGTAGATGAACAACAGACTGGTATAATAAGTATTAAGGTAAAGAACAAAAGAAAAGCAAAGCTTTCAAACTTCATGGGTGACCCAGTTGCAGAAAGGCTCTATCTTTCATTAATGGGTAAAGGAAATAAAACATTATGTCTTCAACAGTTACTAAAAGTTGATGTATGATAGATACATAACCTATATGTAAATAATGTATCATTACACAATGAACCATGTTGTTGTAATTAGGAACTAAATATATTTAGGAAGTTATTTATATCAATTATATGTATTAATATCACTTTATAAATTTATGTACTAGTTTTAATGAACAACACATGGGTATCCAAACTCTTTTTACCACCATTGTATATATCAGTATAATTAGGAAGTTTTAAATTAACATTGTAAAGACAAGGAAGTGAGTACTTTTAATTAGGAAGTTACTGCTTCAATTCATATAGTATCATTTATTATCACAAAGTATAAAGTCATGAGGTGTAATAACATTTTATTATTGTTATATTAACAATACATGATAGACTAGTTTTTTAACTGTGAAGAGGATTGCAGTGTTAATTAGTAGTTATAATTATTGTAACCTCCCCTTATATTATTGAGTATATTGTGTTTAGGTTTGTTCAGTTGTTGTCTTTTGGAATTCTCATCTTATCTTGATTAATTCTTAGTTTGTGTCAATATATTACACAAAATACTTTTATTACTCTTTTTGTAGTATCTTCATATTACATTGGACAGCTGCCATTATATATATTTTATGATTTTCTTGACTGTTACACGTAACAAAAAAAATATTTTAAATTAGTAATATAAACAAGTCATAATATGTATGTCTAATTTCAATGCAATTCATATTGAGAACTCAAACATAAGCTTACTTTCAATATGATTCTAGACCTTAATTGGATACAGAACTTTAATTAATCACTTGACTATTAAGGGGCAAATTGCATATAGCTAACATTAGCCTCATCCACAGATCTATAAACAAGAAAAAGTAGTTTTATCTTTCATGTAGGTCTGGGGATGAGACTATACTGATTTAATTTTCTATTTTTACCTTAATTAATGCCCCATCTCTCACTATATTTCACTACACATTATTTTTACTATCACCTAGCTAGGACAGCATACACTATGACATCAAATGTTGTGCCTTATATACACTACATCAAGGAGTTGTGTTTTGAATGATATCAGAGCACAGTTATATTCTCTGTCCACATAATATTGTTTAAATTAAAATGCTCATGAGATTAATAGTAACGACAAACAGATGTTATTCTAATTGTCTATATTGTTTAAAGTAAAATGCTCATGAGATTAATAGTAACGACAAACAGATGTTATTCTAATTGTCTATATTGTTTAAATTAAAATGCTCATGAGATTAATAGTAACAACAAACAGATGTTATTCTAATTGTCTATAATGTGATCTACACACTTTAGAATTTGCATATATGCATCAAAAAATGACAAAAAAATATAATTTAATTGTTGATATTTCTCTACAAGTAAATAGAGAGAGAATGCATATCTAAACACAATGTATTAAAAGATATACAATATGTGTAAAAAAAGCATTATATACATTAATATGTAATAATACATTATTATATATTAGCGAATGTACAGTTCTATAATATCTAATGGTGTATCTTCATTACTGGTACCTTCATCTGCCATTACCCTCAATTCGATATCTTCAGTAGTAGTCTCATTGAGTGTCTTTATAAACCATGGCATCTTGGAGTTAGTACAACATGGTCCTTCTAATCCTACACATTGTTGTCCATCCCATAATGGGTCATTAGCATACAGGACACTGCTCGGATATCCACTAGCTATTCCTGATTCACAGTAATAATTACTGCCAACAAAACTTGGTACAGTTGTTCCTGTACTGCCAGTATTACATGGACAACAAAATCGACTAGCATGATCAACAGAATTACCCCCTCCTAATGTCCATATATGTTTACGAGGATTACTGTCATATGTAATAGATACACCATCAACATAAATATTATCAATATTTGGATTATTAATTAAAACTCCACCCCCTAAGTCTGGTGGAAAACCATCAATTGACCCATACTGATATCCTATCACTCGTCCACATACTTTGTTATAAATAACTCCATATGTGGAGAAGAATACTGAAGCTGAACTACCAGATGATGAGACTGGTCGACTACACAAACCATGATCAATGTTATTATACTGATATAATGTTAGTCCAGGAGGGCATGTGGCACCAGGTTCACTCATGTTGATGTAGCTCACTCTCATCCAGCCTCCCTTACCATCACAGTTACTACCCTCCATATCACAGTAGACAGATATTAAAGAACCATTAGCAACTCGCATTGTGTAGTATCCAGAAAGAGCTAAACTGTTTTCTTTAAAGACTTGAGAACAGTTATCAAAAGCATTGTCATCACAGTAGACAGATATTAAGGAACCATTAGGAGCTCGCATTGTGTAGTACCCAGATAGAGCTGAACTGTTTTCTTTAAAGACTTGAGAACAGTTGTTAAAAGCATTGTCATCACAGTAGACAGATATTAAGGAACCATTAGGAGCTCGCATTGTGTAGTACCCAGATAGAGCTGAACTGTTATGTTTGAAAATATCTGAACAATTAAGGAAGGTACGATACATTTCACAAGATATAGGGGAATTATCTGGACATAATATTATTTTTAAAACATTATTTTGTCTTATCTTGAAAGCCTTTCCAGTGTTATTGTCATTACAACAGTATTGTTCATAGAGTGAGGGAGGACGTTGAGTTAGTTCACTAGTACAGTCAGCCATACAAGTAGAGGAACAACAGACTGGTATAATAAGTATTAGGGTAGACAGCAAAAGAAAAACAAAGCTTTCAGACTGCATGGTTGATCCAACTATAATACAAATATAAAGTTTTGTTTCTTTGACTAACAACTATAGCAAATGACTTTTATGTGAATCTTCTTTAATAAAAAAGTGCTGATCAATCTTATAACATAATGACTATACTAGTGGTCAATGACATCATTGTATTGTATTATACTATGATGTCATTGATCATACTTCTCTGATCCACTAATTATTGTGCTTAAAATAGCATTTTGTCATCTTAACTGAAGTCTTTGTTGCCATAGTTTCATCAATACAATGTAAGCCCAATACAGATTTACCACAAAGCCAAAAATAGGCTATTTCAATTTAAATAAAACCAGTTAGTAATTAAAATTTAATTATTGTAGTTTAATGTTCAATAATTGAAAATTTAAGTAAGAAATAGGTACTATTTCAACTGACGAATAATTTTGTATGTGCTCTTGACTTTCATTGAAGCTATGAGTAAAAAATATTATTTTTTTTCTTCTAGGTGACTTTGTAGATATCGAGTTAGAGAATTTTGACTTTGTGGTAGCTTAGAATTGGTTTTACATCATATTGAAGAAACTATGGTAACAAAGAACATGGATGATATGACAAAATCCTTTTTAAGCTGCTTTTTTTCACTTAATATCAGATGTCAATTGTGTACAGACAAATGTCTGAGTACACACATATCACATGTACCAATTACTGTAGTAAAATGACTATGTTAAGAATGTTTACTTAGTAACTTAGGAATAAAAGCAGTATCATACACAGTAAAAAGTGATGGGTAGAAAGTACCCAAACTTTTGGGTCAAAACACCTGCAACTCAAGTAACCCATGTCTTGGGTTAAAATAATGTCTTGTCTTGGGTTAGCATCATCAGCAACCACACCCACTCCTAATGTCCATACATTTTTACGAGGGTTACTGTCATATGTAATAGACACAACATCAACATAAATATTATCAATATTTGGATTATTAACAAGAACATAACCCCCTAAGTCTGGAGGAAAACCATCAGGTGACCCATACTGATGTCCTATCACTTGTCCACATACTTTGTTATAAATAACTCCATATGTGGAGAAGAATATTGAAGCTGAACTACCAGATGATGAGACTGGTCGACTACATAGACCATGATTAATGTTATCATACTGATGTAATGTTAATCCAGGAGGACAGGTAGCACAAGGTTCACTCACGTTGATATAGCCTACTCTCATCCAATGTCCTTTACCATCACAGTTACTAACCCTCCATATCACAGTAGACAGATATTAAGGAACCATTAGGAGCTCGCATTGTGTAGTACCCAGATAGAGCTGAACTGTTTTCTTTAAAGACTTGAGAACAGTTGTCAAAGGCATTGTCATCACAGTAGACAGATATTAAGGAACCATTAGGAGCTCGCATTGTGTAGTACCCAGATAGAGCTGAACTGTTTTCTTTAAAGACTTGAGAACAGTTATCAAAAGCATTGTCATCACAGTAGACAGATATTAAAGAACCATTAGGAGCTCGCATTGTGTAGTACCCAGATAGAGCTAAACTGTTTTCTTTAAAGACTTGAGAACAGTTATCAAAAGCATTGTCATCACAGTAGACAGATATTAAGGACCATTAGGAGCTCGCATTGTGTAGTACCCAGATAGAGCTGAACTGTTATGTTTGAAAATATCTGAACAATTAAGGAAAGTACGATACATTTCACAAGATATAGGGGAATTATCTGGACATAATATTATTTTTAAAACATTATTTTGTCTTATCTTGAAAGCCTTTCCAGTGTTATTGTCATTACAACAGTATTGTTCATAGAGTGAGGGAGGACGTTGAGTTAGTTCACTAGTACAGTCAGCCATACAAGTAGAGGAACAACAGACTGGTATAATAAGTATTATGGTAGAGAGCAAAAGAAAAACAAAGCTTTCAGACTGCATGGTTGATCCAACTATAATACAAATAAAAAGTTTTGTGTCTTTGACTAACAACTATAGCAAATGACTTTTATGTGAATCTTCTTTAATAAAAAAGTGCTGATCAATCTTATAACATAATGACTATACTAGTGGTCAATGACATCATTGTATTGTATTATACTATGATGTCATTGATCATACTTCTCTGATTCACTAATTATTGTGCTTAAAATAGCATTTTGTCATCTTAACTGAAGTCTTTGTTGCCATAGTTTCATCAATACAATGTAAGCCCAATACAGATTTACCACAAAGCCAAAAATAGGCTATTTCAATTTAAATAAAACCAGTTAGTAATTAAAATTTAATTATTGTAGTTTAATGTTCAATAATTGAAAATTGAGTAAGAAATAGATACTATTTCAACTGACGAATAACTTTGTATGTGCTCTTGACTTTCATTGAAGCTATGAGTAAAAAATATTATTTTTTTTCTTCTAGGTGACTTTGTAGATATCGAGTTAGAGAATTTTGACTTTGTGGTAGCTTAGAATTGGTTTTACATCATATTGAAGAAACTATGGTAACAAAGAACATGGATGATATGACAAAATCCTTTTTAAGCTGCTTTTTTCACTTAATATCAGATGTCAATTGTGTACAGACAAATGTCTGAGTACACACATATCACATGTACCAATTACTGTAGTAAAATGACTATATGTTAAAAATGTTTACTTAGTTACTTAGGAATAAAAGCAGTATCATACACAGTAAAAAGTGATGGGTAGAAAGTACCCAAACTTTTGGGTCAAAACACCTGCAACTCAAGTAACCCATGTCTTGGGTTAAAATAATGTCTTGTCTTGGGTTAGCATCATCAGCAACCACACCCACTCCTAATGTCCATACATGTTTACGAGGGTTACTGTCATATGTAATAGATACACCATTAACATAAATATTATCAATATTTGGATTATTAACAAGAACATAACCCCCTAAGTCTGGAGGAAAACCATCAGGTGACCCATACTGATGTCCTATCACTTGTCCACATACTTTGTTATAAATAACTCCATATGTGGAGAAGAATATTGAAGCTGAACTACCAGATGATGAGACTGGTCGACTACATAGACCATGATTAATGTTATCATACTGATGTAATGTTAATCCAGGAGGACAGGTAGCACAAGGTTCACTCACGTTGATATAGCCTACTCTCATCCAATGTCCTTTACCATCACAGTTACTAACCCTCCATATCACAGTAGACTGTTAAATTAGAACCATTAGGTGCTTGTATTGTGTAATAACCTGATGTGGCTGAACTGTTTACATGGAGAATCTGAGAGCAACTAAGAAAAGAAAAGTCACAGTAGATAGATATTAAGGAACCATTAGGAGCTCACATTGTGTAGTACCCAGATATAGCAGATCTGTTATATTTGAAAATATCTGAACAATTAAGGAAAGTACGATACATTTCACAAGATATAGGGGAATTATCTGAACATAATATTATTTTTAAAACATTATTTTGTCTTATCTTGAAAGTCATTCCAGTGTTATTGTCATTACAACAATATTGTTCATAGAGTGAGGGAGGATATTGAGTTAGTTCACTAGTACAGTCAGCCATACAAGTAGATGAACAACAGACTGGTACAATAAGTATTAAGGTAAATAACAAAAGAAAAACAAAGCTTTCAGACTGCATGGTTGATCCAGGTGTAGAAAAACATTATGTCTTCAACAGCTACTAAAAGATGATATATGATAGATACATGAACTGTAATGAATGTAAGTTATGTATCATTACACAATGAACCATATTATTGTAATTAGGAAGTTAGTTAAATATATTTAGGAAGTTATTTATATCATTTATATATATTAATATCACTTAATAAGCTTATGTACTAGTTTTAATGAACAACACATGTGTGTCCAAACTCTTTTTATGACCACTGTATATATCAGTATAGTTAGGAAGTTTTTAAATTAACATTGTAAAGACAAGGAAGTGAGTACTTTTAATTAGGAAGTTACTGCTTTAATTCATATAGTATATTTTATCATCACAAAGTATGAAGTCATGAGGTGTAATAACATTTTATTATTGTTATGTTAACAATACATGATAAACTAGTTTGTTAACTGTGAAGAGGATTGCAGTGTTAATTAGTAGTTATAATTATTGTAACCTCCCCTTATATTATTGAGTATATTGTGTTTATGTTCGTTCAGTTGTTGTCTTTTGGAATTCTCATCTTATCTTGATTAATTCTTAGTTTGTGTCAATATATTACACAAAATACTTTTATTACTCTTTTTGTAGTATCTTCATATTACATTGGACAGCTGCCATTATATATATTTTATGATTTTCTTGACTATTACATGTAACAAAAAAAATATTTTAAATTAGCAATATAAACAAGTCATAATATGTATGTCTAATTTCAATGTAATTCATATTGAGAACACAAACATAAGCTTACTTTCAATATGATTGTAGAGCTTAATTGGATACAGAACTTTATTTAATCACTCGACTATTAAGGGACAAACTGTATATAGCTAACATTAGCCTCATCCACAGGTCTATAAACAAGAAAAAGTAGTTTTAGCTTTCATGTAGGTCTGGGGATGGGACTATACTGATTTAAATTTCTATTTTTACCTTAATTAATGCCCTATCTCTCACAATATTTCGCTACACATTATTTTTACTATCACCTAGCTAGGACAGCATACACTATGACATCAAATGTTGTGGCTTATATACACTACATCAAGGAGTTGTGTTTTGAATGATATCAGAGCACAGTTATATTCTCTGTCCACATAATATTGTTTAAATTAAAATGCTCATGAGATTAATAGTAATGACAAACAGATGTTATTCTAATTGTCTATAATGTGATCTACACACTTTAGGAATTTGCATATATGCATCAAAAAATGACAAAAAAATATAATTTAATTGTTGATATTTCTCTACAAGTAAATAGAGAGAGAATGCATATCTAAACACAATGTATTAAAAGATATACAATTAGTGTAAAAAAAGCATTATATACATTAATATGTAATAATACATTATTATATATTAGCGAATGTACAGTTCTATAATATCTAATGGTATATCTTCATTACTGGTACCTTCATCTGCCATTACCCTCAATTCAATATCTTCAGTAGTAGTCTCATTGAGTGTCTTTATAAACCATGGCATCTTGGAGTTAGTACAACATGGTCCTTCTAATCCTCCACATTGTTGTCCATCCCATAATGGGTCATTAGCATACAGGACACTGTTTGGATATCCACTAGCTATTCCTGATTCACAGTAATAATTATTGCCAATAAAACTTGGTACAGTTGTTTCTGTATTACCAGTATTACATGGACAACCATAGCTGTTAGCATTGTCAGCAACCCAACCCACTCCTAATGTCCATACATGTTTACGAGGATTATTGTCATATGTAATAGATACACCATCAACATAAATATTATCAATATTTGGATTATTAACAAGAGGTTCACCCCCTAAGTCTGGTGGAAAACCATCAGGAGACTTATACTGATATCCTATCATTCGTCCATATACTTTGTTATAAATAACTCCATATGTAGAGAAGAATACTGAAGCTGAACTACCAGATGATGAGACTGGTCGACTACACAAACCATGATCAATGTTATTATACTGATGTAATGTTAGTCCAGGAGGGCAGGTAGCACCAGGCTCACTCATGTTGAGGTAGCCCACTCTCATCCAGCCTCCCTTACCATCACAATTACTACCCTCCATATCACAGTAGACTGATATAAGAGAACCATTAGGAGCTTGTATTGTGTAATAACCTGATGTGGCTGAGCTGTTTACATGGAGAATCTGAGAGCAACTAAGAAAAGAAAGGTCACAGTAGACAGATATTAAGGAATCATTAGGAGCTCGCATTGTGTAGTACCCAGAAAGAGCTGAACTGTTTTCTTTGAAGACTTGAGAACAGTTATCAAAGACATTGTCATCACAATAGACAGATACTAAGGAACCATTAAGAGCTTGCATTGTGTAGTACCCAGATAGAGCAGATCTGTTATGTTTGAAAATATCTGTACAATTTAGGAAAGTACGATACATTTCACAAGATATAGGGGAATTATCTGAACAAAATATTATTTTTAAAACATTATTTTGTCTTATCTTGAAAGTCCTTCCAGTGTTATTGTCATTACAACAATATTGTTCATAGAATGAGGGAGGACGTTGAGTTAGTTTACTAGTACAGTCAGCCATACAAGTAGAGGAACAACAGACTGGTATAATAAGTATTAGGGTAGACAGCAAAAGAAAAACAAAGCTTTCAGACTGCATGGTTGATCCAACTATAATACAAATAAAAAGTTTTGGGTCTTTGACTAACAACTATAGCAAATGACTTTTATGTGAATCTTCTTTAATAAAAAAGTGCTGATCAATCTTATAACATAATGACTATACTAGTGGTCAATGACATCATTGTATTGTAGTATACTATGATGTCATTGATCATGCTTCACTGATCCACTAATTATTGTGCTTAAAATAGCATTTCATCTTAACTGAAGTCTTTGTTGCCATAGTTTCATCAATACAATGTAAGCCCAATACAGATTTACCACAAAGCCAAAAATAGGCTATTTCAATTTAAATAAAAACAGTTAGTAATTAAAATTTAATTATTGTAGTTTAATGTTCAATAATTGAAAATTGAGTAAGAAATAGATACTATTTCAACTGACAAATAACTTTGTATGTGCTCTTGACTTCCATTGAAGCTATGAGTAAAAAATATTACTTTTTTGCTTCTAGGTGGCTTCGTAGATATCAAGTTAGAGTATTTTGACTTTGTGGTAGCTTAGAATTGGTTTTACATCATATTGAAGAAACTATGGTAACAAAGAACATGGATAATATGACAAAATCCTTTTTAAGCTGATTTTTTTCACTTAATATCAGATGTCAATCATGTACAAACAAATGTCTGAGTACACACATATCACATGTACCAATTACTGTAGTATAATGACTATGTTAAAAATGTTTACTTAGTAACTT
Organism: Xestospongia bergquistia; assembly: GCA_963965975.1. NCBI lineage: Eukaryota > Metazoa > Porifera > Demospongiae > Haplosclerida > Petrosiidae > Xestospongia > Xestospongia bergquistia. The sequence goes on along the minus strand of OZ014414.1, from coordinate 685,750 downwards.
AGGAATAAAAAGCAGTATCATACACAGTAAAAGGTGATGGGTAGAAAGTACCCAAACTTTTGGGTCAAAACACCTGCAACTCAAGTAACCCATGTCTTGGGTTAAAATAACCCAATGAAAATAATAGTTATAGCAACTGTCAAATGTATTGGTGATTATAACCCACACCTATAGTTAAAGTAACATCTGACATAAGTAGTTGAGGTAACAATTGCTGTCACTTTAACTTCATGCACTGTGGTTACTGTAACACTTAGTAGGTTTGATTCTAACATACATTGCAGTTATCATGACTAACAAAATAGGTTGTTATAACTAATATTGTTAATGTAAATCATTGACATGGTGGTGAAATGCAATGTAAAAATTAATATGTCAATTTAACAACTAATTTGTAGTTTACATAGATGGATTACTATGGAATATAGAATTCTTGAGAATTGCTCACTACATAATTGGTTAGTATGTTGTACTGGTACATACCAACAAATTATACAATGAGTAATTCACATAAATTCTACATTCCATAGTAATCCATCTATGTAAAGTACAAAGCAATTATTAAAACGACATGTTAATTTTACAGTGTGCTTCTTTTTTGTTTCATCATGTAATGTACTTTATTTTGATAGCCACAATGAAAAAAGCATGTTGTCATTTTAACTAAGGTCTTCATTACTATACAGTTACATCAATATAATGTAAGCCCAATTCAAAGTTGCTACAAGACCAATACTAGTCTAACTCAATAAGCATGAAGCAAACAGTTACATCTACAACCACATTGGTTTTACTTCCACTTTGCTATAGTAGTCAAATTATGGCTTCAATTGAAGCTATAAGCAGATACTAATTTAGTTAAGTTAAAATAGTATCTACCTCTCCCTCATAATGTCAGTTATTGGACATAAACTACAAAGACTACTTTGGCTTTTAGTTGGCTTTTCACATATTAAGTTAGACCAGTTTTTGGCTTTGTGGTAACTCAATATTGGGCTTACATCAACTTGATGAGATTCTGGTAACAAGGACAAGGGTTGAAATGACAAAATATTATTTTAAGTGTATTGTTATGCCTATGTCATTTCTGTTTCTTCACACCAGTCATTAATATCTGATTTATTTGATTATAATGTTTATCATGGTCATAAACTAACAGATGGTTTGACTTATATTTATCTAAAACACTATGTTATGTAAACTAATATTGCCTTTTCCCTCTTTACCAATTTGTTTTAATAACTAGATTACATTGTTATAGTAGTCAAATCATGGCTTCAATTGAAGCTATAAATGGATACTAATTTAGTTAAGTTAAAATAGTATCTACCTCTTCCTCATAATTTCAGTTATTGGACATAAACTACAAATACTACTTTTGGGTTTTAGTTGGCTACTGGAACATAACATTTCTGAAAACAAGAAAGAAATGGTTAGGTATGATCAGATGTAATATATTTATGAATTGTAGGAAAACTGGTAACAAAGAACAAAGAGAAGAAGAGACTAAGTTGTTTATCTGTCAATATATCAAACTACATGTATAAAAGTTTTTTTTAATTTTGTCAAAATGGGAATATATGAACAATAATTAATTAATGAGTGGTTGGGTGTGGTCAAAAACAATATTTTGATGAAATATCAGAAAACTGGTAAGAAAAGGACAAACAAGACATGCCCACTAAGTTACTAAGTTGTTTATCTGTCAATATACCAATCCATGTGTATAAAAGTAAAGTTTTAATTTGCATCAAAATAGGAATACATCAAACAATAATTAATTAATTAATTAATACAATAATAACTTTAAAAATATATATATTTTGTCATGTGTTAAAATGAGACATAAATATACTAATAGATTAGATTATGATAACAAGAATTGTAGTACACTTCTAAATATATTAGAATATAAATACTTTGTATATATAATTATATAGCATTTAAATAATGCTATATGCTAGTTAATTAATTAGTATCTTCTGGGGGTGTGACATCAATCGGAGCGGTCTCATTTGAGGGTGTGGTTACTTCCTCTTCCTTTTTGCTTTGGGACTTACGATAGCTAGAAGGAATGGAAAGGAAAATAAAAAAAAAACAAAAAATAAATAAACGATTAATTACAAAGCATAATTAAGTATTCTTAAATACTAATATCATAGTAATATTATAGATTTATAAACAATAGAGTTAGTAAGAGTTGTAGAGTAATCACAGAGTGTATAGTTACATAAATTATTGTAGAATTTGCAGTGTTATTTTAATAACCATATATGGTAATTGATTTTAAAACAACTATATTAGTGTAGTATTTCAAGACAATCTTATAAAGTTATAGAAGAACAAAAAAGACAATGACAATGTATTATCTCTTACTTATATACAATACAGTTGATGTAATCCTGTCCATATATCAGAAACATTGACATCAAAACAAATTACAATTGATAAGTGTGATCACGAACAAATAACAACTATATTGTATGAATTAATAGATACCATGTATAAAAAATATCAGTATAAGGGATATATCACATGACAATATAAAACTGTAAAATATTCACTTCAATTACTAAAAAGGACAGTATATTATTATATATTAGTGAATGTACAGTTCTATAATATCTAATGGTATGTCTTCATTACTGGTACCTTCATTAACCATTACCCTCAATTCAATATCTTCATTTGTATTCTCATTGAGTGTTTTCATAAACCATGGCATCTTAGGGTTAGTACAACATGGTCCTTCTAATCCTCCACATTGTTGTCCATCCCATAATGGGTCATCAGGATAGAGGACACTGCTCCAATCTCCACTAGCTAATCCTGATTCACAGTAATAATTACTGCCAACAAAATTTGGTACAGTTCCTGTATTACCAGTATTACATGGACAAGAAAAAGAATAAAGACTAGCATCGTGAGAAACCAAACCTACTCCTAATGTCCACACATGTTTACGAGGATTACTGCAATATGTAATAGATACACCATCAACATAAATATTATCAATATTTGGATTTCCACCCACTGCAAAAGCATCAGGTGACCCATACTGATATCCTATCACTCGTCCACATACTTTGTTATAAATAACTCCATACGTGGAGAAGAATACTGAAGCTGAACTACCAGATGATGAGACTGGTTGACTACATAGACCATGATCAATGTTATTATACTGATGTAATGTTAGTCCAGGAGGGCAGGTGGCACCAGGTTCACTCATGTTGATGTAGCCAACTCTCAACCAGCCTCCTTTACCATCACAATTACTACCCTCCATATCACAGTAGACTGTTATAAGAGAACCATTAGGAGCTTGTATTGTGTAATAGCCTGATGGGGCTGAACTGTACACATGGGGAATCTGAGAGCAATTAAGAAAAGAAAAGTCACAATAGACTGATATTAAAGAACCATTAGGAACTCGCATTGTGTAGTACCCAGATAGAGCTGAACTGTTTTCTTTAAAGACTTGAGAACAGTTGTCAAAGGCATTGTCATCACAGTAGACAGATATTAAGGAACCATTAGGAGCTCGCATTGTGTAGTACCCAGATAGAGCAGAACTGTTATGTTTAAAAATATCTGGACAAGTAAGGAAAGTACGATACATTTCACAAGATATAGGTGAATTATCTGAACAAAATATTATTTTTAAAACATTATTTTGTCTTATCTTGAATGTCTTTCCAGTGTTATTGTCATTACAACAATATTGTTCATAGAGTGAGGGAGGACGTTGAGTTAGTTCATTAGTACAGTCAGCCATACAAGTAGATAAACAACAGACTGGTATAATATGTATTAAGGTAAAGAACAAAAGAAAAACAAAGCTTTCAGACTGCATCATTGAAATGACAAAATCCTTTTCTAAGCAGACGTCTTTCACTTAATATCAAATGTCAATTGTGTAGAGACAGATGTCTAAGTATGCACATACCTCATGCACTAATTACTATTTTGTAAAATGACTATAATAAGAATGTTTAGTCTATTGTCCACTAGCTATTCCTGATTCACAGTAGTAATTACTGCCAACAAAACTTGGTACTGTTGTTTCTGTATTACCAGTATTACATGCACAATTATATTGATTAGGACTAGTATCATCAGTGACATTACCCACTCCTAATGTCCATACGTGTTTACGAGGATTATTGCCATATGTAATAGATACACCATCAACATAATTGTGGTCAATATTTGGATTATTAATGAGAACTGGACCCCCTAAGATTGGTGGAAAGGCATCAGGTGACCCATACTGATATCCTATCACTCATCCACATACTTTGTTATAAACAATCCCATATGTGGAGAAGAATACTGAAGCTGAACTACCAGATGATGAGACTGGTCGACTACATAGACCATGATCAATGTTATTATACTGATGTAATGTTAGTACAGGAGGGCAGGTAGCACCAGGTTCACTCATGTTGAGGTAGCCCACTCTCATCCAACCTCCCTTACCATCACAGTTACTACCCTCCATATCACAGTAGACTGATATAAGAGAACCATTAGGTTCTTGTATTGTGTAATAGCCAGTTGTCAAAGGCATTGTCATCACAGTAGACAGATATTAAGGAACCATTAGGAGCTCGCATTGTGTAGTGCCCAGATAGAGCAGATCTGTTATATTTGAAAATATAGGTATATTATCTGAACAAAATATTATTTTTAAAATTTTATTTTGTCTTATCTTGAAAGTCTTTCCAGTGTTATTGTCATTACAACAATATTGTTCATAGAGTGAGGGAGGACGTTGAGTTAGTTCATTAGTACAGTCAGCCATACAAGTAAATAAACAACAGACTGGTATAATATGTATTAGGGTAGACAACAAAAGAAAAACAAAGCTATCAGACTGCATAGCTGAACCAATTATATGCATATAAAAAGACTTTGTCTTTTACTAATGACTATAACAAATGACTTTTATGTATATCTTCATCATTAATAAAAATGTGCTGATTAATCTGATGTAATGATCACCATACTAATGTGATCAATGACATCACTACTTACTACTATGCTGTAATGTCATTGATCATGATTTCCTACTCCACTAATTATAAATGTTACATGTGATTCATTTAATATTAGATGTCAATGGTGTAAAGAGAAATGCTTGAGTACAGACACAACTCATCCATCAGTTATTGTAATAACTTGATTAATATCTCGTGATGTTTGTTACAATATTGCTGTAAGTCAAATGTATTCACATTTAACAACATATAACATTTTGTTATTACTATATATGACATAATGAGGTTGTTTCTACATGTAAAAAGTAATGGAGCAACATAATGAGAAGAAACTGTTGGTAGAATGAAGCAGAAACTCATTATCTACATTGATCATCATTCATTAATGAATAGTTAATTAACTCTTAGTCATGAATGATATTATTATTGTTTATTTATTGGTTCCCCACCCACAATTCTAAAAGTTGTCTACTGCCTTGACTGAACCATGCCCATGTGGACATTACAATATTGATGATGTAATAATCATCCTGTATGTTCATTATATTAGTTTATTAGAAATAAAAATTATCAACTTACAAAAATTGATAAAATCATAATATTGATATATAATATTACATAACACCAATACATTGTTTGAAGTCTATTTACTTTTAACAACAAACTTAACTTTTAAATAATATATAATTCCAAAATATCAATGGGAGTATCTTCATTATTAGTACCCTCACTGGCCATCATCCTTAGCTCATTATCTTCAGTTGTAGTCTCATCGAGCGTCTTTATAAACCATGGCATCTTGAAGTTATTACAACATGGTCCTTCTAATCCTCCACATTGTTGTCCATCCCATAATGGGTCATCAGGATATAAGACAAAGCTCCACCCTCCACTAGTTCCAGATTCACAGTAGTAATCACTGCCAACAAAACTTGGTACTGTTGTTCCTGTACTACCAGTATTACATGGACAACAGTGTGCACAAGCAGAATAATCATACACACCCACTCCTAATGTCCATACATGTTTACGAGGATTACTGCCATAAGTAATAGATACACCATCAACATAAATATTATCAATATTTGGATTATTAACAATAACTCCACCCCCTAAGTCTGGAAGAAAACCATCAGGTGACCCATACTGATATCCTATCACTCGTCCACATACTTTGTTATAAATAATTCCATATGGGGAAGAGAATACTGAAGCTGAACTACCAGATGATGAGACTAGTCGACTACATAGACCATGATTAATGTTATTATACTGATGTAATGTTAATTCAGGAGGACAGGTAGCACCAGGTTCACTCATATTGAGATAGCCCACTCTCATCCAGCCTCCTTTACCATCACAGTTACAACCCTCCATATCACAAAGTCAATAGACTGATATATACTGATGATCAAAAGATTCAAAACTGCTATTATAATTATTTACTCAAAGCCACAAATGAACGAGAATGAAAGGGGAGCAATATTACAGTCTTTGTATTGACTCTTTGTCTTTACAAAGACTTTCAGTAATACATAAACATATCAGCAGGTGTAAAAATATATATTGTTAATATACTAAAGACAACAAAACAAAACAAAAACAAAAGAAAGAAAGCAAACAAAACTTGGAATAGATTAACCCACTTGACGACACCTATTGTTTATCAGCAGTACTATATAATAGTAACATAATAATAGTAATATTTAAACATCTATGTTTATAATGTCAAATGTTTTCAGTCATAAAAAAGATATTTCAAATTGTATGAACATGTAGTAAAGTTAAATGGTTTCAGGTTTTATAAGATGACTGCCAGTTAATACAGTTTTAACAAATGATGTCAAGATGACTGCCAGTTAATACAGTTTTAACAAATGATGTCTATATTAAGTATAGACAGTCTATATTAAGTATCAAGTGTATACAAACTAGTACATACTATATTAAAGAAAAAAATAAAGCAATTATCGTATGTAAAGCTCAATAATATCTAAGGGAGTATCTTCATCAGGATAAACATGATCCCCACATGCCCTTAGTTCTATATCTTCAATGGTAATCTCTGAAAGCGTCTTTATAAACCATGGCATCTTAGGGTTAGTACAACAAGGTCCTTCATTTCCATCACATTGTTGTCCATCCCATAATGTATCATTGATGTATAAAACATGTTGCCAATCGTTTACTCCAGCAGGAATGCCTGATTCACAATAATAGTCATCTCCAATAAAATTTGGTATATATCCAGAATTATTACTATTACATGGACAGCAAAATACTGAGAAGGGCACATTATCAGAAGTTAAACCACCTGCATATGTCCAAATATGTTTACGTGGACTACTACCATATGTAATAGAAATACCATCAACATAACATGAGTCAATGTTATTGCCATTAAATGCATCAGGAGATCGATATTGGTACCCTCTTAGTTGACCACAAACATTACTGTAACCGATTCCTTGAGTAGAGAAGAATGTATGACTAAACTTACCAGAGTTAGGAAGACCACACACATCATGATCAATGTTATTATATTGTTGTTGTGTCAAACCAGGAGGACAAGTAGCACCAGATTCACTCATATTGATGTAACCCACTCTCATCCAACCTCCCTTATCATCACAGTTACTACCCTCCATATCACAGTAAACTGATATAAGAGAACCATTAGCAGATTGTATTGCATAATAACCTGATGGAGCAGAACTATTTTTTTGGAGAATATGAGAACAATTGTATCCATCAATATAGTCCTCAATATTACAGTACATAAAAATAAGAGCATGCTGAGAAAAACGTATTTTATAATAACCTGATGAAGCAGCATTGTTTTCTTGAAACACTTGAGAACAGCTATCACCATCAATATAATCCTCTACATTACAGTAGATGAGGACTTGAGAGCCATTACTAGTTTGCATAGAGAAATATCCTGATTGTATTGGAGTTGAACTGTTTGCTTCAAAGACCACAGAACAATTTAAAATTGTAGGAAACTTTTGACAAGAGGTAGGAAGAGTTTTTGGACAGAGAATGAATATCAGGAAATTATTATTCTCTTTTAACTTGATTGTCTTTCCATTGTTGTTAGAATTACAGCAATATTGTTCATAGAGTGAGGGAGGATGTGGAATTAATAAACTAGTACAGTCAGTCATACAAATTGAAGAGACATAACTGACACTAAGCAGTACAGAGAAGCAAAAGAATCGAGTAATAATCTTCATTATTCCAAGCAAATAAAAAATGAATTTTTAAAAGCTTACTCTAATGTACATTGTTACATATATATATTTATATTGTCTATTAAAATGTTTTGTTATTGGGATTATTGAGAATGTAAACGATGTCAATAATTTGAATAGTTAGAATGACACAAAATATGGACTATTACTCTCTTAGGACATGTCCTCCATTTTTGAATGATTATTTATTAACATTTCCTGATTAGAACAGTTTTAAAATTCCTAACAATTATAAAACAAACAATTCCAAAAACTATTCAGATTATATCTACAATAACAGCAACTTTTAATTGTAATGTGACAACAGATAGTCATATATTAGAATAATACTGTTTTAGAGCAATACTTTGACATCATTTACATGACAATCAACTACTTTGACAAGATGATGACATTGACTTAACAAATATTGTAAATATAGTGATTAAGACAATATGTTTTTCAGAAATAGGATTATGAAGACAAACAAGCTGCAGGTAGATGACATCTCAGAACATCCAAACCATGATGAGTGTTGATTCATGCACAAGGCCTCCAGTATACTATTTTATGACAGATATAGTGACATTATTCATAGGATACTGTTATCAGTAACAATACGAAATACTCAATACAGATTTTAGCAATGTATAATTCATGTATTGATTACTGATAGCCTCATTGATGGCCATTGCTCTCAACTCAATATCATTGCCTGCTATGTGTGGTTCTTCTTCCTCTAGGTGATCGTCTGCCACTTGAGTTTCTTCACTTTTATATCATCATTTGTAGTCTTATAAACTGAATTGTCTACTTACTTTTTTGTAACTAACTTTACAAGTAGTGAAGAATACTGAAACTTGACTATCAAATGGTGACACTAATCAACTACATTGACTATAGCCAATGTTCTTATACTGTTTCATTGTTAGTCCAGGAAATCCATTATTTCCTGAATTTACTTGATTAGTTTTTGTTTGAATTTAATTCTCTAATGTATAGCACACCTTCACTGTCCATCCATAGAGTAAATATCATTTAATATTATAGTAGGATAAGGTAAATTGTATTAAAAATTAGTTTTTCTGACAAAGTTATCTATATATGTGAATACAGCATAAGGAACACATGACAATATAAAAAGTATATTGTATTTATTACAATCACTAAAAGCGACAGTATATTATTGTATATTAGCGAACGTACAGTTCTATAATATCTAATGGTATGTCTTCATTACTGGTAGCTTCATCTGCCATTACCCTCAATTCAATATCTTCAGTAGTAGTCTCATTGAGTGCCTTTATAAACCATGGCATCTTGGGGTTAGTACAACATGGTCCTTCTAATCCTACACATTGTTGCCCATCCCATAATGGATCATTAGCATACAGGACACAACTCCAATCTTTACTAGCTATTCCTGATTCACAGTAGTAATCACTGCCAACAAAACTTGGTACAGTTGTTTCATTATTATTAATATTACATGGACAACTAAAAATATAAAAATCAGCATGGTCAGCAAAACTACCTACTCCTAATGTCCATACATGTTTACGAGGATTATTGTCATATGTAATAGACACACCATCAACATAATTGTGGTCAATATTTGAATTATTAAGAACATAACCCCCTAAGTGTGGTGGAAAAGCATCAGGTGACCCATACTGATATCCTATCACTCGTCCACATACTTTGTTATAATTAACTCCATATGTAGAGAAGAATACTGAAGCTGAACTACCAGATGATGAGACTGGTCGACTACATAGACCATGATCAATATTATTATACTGATGTAATGTTAGTCCAGGAGGGCAGGTGGCACCAGGTTCACTCATGTTGAGGTAGCCCACTCTCATCCAGCCTCCCTTACCATCACAATTACTACCCTCCATATCACAGTAGACAGATATAAGAGAGCCATTAGGTGCTTGTATTGTGTAATAACCTGATGGAGCAAAACTGTTTACCTGGAGAATTTGAGAACAATTAAGAAAAGAAAGGTCACAGTACACAGATATTAAAGAACCACTTGTGGCTCTTATCATGTAGTACCCAGATGGAGTTGAACTGTTTTCTTTAAAGACATGATAGCAGTTGGAAAATGCAGAGTTAAAAATGTTTATGAACTGTGAGATCTCTTCTAACTGGTCAAGTAGTTCACTGTTAGGATTAAAGTTATCATGACACTTATCAGAAATCTTAGAACTCTTGTGTGGTGGAGAGAACTTAATACCATTGTTCACATACACCTTTTCAATACCATCATTAACAAGTAACAATTTTAAGACTCCACTCAGTGAACTGTGAAGATCGTCACCACATTTAAATGATGAAGGATAGACATCAACTAATTGTGTATAATTTGTATTATCTGCTAGGACAATATCAAATCCTGAGAGAAATAGAGTTATAATGAGAAAATACATCATTTGCAGATACAAAAAAGTTATATCCTAACTGAAAATGATGTAAAGAAATTTGATCACAGATATTTATATCACTTTAAAAGCTGATTGGTTGATTTTACCATATATAGTTAAATGGCTATACAATTTGTAGGTATCAAAATTATTTCATTCAAAAAAGAAAACATAGCATTGTTTTGATTGTTAATGTACTAATGGAGATTGATTGTTAAATGATAATTAGTTCAAGCTAATGGCTTGAACTAATTATCATTTACAATCTTAGACAAAATATAAGATGCTAATTGGACCAGTAATGTTACTATGGATTCATGTACGATGTTCATGAATAGGTTAAAATAATCCATTTGTTTTAATAGTAATATAATACAAATTACCATTATATTAATCTTAACAAACGTAAGAAATTATTAATGATTACATACAAACCAAGGCTGATTTATTAAATTATATATTTATCTAAACTTTCAGACAATCTTGTCTATAAAGAACTTGATACTTGAATATGTAGTGGTATATATCTTAAACTTTAATTTTTTCACAAGACAATAAATAATGGATTTATGAAACATACAATATGTTTATATATATAGTTTTAAAATCAACAATTGTAAAATTAATCCTGTTTGTGGGATGGGGCCAACCCTCAAGGCCTATGTTTTAAGCTAAGCTTTTGAGGAATAGCTTACATCAAACATTTATCAAGAAAGTGGTTAGTGATTGTGATTACTAGAATAACTGATGATATCTATACATAATACTTGTATATACACATGCTACTAGCCATGGTCATAATAATCATAGACCATGTTTATTATAATGCATAGCATGTGGTGATGTTTAAGCACTTTTGTAAGTGTTCTTATTTAGAGACAAAGAAATGATGAAGTTTCTTCTTTCTGCTTTGTTGTTGTTTGCATGGATTATCAGACAGATAATACAGTATTGCCTATTGATGAAGTTATATTATATTATATATTATATTATATTATATTATATTACATTATATTATATATTATATTATATTATATTATAGTAATTTTATCAATATAAGTGCCACTATTTAATGGTATGTCTTCATTACTGGTACTTTCATCTGCCATTACCCTCAATTCAACATCTTCAGTTGCAGTCTCATTGAGTGTCTTTATAAACCATAGCATCTTGGAGTTAGTACAACATGGTCTTTCTAACCCTCCACATTGTTGTCCATCCCATAATGGGTCATTAGCATATAGGATATGTCTCCACAAATTACCAGCTTCTCCTGGCTCACAATAGTAATCATTGCCAGTGAAACTTGGTACTGTATTGTTCCTGTACTATCAGTATTACATGGGCAACAATATTCATCAGCAACATGAGCAAATACACCCACTCCTAATGTCCATACATGTTTACGAGGGTTACTGTCATATACACCATCAACATAAATATTGTCAATATTTGGATTATAAAGATATCCACCCCCTAAGTCTGGTGGAAAACCATCAAGTGACCCATACTGATATCCTATCACTCGTCCACATACTTTGTTATAAATAACTCCATATGCGGAGAAGAATACTGAAGCTGAACTACCAGATGATGAGATTGGTCGACTACATAGACCATGATCAATGTTATTATACTGATGTAATGTTAGTTCAGGAGGACAAGTTCACTCATTTTGAGATATCCCACTCTCATCCAACCTCCTTTACCATCACAGTTACTACCCTCCATATCACAAAGTCAATAGACTGATATATATTGATGATCAAAACTGCTATTATCATTATTTACTCAAAGCCACAAATGAACGAGAATGAAAAGGTGAGCAATATTACAGACTTTGTATTGACCCTTTGTCTTTACAAAGACTTTCAGTAATGCATAAACATATCAGTAGATGTAAAAAATATATTGTTAATATACTAAAGACAACAAAACAAAACAAAAACAAAAGAAAGAAAGCAAACAAAACTTGGAATAGATTAACCCACTTGACCACACCTATTGTTTATCAGCAGCACTATATAATAGCAACATAATAATAGTAATATTTAAACATCTATGTTTATAAAGTCAAAAGTTTTCAGTCACAAATTAATACAGTTTTAACAAATGATGTCTATATTAAGTATCAAGTGTATACAAACTAGTACATACTCTATTAAAAAGTATAAAAGTAAAGAAAAAAAGAAAAAGTAAAGCAATTACCGTATGTAAAGCTCAATAATATCCAAGGGAGTATCTTCATCAGGATAAACTTGATCCGCACATACCCTTAGTTCTATATCTTCAGTGGTAATCTCTGAAAGCGTCTTTATAAACCATGGCATCTTAGGGTTAGTACAACAAGGTCCTTCATTTCCATCACATAGTTGTCCATCCCATAATGGGTCATTAACATATAAAACATGTTGCCAATTGTTTATTATGCCTGATTCACAATAATAGTCATCTCCAATAAAATTTGGTTTATATCCACAATTATTACTATTACATGGACAGCAACCTCCCACATTATCAGAAGTTAAACCACCTGCATATGTCCAAATATGTTTACGTGGCATACTACCATGTGTGATAGAAATACCATCAACATAACAGGATTCAATGTTATTGCCATGAAATGCATCAGGAGATCGATATTGGTACCCTCTTAGTTGACCACACACATTACTGTAATCGATTCCTTGAGTAGAGAAGAATGTATGACTAAACTCACCAGAGTTAGGAAGACCACACACATCATGATCAATGTTATTATATTGTTGTTGTGTCAAACCAGGAGGACAAGTAGCACCAGATTCAGTCATATTGATGTAGCCCACTCTCATCCAACCTCCCTTATCATCACAGTTATTACCCTCCATATCACAGTAGACTGATATAAGAGAACCATTAGGTGCTTGTATTGTGTAATCACCTGATGGAGCAAAACTGTATTCATTGAGAATATGAGAGCAATTAAAAAAAGAAATGTCACAATAGACAGATATTAAGGAACCATTAGGAGCTCGCATTGTGTAGTACCCAGAAAGAGCTGAACTGTTTTCTTTAAAGACTTGAGAACAGTTGTCAAAGGCATTGTTATCACAGTAGACAGATATTAAGGAACCATTGGGAGCTCGCATTGTGTAGTACCCAGATAGAGCAGATCTGTTATGTTTGAAAATATCTGTACAATTAAGGAATGTACGATACATTTCACAAGATATAGGGGAATTATCTGAGCAAAATATTATTTTTAAAACATTATTTTGTCTTATCTTAAAAGTCTTTCCAGTGTTATTGTCATTACAACAATATTGTTCATAGAGTGAGGGAGGACGTTGAGTTAGTTCACTAGTACAGTCAGCCATACAAGTAGATAAACAACAGACTGGTACAATAAGTATTAAGGTAAACAGCAAAAGAAAAACAAAGCTTTCAGACTGCATAGCTGAACCAATTATATGCATATAAAAAGACTTTATCTTTTACTAACGACTATAACAAATGACTTTTATGTGTATCTTTATCATTAATAAAAATGTGCTGATCAATCTGATGTAATGATCACCATACTAATGTGATCAATGACATCACTACTTACTACTATGCTGTAATGTCATTGATCATGATTTCCTATTCCACTAATTATAAATGTTACATGTGATTCATTTAATATTAGATGTCAATGGTGTAAAGGATATGCTTGAGTAAAGACACAACTCATCCATCAATTACTGTAATAATGTGATTAATATCTCGTGATGTTTGTTACAATATTGTTGTAAGTCAGATACATTCACATTTAACAACATATAACACTTTGTTATTACTATATATGACATGATGAGGTTGTAACTAACTTTACAAGTAGTGAAGAATACTGAAACTTGACTATCAAATGATGACACTAATCAACTACATTGACTATAGCTAATCTTCTTATACTGTTTCATTGTTAGTCCAGGAAATCCATTATTTCCTGAATTTACTTGATCACTTTTTGTTTGAATTTAATTCTCTAATGTGTAGCACACCTTCACTGTCCATCCATAGAGTAAATATCATTTAATATTATATTAGGATAAGGTAAATTGTATTACAAATTAGTTTTTCTGACAAAGTTATCTATATATGTGAATACAGCATAAGAAACACATGACAATATAAAAGTATATTGTATTTATTACAATCACTAAAAAGGACAGTACATTATTGTATATTAGCGAATGTAGAGTTCTATAATATCTAATGGTATGTCTTCATTACTGGTACCTTCATCTGCCATTACCCTCAATTCAATATCTTCAGTAGTAGTTTCATTGAGTGTCTTTATAAACCATGGCATCTTGGGGTTAGTACAACATGGTCCTTCTAATCCTACACATTGTTGTCCATCCCATAATGGATCATTAGCATACAGGACACTACTCCAATGTCCACTAGCTATTCCTGATTCACAGTAGTAATCACTGCCAACAAAACTTGGTACTGTTGTTTCTGTATTACCAGTATTACATGGACAATTATGTTGATTAACACTAGTATCATGAGCGACATTACCCACTCCTAATGTCCATACGTGTTTACAAGGATTATTGTCATATGTAATAGATACACCATCAACATAAATATTATCAATATTTGGATTATAAAGATATCCACCCCCTAAGTTTGGTGGAAAACCATCAGGTGACGCATACTGATATCCTATCACTCGTCCACATACTTTGTTATAATTAACTCCATATGTAGAGAAGAATACTGAAGCTGAACTACCAGATGATGAGACTGGTCGACTACATAGACCATGATCAATATTATTATACTGATGTAATGTTAGTCCAGGAGGGCAGGTAGCACCAAGTTCACTCATATTGATGTAACCCACTCTCATCCAACCTCCTTTACCATCACAATTACTACCCTCCATATCACAATAAACTGATATAAGAGAACCATTAGGAGATTGTATTACATAATAACCTGATGGAGCAGAACTATTTTTTTGGAGAATATGAGAACAATTGTATCCATCAATATAGTCCTCAATATTACAGTACATAAAAATAAGAGCATGCTGAGAAAAACGTATTTTATAATAACCTGATGCAGCAGCATTGTTTTCTTGAAACACTTGAGAACAGCTATCACCATCAATATAATCCTCTACATTACAGTAGATGAGGACTTGAGAGCCATTACTAGTTTGCATAGAGAAATATCCTGATTGTATTGGAGTTGAACTGTTTGCTTCAAAGACTTCAGAACAATTTAAAATTGTAGGAAACTTTTGACAAGAGGTAGGAAGAGTTTTTGGACAGAGAATGAATATCAGGAAATTATTATTCTCTTTTAACTTGATTGTCTTTCCATTGTTGTCAGAATTACAACAATATTGTTCATAGAGTGAGGGAGGATGTGGAGTTAATAAACTAGTACAGTCAGTCATACAAATTGAAGAGGCATAACTGACACTAACAGTACAGAGAAGCAAAAGAATCGAGTAATAATCTTCATTATTCCAAGCAATTAAAAAATTGAATTTTTAAAAGCTTACTCTAATGTACATTGTTACATATATATATTTATATTGTCTATTAAAATGTTTTGTTATTGGGATTATTGAGAATGTAAACGATGTCAATAATTTGACTAGTTAGAATGACACAAAATATGGACTATTACTCTCTTAGGACATGTTCTCCATTTTTGAATGATTATTTATTATCATTTCCTGATTAGAACAGTTTTAAAATTCCTAACAATTATAAAACAAACAATTCCCAAAAATTATTCAGATTATATCTACAATAATAGCAACTTTTAATTGTAAAGTGACAACAGATAGTCATATATTAGAATAATACTGTTTTAGAGCAATAGTTTGACATTATTTCAAATGACAATCAACTACTCTGACAAAATGATGACGACTTAACAAATATTGTAAATATAGTGATTAAGACAATATGTTTTTCAGAAATAGGATTATGAAGACAAACAAGCTGCAGGTAGATGACATCTCAGAACATCCAAACCATGATGAGTGTTGATTCATGCACAAGGCCTCCAGTATACTATTTTATGACAGATATAGTGACATTATTCATAGGATACTGTTATCAGTAACAATACAAAATACTCATTACAGATTTTAGCAATGTATAATTCATGTAGTAATTACTGATAGCCTCATTGATGGCCATTGCTCTCAACTCAATATCATTGCCTGCTATGCGTGGTTCTTCTTCCTCTAGGTGATCGTCTGCCACTTGAGTTTTTTCACTTTTATATCATCATTTGTAGTCTTATAAACTGACTTGTCTACTTACTTTTTTGTAACTAACTTTACAAGTAGTGAAGAATACTGAAACTTGACTATCAAATGATGACACTAATCAACTACATTGACTATAGCCAATTTTCTTATACTGTTTCATTGTTAGTCCAGGAAATCCATTATTTCCTGAATTTACTTGATCCGTTTTTGTTTGAATTTAATTCTCTAATGTATAGCACACCTTCACTGCCCATCCATAGAGTAAATATCATTTAATATTATAGTAGGATAAGGTAAATTGTATTACAAATTAGGTTTTCTGACAAAGTTATCTATATATGTGAATACAGCATAAGGAACACATGACAATATAAAAGTATATTGTATTTATTACAATCACTAAAAAGGACAGTATATTATTGTATATTAGCGAATGTAGAGTTCTATAATATCTAATGGTATGTCTTCATTACTGGTACCTTCATCTGCCATTACCCTCAATTCAATATCTTCAGTAGTAGTCTCATTGAGTGTCTTTATAAACCATGGCATCTTGGAGTTAGTACAACATGGTCCTTCTAATCCTCCACATTGTTGTCCATCCCATAATGGGTCATTAGCATACAGGACACAACTCCAATCTCTACTAGCTATTCCTGATTCACAGTAGTAATCACTGCCAACAAAACTTGGTACAGTTGTTTCATTATTATTAATATTACATGGACAACTAAAAATATAAAAATCAGCATAGTCAGCAAAACTACCTACTCCTAATGTCCATACATGTTTACGAGGATTATTGTCATATGTAATAGATACACCATCAACATAATTGTGGTCAATATTTGAATTATTAAGAACATAACCCCCTAAGTGTGGTGGAAAAGCATCAGGTGACCCATACTGATATCCTATCACTCGTACACATACTTTGTTATAATTAACTCCATATGTAGAGAAGAATACTGAAGCTGAACTACCAGATGATGAAAATGGTCGACTACATAGACCATGATCAATGTTATTATATTGATGTAATGTTAATCCAGGAGGACAGGTAGCACCAGGTTCACTCATGTTGATGTAACCCACTCTCATCCAACCTCCCTTACCATCACAGTTACTACCCTCCATATCACAGTACACTGATATTAAGGAACCATTAGCAACTCGCATTGTGTAGTACCCAGATAGAGCTGAACTGTTTTTTTGGAAGACTTGAGAGCAGTTGTTAAAAGCATTGTCATCACAGTAGACAGATATTAAAGAACCATTAGGAGCTCGCATTGTGTAGTATCCTGATATAGCAGATCTGTTATATTTGAAAATATCTGAACAATTAAGGAAAGTACGATACATTTCACAAGATATAGGGGAATTATCTGGATATAATATTATTTTTAAAACATTATTTTGTCTTATCTTGAAAGTCTTTCCAGTGTTATTGTCATTACAACAATATTGTTCATAGAGTGAGGGAGGACGTTGAGTTAGTTCACAAGTACAGTCAGACATACAAGTAGATAAACAACAGACTGGTATAATAAGTATTAGGGTAAACAACAAAAGAAAAACAAAGCTTTCAGACTTCATGGGTGATCCAGTTGTAGAAAGGCCCTATCTTTGACTAAGTGCTAAACTCTTTTGAGTGCTACCGTATATATCAGTATAATTAGTTTTAAATTAACATTGTTTTGACATTTGGAATTGTTACATGTCTAGTATAAACAAGCTGTAATATGTGTCTGGTACCAATGTACTTCACATTATGATCTCAAAACATAAGCTTACTTTCAATATGATTCTAGAACTTTGATACAGAACTTTAATCATTCAACTATTAAGGGACAAATTGTATATAGCTAATATTAGCCTCATCCACAGACTTATACACAAGAAAAAGTAGTTTTATCTTTCATGTAGGTCTGGGGATGAGACTAGGCTAATTTAATTTTCTATTTTTACCTTAATTAATGCCCTATCTCTCACAATATTTCACTACACATTATTTTTACTATATTTTATTATGTGTGTATATTATTACTTAATCTAGTAATCATAATCATTAATCATTTTTTTGGGAAAATGAATCTACTGAATTCCCAAATAAAAGTTATCGTATTAACTCATGCCTCAAATATTAAATTTTTCTCAAGCTTAGATGGAATGGATCAGGAAGTGATTGGACAAATTCAGCCTGTCTTTGAATGGTGGGTGTGGTTTCTTCAGAGATCATGAGCATCCAAAGACAACCTATATATTGTTAGGGTTTTATAATATTTAGGGTTAGCTGGATGTCCTATAAACAGTTACATTGAGAATAATCACTAACTCAATGTTATAAGTCTGACTAGGAATGATCTAGAGAGAAACGGTTTGCATCATTCAAAAGGGCTACACATACATTTAAGGTTTAGACCTAAGATAAAATGACAATTTTTTAAGTGCATGTCATCACTCAAGTAGTATATGGTTTGAGTGGTGTAGTAACAAGTTAGAACATTAGTTTGGTATTGTTGACTCTTCTCTTAGTGAAGGATTGTAACACCAGATTACTAGTATATAACATTTATAGTAATAGTATTATTATTTATTAGAGTTATGAACAACAGAGAGTCAATAAGAATTGTAGAGCAACCATAAAGTGTGTAGTTAGACATATTGCTGTAGTAATTAAAGTTTTATTATAATAACCATATATGGGAAATGATTTAACAACAACTATATTTGTATAGATCTTCAAAGTAATTTTTTGTAGCAGTCAGAAATACAATAACAAAAAAGACAACCACAGTATTATCTCTTACTTATATGTACAATAGAGTTGATGTAACACTGTCCATATATCAAAAACATTGACATCAAACAATGATAGGTGTGATCACAAGTGAATAAAAGATAACAACTATATATTATGAATTAATTGATATCCAAGTATAAAAAGTATCAGTATAAGGGATACATCACATGACAACATAAAACTGTAACATATTCACTTCTATCACTAAAAAGGACAGTACATTATTGTATATTAGTGAATGTACAGTTCTATAATATCTAATGGTATGTCTTCATTATTAGTACCTTCATTAACCATTACCCTCAATTCAATATCTTCAGTTGCAGTCTCGTTGAGTGTCTTTATAAACCATGGCATCTTGGGGTTAGTACAACATGGTCCTTCTAATCCTACACATTGTTGTCCATCCCATAATGGGTCATCAGGATACAGGACACTGTCCACAAAGTATAAAGTCATGAGGTGTAATAACATTTTATTAGTGTTATATTAACAATACATGATAGACTAGTTTGTTAACTGTGAAGAGGATTGCAGTGTTAATTAGTAGTTATAATTATTGTAACCTCCCCTTATATTATTGAGTATATTGTGCTTATGTTTGTTCGTTCAGTTGTTGTCTTTTGGAATTCTCATCTTATCTTGATTAATTCTTAGTTTGTGTCAATGTATTACACAAAATACTTTTATTACTTTTTTTGTAGTATCTTCATATTACATTGGACAGCTGTCATTATATATATTTTATGATTTTCTTGACTGTTACATGTAACAAAAAAAATATTTTAAATTAGCAATATAAACAAGTCATAATATGTATGTCTAATTTCAATGCAATTCATATTGAGAACTCAAACATAAGCTTACTTTCAATATGATTCTAGAGCTTAATTGGATACAGAACTTTAATTAATCACTCGACTATTAAGGGGCAAATTGTATATAGCTAACAATAACCTCATCCACAGATCTATACACAAGCAAAAGTAGTTTTATCTTTCATGTAGGTCTGGGGATGAGACTATACTGATTTAATTTTCTATTTTTACCTTAATTAATGCCCCATCTCTCACAATATTTCACTACACATTTTTTACTATCACCTAGCTAGGACAGCATACACTATGACATCAAATGTTGTGCCTTATATACACTACATCAAGGAGTCATGTTTTGAATGATATCAGAGTACAGTTATATTCTCTGTCCACATAATATTGTTTAAATTAAAATGCTCATGAGATTAATAGTAACGACAAGCAGATGTTATTCTAATTGTCTATATTGTTTAAATTAAAATGCTCATGAGATTAATAGTAACAACAAACAGATGTTATTCTAATTGTCTATATTGTTTAAATTAAAATGCTCATGAGATTAATAGTAACGACAAACAGATGTTATTCTAATTGTCTATATTGTTTAAATTAAAATGCTCATGAGATTAATAGTAACGACAAACAGATGTTATTCTAATTGTCTATAATGTGATCTACACACTTTAGGAATTTGCATATATGCATCAAAAAATGACAAAAAAATATAATTTAATTGTTGATATTTCTCTACAAGCAAATAGAGAGAGAATGCATATCTAAACACAATGTATTAAAAGATATACAATATGTGTAAAAAAAAGTATTATATACATTAATATGTAATAATACATTATTATATATTAGCGAATGTACAGTTCTATAATATGTAATGGTGTATCTTCATTACTGGTACCTTCATCTGCAATTACCCTCAATTCAATATCTTCAGTAGTAGTCTCATTGAGTGTCTTTATAAACCATGGCATCTTGGAGTTAGTACAACATGGTCCTTCTAATCCTCCACATTGTTGTCCATCCCATAATGGGTCATTAGCATACAGGACACTGCTCGGATATCCACTAGCTATTCCTGATTCACAGTAATAATTACTGCCAACAAAACTTGGTACAGTTGTTCCTGTACTACCAGTATTACATGGACAACAAAATCGACTAGCATGATCAACAGAATTACCCCCTCCTAATGTCCATATATGTTTACGAGGATTACTGTCATATGTAATAGATACACCATCAACATAAATATTATCAATATTTGGATTATTAATTAAATCTCCACCCCCTAAGTCTGGTGGAAAACCATCAATTGACCCATACTGATATCCTATAACTCGTCCACATACTTTGTTATAAATAACTCCATATGTGGAGAAGAATACTGAAGCTGAACTACCAGATGATGAGACTGGTCGACTACACAAACCATGATCAATGTTATTATACTGATATAATGTTAGTCCATTAGGGCATGTGGCACCAGATTCACTCATGTTGATGTAGCTCACTCTCATCCAGCCTCCCTTACCATCACAGTTACTACCCTCCATATCACAGTAGACAGATATTAAGGAACCATTAGCAACTCGCATTGTGTAGTATCCAGATAGAGCTGAACTGTTTTCTTTAAAGACTTGAGAACAGTTATCAAAAGCATTGTCATCACAGTAGACAGATATTAAAGAACCATTAGGAGCTCGCATTGTGTAGTACCCAGATAGAGCTAAACTGTTTTCTGTAAAGACTTGAGAACAGTTATCAAAAGCATTGTCATCACAGTAGACAGATATTAAGGAACCATTAGGAGCTCGCATTGTGTAGTACCCAGATAGAGCTGAACTGTTATGTTTGAAAATATCTGAACAATTAAGGAAAGTACGATACATTTCACAAGATATAGGGGAATTATCTGGACATAATATTATTTTTAAAACATTATTTTGTCTTATCTTGAAAGCCTTTCCAGTGTTATTGTCATTACAACAATATTGTTCATAGAGTGAGGGAGGACATTGAGTTAGTTCACTAGTACGTATACAGTCAGCCATACAAGTAGAGGAACAACAGACTGGTATAATAAGTATTAGGGTAGACAGCAAAAGAAAAACAAAGCTTTCAGACTGCATGGTTGATCCAACTGTAATACATATAAAAAGTTTTGTTTCTTTGACTAACAACTATAGCAAATGACTTTTATGTGAATCTTCTTTAATAAAAAAGTGCTGATCAATCTTATAACATAATGACTATACTAGTGGTCAATGACATCATTGTATTGTATTATACTATGATGTCATTGATCATACTTCTCTGATCCACTAATTATTGTGCTTAAAATAGCATTTTGTCATCTTAACTGAAGTCTTTGTTGCCATAGTTTCATCAATACAATGTAAGCCCAATACAGACTTACCACAAAGCCAAAAATAGGCTATTTCAATTTAAATAAAAACAGTTAGTAATTAAAATTTAATTATTGTAGTGTAATGTTCAATATTTGAAAATTGAGTAAGAAATAGATACTATTTCAACTGACGAATAACTTTTGTATATGCTCTTGACTTCCATTGAAGCTATGAGTAAAAAATATTATTATTTTTCTTCTAGGTGGCTTTGTAGATATTGAGTTAGAGTATTTTGAGTTTGTGGTAGCTTAGAATTGGTTTTACATAATATTGAAGAAACTATGGTAACAAAGAACATGGATGATATGACAAAATCCTTTTTAAGCTGATTTTTTTCACTTAATATCAGATGTCAATCATGTACAGACAAATGTCTGAGTACACACATATAACATGTACCAATTACTGTACTAAAATGACTACAATGAAAGAAACATATTGTCTTTTTAACTATAAGGTCTTCATTACCATAGTCCCATCAATATGTAATAAACCCAATTCTAAGTTACTACAAGGTCAATACTAATATAATTCTATATGTATAAAGCCACCTAGTTGTATCTACAACCACATTGCTTTTACACCCACTTTGCTATAGTAGTTGAATCATGACTTCAATTTAAGCTATAAGCAGATACTATTTCAAATGAGCTAACCCAGTTAAGTTGAAATAGTATCTATCTCTCACTCATAGTTTCATTAATTGGACATAAACTACAAAGAATACTTTTTGGCTTTTTATACATACTGACTGAGTAAACATATTTTTGGCTTTGTGGTAACTCAATAATGGCCTTACATCAACTTGATGAGATTCTGGTAACAAAGACAATTGTTGAAATGACAAAATACTATTTTAAGTGTATGTTAAGAATGTTTACATAGTAACTTAAAAATAAAAGCAGTATCATGCATAATCATGCTTCCCTAATTCAAACGTCAACTAATTATCATTCATTATGAAAAATAATATTAACATTAATTACTACAATAACATGAGTAATGTTTAACACTCATTATTAGTCAGTAGTAAACATACAGACAACACCTCATACATGATAATACAGAATATTATATTACATCAATTGTGTGACTTTTGGCAGTATAAAATACTGACTAAACAGTCAATTATATATTATTTTAAGAATGAAAACAATATCAACTAAAGACAGTAATGCAATATAATGTTGTCATTGTACATTGATTTTATTGTACTAAAATTTCAATCCATTTCAATCATTAAAAGGACAGTATGTTATTGTATATTAGTGAATGTACAGTTCTATAATAGCTAATGGTATGTCTTCATTACTGGTACCTTCATCTGCCATTACCCTCAATTCAATATCTTCAGTAGTAGTCTCATTGAGTGTCTTTATAAACCATGGCATCTTGGGGTTATTACAACATGGTCCTTCTAATCCTCCACATTGTTGTCCATCCCATAATGGGTCGTTAGCATACAGGACACTGTTCGGATATCCACTAGCTATTCCTGATTCACAGTAATAATTACTGCCAATAAAACTTGGTACTGTTATTTCTGTATTACCAGTATTACATGGACAAGAAAGTGAATAGTCAGCAACCCAACCCACTCCTAATGTCCATACATGTAACGAGGATTATTGTCATATGTAATAGATACACCATCAACATAAATATTATCAATATTTGGATTATTAACAGGAGGTGGAAAACCATCAGGAGACTTATACTGATATCCTATAACTCATCCACACACTTTGTTAAAAATAACTCCATATGTGGAGAAGAATACTGAAGCTGAACTACCAGATGATGAGACTGGTCAACTACACAAACCATGATCAATGTTATTATACTGAAGTAATATTAGTTCATGAGGACAGGTAGCATTAGGTTCACTCATGTTAATGTAACCCACTCTCATCCAACCTCCATTACCATCACAATTACTACCCTCCATATCACAGTAGACTGATATAAGAGAACCATTAGGAGATTGTATTATGTAATAACCTGATGGAGCAGAACTATTTTTTGGAGAATATGAGAACAATTTGTATCCATCAATATAGTCCTCAATATTACAGTACATAAAAATAAGAGAGTGCTG
Source organism: Xestospongia bergquistia (assembly GCA_963965975.1). Lineage (NCBI taxonomy): Eukaryota > Metazoa > Porifera > Demospongiae > Haplosclerida > Petrosiidae > Xestospongia > Xestospongia bergquistia. The sequence continues at coordinate 660,672 of OZ014414.1, read as the reverse complement.
AGAAAAACGTATTTTATAATAACCTGATGGAGCAGCATTGTTTTCTTGAAACACTTGAGAACAGCTATCACCATCAATATAATCCTCTACATTACAGTAGACAAGGACTTGAGAGCCATTACTAGTTTGCATAGAGAAATATCCTGATTGTATTGGAGTTGAACTGTTTGCTTCAAAGACTACAGAACAATTTAAAATGGTAGGAAACTTTTGACAAGAGGTAGGAAGAGTTTTTGGACAGAGAATGAATATCAGGAAATTATTATTCTCTTTTAACTTGATTGTCTTTCCATTGTTGTTAGAATTACAACAATATTGTTCATAGAGTGAGGGAGGATGTGGAATTAGTAAACTAGTACAGTCAGTCATACAAATTGAAGAGACATAACTGACACTAAGCAGTACAGAGAAGGAAAAGAATCGAGTAATCTTCATTATTCCAAGCAATTAAAAAATTGAATTTTAAAAAGCTTACTCTAATGTACATTGTTCTATTATATATATATATTTTGTCCATTAAGATGTTTTGTTATTGAGATTATTGAGAATGTAAATGATGTCAATATTTTGACTAGTTAGAATGACACAAAATATGGACTATTACTCTCTTGGAATATGTCCTCCATTTTTGAATGATTAGTTATTAACATTTCCTGATTTAAAAAATTCCTAACAATTATAAAACAGAGCAATTCCCCAAAATTATTCACATCATATCTACAATAATAGCAACTAAACTGTTGACAAATAGTTATATATTAGAATGATACTGTTTTAGAGCAATACTTTGACATCATTTACGTGATAATCAACTACTTTGACAAAATGATGACATTGACTTAACAAATATTGTAAATATAGTGATTAAGAATAATATGTTTTTTCAGAAATAGGATTAGAAGAACAAACAAGCTGCAGGTAGATGACATCTTCATAACATCCAAACCATGATTGATTTTAAAACAACTATATTAGTGTAGTATTTCAAAACAATCTTATAAAGTTATAGAAGAACAAAAAGACAATGACAACGTATATCAGCACACCTTCACTGTCCATCCATAGAGTAAATATCATTTAATATTATAGTAGGATAAGGAAATTGTATTACAAATTAGTTTTTCTCAAAAAGTTATCTATATATATGAATACAGCATAAGGAACACATGACAATATAAAAGTATATTGTATTTATTACAATCACTAAAAAGGACAGTACATTATTGTATATTAGCGAATGTAGAGTTCTATAATATCTAATGGTATTCGTTCATTATTGGTACCTTCATCTGCCATTACCCTCAATTCAATATCTTCAGTAGTAGTTTCATTGAGTGTCTTTATAAACCATGGCATCTTGGAGTTAGTACAACATGGTCCTTCTAGTCCTCCACATTGTTGTCCATCCCATAATAGATCATTAGCATACAGGACACTGTTCGGATGTCCACTAGCTATTGCTGATTCACAGTAGTAATCACTACCAACAAAACTTGGTACAGTTGTTCCTGTACTGCCAGTATTACATGGACAAGAAAATGCATAGCTGGTAGCATTGTCAGCAACCCAACCCACTCCTAATGTCCATACATGTTTACGAGGATTATTGTCATATGTAATAGATACACCATCAACATGAATATTATCAATATTTGGATTATTAACAGGAGGTCCACCCCCTAAATGTGGTGGAAAACCATCAGTTGACCCATACTGATATCCTATCACTCGTCCACATACTTTGTTATAAATAACTCCATATGTGGAGAAGAATACTGAAGCTGAACTACCAGATGATGAGACTGGTCGACTACATAGACCATGATCAATGTTATTATATTGATGTAATGTCAATCCAGGAGGACAGGTAGCACCAGGTTCACTCATGTTGATGTAACCCACTCTCATCCAACCTCCCTTACCATCACAGTTACTACCCTCCATATCACAGTACATTGATATTAAGGAACCATTAGCAACTCGCATTGTGTAGTACCCAGATAGAGCTGAACTGTTTTTTTGGAAGACTTGAGAGCAGTTGTTAAAAGCATTGTCATCACAGTAGAGAGATATTAAAGAACCATTAGGAGCTCGCATTGTGTAGTATCCAGATATAGCAGATCTGTTATGTTTGAAAATATCTGAACAATTAAGGAAAGTATGATACATTTCACAAGATATAGGGGAATTATCTGGACATAATATTATTTTTAAAACATTATTTTGTCTTATCTTGAAAGTCTTTCCAGTGTTATTGTCATTACAACAATATTGTTCATAAAGTGAGGGAGGACGATAAGTTAGTTCACAAGTACAGTCAGACATACAAGTAAATAAACAACAGACTGGTATAATAAGTATTAGGGTAAACAACAAGAGAAAAACAAAGCTTTCAGACTTCATGGGTGATCCAGTTGTAGAAAGGCTCTATCTTTGACTAAGTGCTAAACTCTTTTGAGTGCTACCGTATATATCAGTATAATTAGTTTTAAATTAACATTGTTTTGACATTTGGAATTGTTACATATCTAGTATAAACAAGCTGTAATATGTGTCTGGTACCAATGTACTTCACATTATAATCTCAAAACATAAAGCCTACTTTCAATATGATTCTAGAACTTTGATACAGAACTTTAATCACTCAACTATTAAGGGACAAATTGTATATAGCTAACATTAACCTCATCCACAGATCTATAAACAAGAAAAAGTAGTTTTATCTTTCATGTAGGTCTGGGGATGAGACTAAACTAATTTAATTTTCTATTTTTACTTTAATTAATGCCCTATCTCTTTCCACTATGCATTATTTTTACTATCAACTAGGTAGGACAGCATACACTATGACATCAAATGTTGTTCCTTATATACACTACATCAAGGAGTCTTGTCTTAAGTAATAACATAACACTTATATTCTCTGTGCATATAATATTGTTCAAAAATGCTGATGAGATTAATAGTCATGATAAACTGACGTTATTCTAATTGTCTATAGTGTGATATCAATATGAAGTAAGCCCAATTCTAAGCTGGTACAAGTCCAACACTAGTGTAACTCAATATACATAAAGCCAACTAATTGTATCTACAACCACAATGTTTTTATGCCCACTTTGCTGTAGTAATTGAATCATGGCTTCAATTGAAGCTATAAGCAGATACTATCCTCGTAGTTCCAATTGTTGGACATAAACTACTTTTGGTTTCTATATGGCTTTGTACATATTGAGTTAGACCATTTATTGGCTTTGTGTGTACTTGCTTATATTGATATGATTCTGGTAACAAAGACAATAGTTGAAGTGACAAAATGCTATTTTAAGTGTACAACATGGTCCTTCTAATCTTCCACATTGTTGTCCATCCCATAATGGATTATTAGCATACAGGACACTGTTCCAATCTCCACTAGCTATTCCTGATTCACAGTAATAATCACTGCCAACAAAACTTGGTACAGTTGTTTCTGTATTACCAGTATTACATGGACAACAATAAACACAAGTAGAATAATCAAACAAACCCATTGCTAATGTCCATACATGTTTACGAGGATTACTGTCATATGTAATAGATACACCATCAACATAATATTTGTCAATATTTGGATTATTAACAAGCGCAACACCCCTTAAGTTTGGTGGAAAACCATCAGGTGACCCATACTGTTATCCTATCACTTGTCCACATACTTTGTTATAAATAACTCCATACATGGAGAAGAATACTGAAGCTGAACTACCAGATGATGAGACTGGTCAACTACATAGACCATGATCAATGTTATTATACTGATGTAATGTTTGTCCAGGAGGACAAGTAGCACCAGGTTCACTCATGTTGATGTAACCCACTCTCATACAACCTCCTTTACCATCACAGTTACTACCCTCCATGTCACAGTAGACTGCTATATGCAGTGCATGTTTGCTTACTTAAGATCAAACATCAATCGTGTAGAGACAAACAATTTGACACAACTCTTGCATCAATATTTGTAACAACATGAGTATGTTAGGATGTTTAATCAATCAGATATGAATGAAAGTAGTATATAATGTTTACAACAGTTTATATCAAACAATTTGTTACATACACACTGCATGTATAACATATATTAGTTAAATCAATAAATTAATTTGTTATATACACACTGCATGTATAACATATATTAGTTAAATAAATCAATTAATTTTTACAGAGTAAAGTATATTGTTAAGATCTATTGATAAATATCCTTTAAACAGTTACATCAAGAAGTAGCTCAGTAAAAGCTATATATCAATCAGTGTGAACATCACCTCTGATGTCTCTTGTCATCATTCAAGTAATATATGGTTTGAGTGATCTAGTTTGATATTGTTGACTCTTCTCTTATTGAAGGATTGTAACACCAGATTACTAGTATATAACATTTATAGTAATAGTATTATTATTTATTAGAGTTATGAACAACAGAGAGTCAATAAGAATTGTAGAGCAACCATAAAGTGTGTAGTTACACATATTGTTGTAGTGTTTGAAGTTTTATTATAATAACCATATATGGGAAATGATTTAACAACAACTATATTTGTATAGATCTTCAAAGTAATGTTTTGTAGCAGTCAGAAATAGAATAACAAAAAAGACAACCACAGTATTATCTCTTACTTATATATACAATAGAGGTGATGTAATCCTGTCCATATATTGGCAGTATAAAATACTGACTAACAGTCAATTATATATTATTTTAACAATGAAAACAATATCAACTAAAGACAACAATACAATATAATGTTGTTATTGTACATCAATTTTAAATGAACACATAAAAGCAATAACAGTTATATTAATATAATAATACAACCTCACATTATATACTTGGCATTAAAGAAACTTCTGTGTTTGCTTAGTGAACAAATAACTCAGTAATATCTAACGGAATAGTTTCATAAGGATAACCCTGACTGGTACACAATCTCACTTCGATATTATTAGTAATAGAATTATTTAGCGTCTTCAAGAACCAAGGTATTTTGGGAGAAGTGCAACAACAGTTGGCTTCATTACCAGGACAATTTTGTCCATCCCATAGTACATCAGTAATTTGATGCAAAAAAGCAAATATAATACTGTTTGACTATTAATGGCATTGGTTGTTTTTGTAGCTAATTGTTAGATGTAATGATGATTTTATTTTTATTTTGATAATAATTGGGCCAAGGCTGTACTATGGATTCATATAGACAGATTTATTGTCTATGCAAACAATAAACATTTAACATTACTTTAAACCTTATTTAAGATTGATATACATATGGTGACTGTTTAAACAAATAGGACATTTTAACTGACAACATAAAAGTATATTGTATTTATTTCAATCATTAAAAAGGACTATATATTATTGTATATTACTGAATGTATAATTCTATAATATCTAATGGCATGTCTTCATTACTGGTCCCTTCATCTGCCATTACCCTCAATTCAATATCTTCAGTTGCATTCTCATCAAGTGTCTTTATAAACCATGGCATCTTGGAGTTAGTACAACATGGTCCTTCTAATCCTCCACATTGTTGTCCATCCCATAATGGATCATCAGGATACAGGACACTGGTCCAATCTCCACTAGCTATTCCTGATTCACAGTAATAATCACTGCCAACAAAATTAGGTACAGTTGTTCCAATACTACCAGTATTACATGGGCAACAAAATTGATTAGCAGCATCAGCAACCACACCCACTCCTAATGTCCATACATGTTTACGAGGGTTACTGTCATATGTAATAGACACACCATCAACATAAATATTATCAATATTTGGATTATTAACAAGAACATAACCCCCTAAGTCTGGTGGAAAACCATCAGGTGACCCATACTGATATCCTATCACTCGTCCACATACTTTGTTATAAATAACTCCATATGTAGAGAAGATTACTGAAGTTGAACTACCAGATGATGAGACTGGTCGACTACATAGATCATGATCAATGTTATCATACTGATGTAATGTTAATCCAGGAGGACAGGTAGCACCAGGTTCACTCATGTTGATGTAGCCTACTCTCATCCAACCTCCTTTACTATCACAGTTACTACCCTCCATATCACAGTAGACTGATATAAGAGAACCATTAGGTGCTTGTATTGTGTAATAACCTGATGTGGCTGAGCTGTTTACATGGAGAATCTGAGAGCAACTAAGAAAAGAAAGGTCACAGTAGGCAGATATTAAGGAACCATTAGGAGCTCGCATTGTGTAGTACCCAGATAGAGCTGAACTGTTTTCTTTAAAGACTTGAGAACAGTTGTCAAAGGCATTGTCATCACAGTAGACAGATATTAAGGAACCATTAGGAGCTCGCATTGTGTAGTACCCAGATAGAGCTGAACTGTTTTCTTTAAAGACTTGAGAACAGTTATCAAAAGCATTGTCATCACAGTAGACAGATATTAAGGAACCATTAGGAGCTCGCATTGTGTAGTTCCCAGATAGAGCAGATCTGTTATATTTGAAAATATCTGAACAATTAAGGAAAGTACGATACATTTCACAAGATATAGGGGAATTATCTGAACAAAATATTATTTTTAAAACATTATTTTGTGTTATCTTGAAAGTCTTTCCAGTGTTATTGTCATTACAACAATATTGTTCATAGAGTGAGGGAGGACGTTGAGTTAGTTCATTAGTACAGTCAGCCATACAAGTAGAGGAACAACAGACTGGTATAATAAGTATTAAGGTAAAGAACAAAAGAAAAACAAAGCCTTCAGACTGCATGGGTGATCCAGTTGCAGAAAGGCTCTATCTTTCATTAATGGCTAAAGCAAATAAAACATTATGTCTTCAACAGTTACTAAAAGTTGATGTATGATAGATACATAAACTATATGTAAATAATGTATTATACACAATGAACCATGTTATTGTAATTAGGAAGTTAGTTAAATATATTTATGGAGTTATTTATATCAATTATATATATTAATATCACTTAATAAGTTTATGTACTAGTTTTAATGAACAACACATGTGTGTCCAAACTCTTTTTACCACTATTTTATATATCAGTATAATTAGGAAGTTTTAAATTAACATTGTAAAGACAAGGAAGTGAGTACTTTTAATTAGGAAGTTACTGCTTCAATTCATATAGTATATTTTATCATCACAAAGTATGAAGTCTATCATGTATTGTTAATTAAACATTTTATTATTGTTATATTAACAATACATGATAGACTAGTTTGTTAACTGTGAAGAGGATTGCAGTGTTAATTAGTAGTTATAATTATTGTAACCTCCCCTTATATTATTGTGTGTATGTTCGTTCAGTTGTTGTCTTTTGGAATTCTCATCTTATCTTGATTAATTCTTAGTTTGTGTCAATATATTACACAAAATACTTTTATTACTCTTTTTGTAGTATCTTCATATTACATTGGACAGCTGCCATTATATATGTTTTATGATTTTCTTGACTGTTACATGTAACAAAAAAAATATTTTAAATTAGCAATATAACAAGTCATAATATGTATGTCTAATTTCAATGGAATTCATATTGAGAACTCAAACATAATCTTACTTTCAATCAGACATGGGGCAAGCATTTAATGAAGTGCTTGAACCACAAGTTAAAGCATTCATAAAAGGGCTTAAGCACAAGTACAAGCATTTATGCTTCCAAAAAATAAATGCTTGAAGCACAAATTCAAGCACTTAAAAATGCTTGAAGCACAAGCACAAGCACTTTTGACCAAAAATTTCCTTTAAATAAACAATTTTATCTAAGTCAATTTTTAAAATACTTATTGTTAGATCTTATAAACATTAGTTTATAGAACGTAGCATCTGTCAATCGGCATCTCTCTGGCCTAAACACAAGATGATAGCAGAAGATTATTAATGGATGTGCTAAGTGCACAAAGTACTTGCAGAATTTGTGCTTAAAAGTGCTTATAAAGTGCTTTAAAGCGCTAATACTATAAAGTGCTTAAGCACAAGCACAAGCATAAATGCTTACACATAATAAATGCTTGAAAGCACCTCCAAGCACTCCAAAAAATGTACTTAAAGTGCTTTGAAGCACAAGCACTCAAGTGCTTGCCCCATGTCTGCTTTCAATATGATTCTAGAACTTTGATACAGAACTTTAATTAATCACTTGACTATTAAGGGACAAATTGTATATAGCTAACATTAGCCTCATCCACAGATCTATACACAAGAAAAAGTAGTTTTATCTTTCATGTAGGTCTGGGGATGAGACTATACTGATTTAATTTTCTATTTTTACCTTAATTAATGCCCTATCTCTCACAATATTTCACTACACATTATTTTTACTATCACCTAGCTAGGACAGCATACACTGTGACATCAAATGTTGTGCCTTATATACACTACATCAAGGAGTCATGTTTTTAATGATATCAGAGTACAGTTATATTCTCTGTCCACATAATATTGTTTAAATTAAAATGCTCATGAGATTAATAGTAACGACAAGCATATGTTATTCTAATTGTCTATATTGTTTAAATTAAAATGCTCATGAGATTAATAGTAACGACAAGCAGATGTTATTCTAATTTTCTATATTGTTTAAATTAAAATGTTCATGAGATTAATAGTAACGACAAACAGATGTTATTCTAATTGTCTATATTGTTTAAATTAAAATGCTCATGAGATTAATAGTAACGACAAACAGATGTTATTCTAATTGCATGTCTGGATTGTTTAAATTAAAATGCTCATGAGATTAATAGTAACGACAAGCAGATGTTATTCTAATTTTCTATATTGTTTAAATTAAAATGTTCATGAGATTAATAGTAACGACAAACAGATGTTATTCTAATTGTCTATATTGTTTAAATTAAAATGCTCATGAGATTAATAGTAACGACAAACAGATGTTATTCTAATTGCATGTCTGGATTGTTTAAATTAAAATGCTCATGAGATTAATAGTAACGACAAACAGATGTTATTCTAATTGTCTATATTGTTTAAATTAAAATGCTCATGAGATTAATAGTAACGACAAACAGATGTTATTCTAATTGTCTATAATGTGATCTACACACTTTAGGAATTTGCATATATGCATCAAAAAATGACAAAAAAAATATAATTTAATTGTTAATATTTCTCTACAAGCAAATAGAGAGAGAATGCATATCTAAACACAATGTATTAAAAGATATACAATATGTGTAAAAAAAGTATTATATACATTAATATGTAATAATATATTATTATATATTAGCGAATGTACAGTTCTATAATATCTAATGGTGTATCTTCATTACTGGTACCTTCATCTGCCATTACCCTCAATTCAATATCTTCAGTAGTAGTCTCATCAAGTGTCTTTATAAACCATGGCATCTTGGAGTTAGTACAACATGGTCCTTCTAATCCTCCACATTGTTGTCCATCCCATAATGGGTCATTAGCATACAGGACACTGCTCCAATCTCCACTAGCTATTCCTGATTCACAGTAATAATTACTGCCAACAAAACTTGGTACAGTTGTTTCTGTATTATTAATATTACATGGACAACTAAATCGAGTAGCACGATCAGCAAAATTACCCACTCCTAATGTCCATACATGTTTACGAGGATTATTGTCATATGTAATAGAAACACCATCAACATAAATATTATCAATATTTGGATTATTAATTAAAACTCCACCCCCTAAGTCTGGTGGAAAACCATCAGGTGACCCATACTGATATCCTATCACTCGTCCACATACTTTGTTATAAATAACTCCATACGTGGAGAAGAATACTGAAGCTGAACTACCAGATGATGAGACTGGTCGACTACATAGACCATGATCAGTGTTATTATACTGATGTAATGTTAGTCCAGGAGGACAGGTAGCACCAGGTTCACTCATGTTGATGTAACCCACTCTCATCCAGCCTCCCTTATCATCACAGTTACTACCTTCCATATCACAGTAGACAGATATTAAGGAACCATTAGGAGCTCGCATTGTGTAGTACCCAGATATAGCAGATCTGTTATGTTTGAAAATATCTGAACAATTAAGGAAAGTACGACACATTTCACAAGATATAGGTGAATTATCTGGACATAATATTATTTTTAAAACATTATTTTGTCTTATCTTGAAAGCCTTTCCAGTGTTATTGTCATTGCAACAGAATTGTTCATAGAGTGATGGAGGACGTTGAGTTAGTTCACAAGTACAGTCAGCCATACAAGTAGATGAACAACAGACTGGTATAATAAGTATTATGGTAGAGAGCAAAAGAAAAACAAAGCCTTCAGACTGCATGGTTGATCCAACTGTAATACAAATAAAAAGTTTTGTGTCTTTGTCGACTAACAACTATAGCAAATGACTTTTATGTGAATCTTCTTTAATAAAAACTGCTGATCAATCTTATAACATAATGACTATACTAGTGGTCAATGACATCACTGTATTGTATTATACTATGCTGTCATTGATCATGCTTCACTGATCCACTAATTATTGTGCTTAAAATAGCATTTCATCTTAACTGAAGTCTTTGTTGCCATAGTTTCATCAATACAATGTAAGCCCAATACAGACTTACCACAAAGCCAAAAATAGGCTATTTCAATTTAAATAAAACCAGTTAGTAATTAAAATTTAATTATTGTAGTTTAATGTTCAATAATTGAAAATTGAGTAAGAAATAGATACTATTTCAACTGACGAATAATTTTGTATATGCTCTTGACTTCCATTGAAGCTATGAGTAAAAAATATTATTTTTTGCTTCTAGGTGGCTTCGTAGATATCAAGTTAGAGTATTTTGACTTTGTGGTAGCTTAGAATTGGTTTTACATCATATTGAAGAAACTATGGTAACAAAGAACATGGATAATATGACAAAATCCTTTTTAAGCTGATTTTTTTCACTTAATATCAGATGTCAATCATGTACAGACAAATGTCTGAGTACACACATATCACATGTACCAATTACTGTAGTAAAATGACTATGTTAAGAATGTTTACTTAGTAACTTAGGAATAAAAGTAGTATCATAAAGAACTAGATATTTGGTATTTGAACATTACATTTTACTACCAAGATCATTTAATATGTCACTAATGGAAATTGAACTGATCTACAACCATACATCTAGATGATAATTAAATTATCCAGTGACATAATATTAATACATTGTCTACAAATGGTAATTAGTCTAGTCATATAATGTGATAAGTTGTAAATATTCCCCATCAAACCTTACTATATATTGTTTAAAAAGTCTTCTCACCAAGTTTGGAGGATATCAACAAGACAAATATGGCATAAGTCCATTATATAATTTTATTATAATATTGTTTGTCAAGATATGTGGCATACTCAAGCCATGGATTGACATGTCTAATAGAATTAATTGTTCCTTTCCTTTCAATTAAAATGAACTTTACCAACAACATCAGTTCATACAAGCTCTTTTGTTAATAATGTCTAGTTAATAATGTAATAAACTCTAAAGTTCCCCATCAAACCATACTAGTTATTGTTTTAACAGTCTTCTCACCAGGTTTGGAAGATATTAACATGACAAATATGGCATAGGTATATAATTATATTGTTTAATATATATCGCTGTTTGTCAATATATGTACTGTACTTAATTCATGCTCCAACATGTCTAATAAAATTAAAATTTCCTTTCGATTAAAAAGAATAAAGAATGTTACAGTACCGTAATATTGATAAATATATATATAAATTGTAATATCATTCAGTACCAAAGAGTTATTATATTTGTCCTCTTATAGATGTTAATACACAGCTCTATAAAGTAATATCATGTCTGTATTGTATCTGCAGCAAACCAAGTACATATGGTATGTCATATAACATTGAGACAATATTGAGATTATTATTACAATATGATTTTCATAGGGTTGTCTACTATTGCTTTGTGTCACAGATGTGAGTTATGTCAGCAACTTTAATAATTTCAGTAGACTTTATCATGTAGGTTACGATAAACCAAGAAAATCTTATAGGGTCTGCTTTAATTGCTACTGCTTGCCTCATCGATATGGTATGTTTTTATATTAAAAACTAATATATTTATCCATATGTTAATTACAATCACTGGTGTCATCTCATTAGGTATCTATGAAACTTTCTATGCATTCTGCCAAAAATGTGAGTTAATTAAAAAGTGCTAATAAGCATATGACATCATTGTGCTTACTCTTTAGTCCTTCATTATTGAGCAGTCAGATTTGAATAATGGACTTGTACAACATCATATTGAGACATTTTTTTCATATTTTTAACAATTTAAGGTTGCTTTCATATCTTTTTTTAACAAATAGGCCAAGAATTCAAGTTTTATAAGTTATTAGTTAGTCAGTTTATTTTTAATCATGAGGTTACTTTTTGATTATATAGTACCTCTTGTCCTTTAAATTTTTAAAAATAAATTCATGAAAACAACAAAGTGTACAAACAGTACTAACATCAGTAACATGTAGCATTTGATGCAATGTTGAATATTTTAAACCATAAACTATGAGAGTAATACAATTTAACCTTTACTAGCTTAATACTTAACTTCATGAAAGTACTAAAGTGCATGCGTGCAGAACCCTCCTGCAGTTATAGTTGAGTTATAGCAAATACCATAATATTATTAGCCTTGTCTTTGTATTCAGCAAGTTTTCTTACAGTGGTAGTGCTCACTATCACTGCATGACAACTTGATAAATAGCGTAGGTAACAAAGGATGTTTCAAACTAACGCAATATCATAACATCTATGACAATATTGAAGTTGTGCTGGAACCTGTCCACAGGTTAGATCAACCAATCTAATTATACAGTGAGGTATTTGATGGACATTCATTTCATTCCAAGTCAATTATTTGCTTTATCACTCTAATGTTACAAGTAAACATATTTCCATAAATTTCTGAACATTAAATACTTGAATCAATGATTACATCCGCTTGTTGTTTATGTTAAGACTAATGGACCATTTAAGGTACATGTAATTAATTACTAATACCTTATTAGTTATTAATAACAATATCCTATTATAGAACTATCACAAACATTGATGTGGCAATATTTTAACATACAATTTAAATATTTAATATAAATCGTTATAAATTTATGATAATTTGCCAAATCTGAATTGCCTAGCTATTTAATCATGGATCTTTTACAAGTACTATTGCCTTTATGATAGCTTTTATTATCTACATTTTCAATTCATTTTAATAAATCCATCAACGAGATTAACAATTAAATTAAAAGAATAATATTGCCTCATATCTAGCAAATATACCACAGCACTACTAAGAGAGAGAAAATTGTAAAGACTCTACCATACCACTTATCTTTATTATTTATTACATTGCAATCAAATTAACCCATTTCAATTTGTAAGGAAGAACATAGTTATTGCTCTTTGCTGTGAGTATTAAAACTATAAAAACCAGAAATGTTTATACTCTAACATATATGATAAAAGCTGGAAGAAGACTATAGTATGTCCGAGTTGAGAAGAGCCACACAGACATGTGAATAACTTTGCCGTTTTACGTGCTATTGACTTGGAACTTGCACCAATCGGTTCAGCTTGAAAACGTGCATTTTATATATGAAATTTGGCTCTCTAGCGCTACTTATATTTATCTAAAACACTATGTTATGTAAACTAATATTGCTTTTTCTCCCTTTACCAATTTGTTTTAATAACTAGATTACATTGCTATAGTAGTTGAATCATAGTTTCAATTGAAGCTATATAAATGGACTCTAAGTTAGTTAAGTTAAAATAGTATCTATCTCTTCCTTATAATTTCAGTTATTGGACATAAACTACAAAGACTACTTTTGTCTTTTAGTTGGATACTGGAACATAACATTTCTGAAAACAATGGTTAGGTATGGGGTTCGTCCCATAATGTCTAATCCCATAATGTCTAAAGAAATGTGGAAGTGTCCCAAAATGTCTAACTAGTGTTAATTTAATGTTAACATAGTGTTAATTAATCTAAGTGTATCTATAAAGAGTTCAGCACAAGTTAGTAATCAAAAGAAACTACACAATGGCTTAAACTAGATAAAATGATTCTTCCTTGAGGTATGTAAACATCCTGTTGTAATCTGCTCGGATCTTGGATGGTAGCAAGGCATAAACCAGAGGAAACTGCTGGCCATGGACAAATCCAATGATGATGAAAAGTTGCATAAACATGCTAAGGCAGACCTGGAATGTTCCATCAACATATATCGCATCAAGATCACAAAGCAAATGGAGCATGGCCTCTGTAGAAAAGATCAAAATGCGATTGCTGGAGCCCTCATTTCGGAGCAGAAACCTCTCCCCAGATAGTGTATTCACCCAATCACCAGTCAGATCAATCTAAGCTCTTGTTTTAGGGAGTAAAGGGAGCTTCTTTCATCTACTTCTGTACATGGATGATTTGAATGAGGAGTAGGTAGGTAAAGTTGGGGCAACATCTGAGCAGTCTGGCTGTGTGCTGAGTTCTACCAGTGCCTCATTGTACAGAGTTGGAACAGGGGTCACCTCTTCTCTAGCCCTCTTTCTAAGTTTGCTCTTTATCTCCTCCACTTGCAGGGTTGACTGCATGGGTGTGTCCATTTGTTTGCTGTAGTATGTCTGTACCAAGTGTAGTGATTCTAGCAGCACATGATCTCTTGTGGCATCTCCAGTAGCAAGTTCCATTGTCTAGTTTTCCGTTTAGAGTGAATCTGCAGCCATACCATAGTAGTGATTGTCCTCCTTTCTGATTTGTAATAAACTCCATGATTGATATTTGAAATGGGTTCTGGCAAACCCTACCTTTTATCCCAGAGAGTACCTGTCAAAAACTCTCTGGTGCTAATTGATCAAAGCATTAGACATTTTGGGACATTTCCACATTACCTTAGACATTATGGGATTAGACATTCTGGGATTAGACATTATGGGACTAATCCTCTCCACTACACATTATTTTTACTATCAACTAGGTAGGACAGCATACACTATGACATCAAAAGTTGTTCCTTATATACACTACATCAAGGAGTCGTTTTTGAATGATATCAGAGCACAGTTATATTCTCTGTCCACATAATATTATGTTTAAATTAAAATGCTCATGAGTTAATAACATAACACTTATATTCTCTGTGCATATAATATTGTTCAAAAATGCTGATGAGATTAATAGTCATGATAAACTGATGTTATTCTAATTGTCTATAGTATGATAGGAATTTGTAAACATGCATCAAAAATTGACAGAAGTATTATAATTTAATTGTTGATATTTTTCTACAAGTAAATAGAGAGGGAAGATATATCTAAACACAATGTATTAAAAGATATACAATATGTGTAAAAAAAGTATTATATACATTAATATGTAATAATACATTATTATATATTAGTGAATGTACAGTTCTATAATATCTAATGGTATGTCTTCATTACTGGTACCTTCATCTGCCATTACCCTCAATTCAATATCTTCAGTAATAGTCTCATTAAGTGTCTTTATAAACCATGGCATCTTGGAGTTAGTACAACATGGTCCTTCTAATCCTCCACATTGTTGTCCATCCCATAATGGGTCATCAGTATTTTTATGATGAATGTAACAGATGATCAGTTAAAGTGGCCTATTACATTTAACAGTAATACAATCCAAATTGCTACCATATGTATATTAATCTTAAATATAGTAATATTTATTGTTTGCAAATCTTTGCCTCTAAGTAGACATGCAAATGTAACTAAACACAATCACAATCACTAAAATATACATGGCCTGTGATTGTTTATTAACATGACTAGTATGTATATACATGTACAGATATTATGTGTGTATATTATTAATTAATCATTTTTTTGGGAAAATGAATCTACTGAATTCACAAATAAAAGCTATCGTATTAACTCATGCCTCAAATATTAAATTTTTCTCAAGCTTAGATGGAATGGATTAGGAAGTGATTGGACAAATTCAGCCTGTCTTTGAATGGTGGGTGTGGTTTCTTCAGAGATCATAAACATCCAAAGGCAATTCACCTATATATTTTTAGGGTCTAATAACATTTAGGGTTAACTGGATGTCCTATAAACAGTTACGTTGAGAACGATCACTAACTCAGTCTGACTAGGAATGAGCTAGAGAGAAATGGTTTGCATTATTCAAAAGGGCTTAACATACATTTAAGGTTTAGACCTAAGATAAAATGACAATTTTTTTAAGTGCATGTTTTCTTACTTAAGATCAAATGTCAATCATGTAGAGATTAACAATTTGAGACAACTCTTGCATCAATATTTGTAACAACATGAGTATGTTAAGGATGTTTTATCAATCAGATAGTACTTTTGGAATGAAAGTAGTATATGATGTTTACAACAGTTTATATCAAATAATTTGTTATATACACACTGCATGTATAACATATATTAGTTAAATAAATCAGTCAATTTTTACAGAGTAAAGTTTATTGTTAATAGAATTAAGATCCATTGGATAAATATCCTTTAAACAGTTACATCAAGAGTAGCCCAGTAAGAGCTATATATGAATCAGTGTGAACATAACCAGAGACATCTCTTATCATCACTCAAGTAGTATATGGTTTGACTGGTCTAGTAACAGGCTGGAACATTACTTTGGTATTGTTGACCCTTCTCTTAGTGAAGGATTTCTAACACTAGACTACTGGAGCATAACATTTCTGAAAACAAGAAAGAAATGGTTTGATATGATCAGATGTAATATGTTTATGAATTGTAGGAAAACTGGTAACAAAGGACAAAGAAGAAGAGACTAAGTTGTTTATCTGTCAATATACCAAACTACATATATAAAAGTAAAGTTTTAATTTGTGTCAAAATGGAAATACACCGAACAATAATTAATTAATTAATTAATACAACAATAACTTTAAAAAAATATTTATTTTGTCATGTGTTAAAATGAGACATAAATATACTAATAGATTAGATTATGATAACAAGAGTTGTAGTATACTTCTAAATGTATTAGAATATAAATACTTTGTATATATATAATTATATAGCATTTAAATAATGCTATATGCTAGTTAATTAATTAGTATCTTCTGGGGGTGTGACATCAATCGGAGCGGTCTCATTTGAGGGTGTGGTTACTTCCTCTTCCTTTTTGCTTTGGGACTTACGATAGCTAGAAGGAATGGAAAGGAAAATAAAAAAAAACAAAAAATAAATAAAAGATTAATTACAAAACATAATTAAATATTCTTAAATACTAATATCATAGTAATATTATAGATTTATGAACAATAGAGTTAGTAAGAGTTGTAGAGTAACCACAGAGTGTATAGTTACATAAATCAATTTGCAGTGTTATTCTAATAACCATATATGGTAATTGATTTTAAAACAACTATATTAGTGTAGTATTTCAAAACAATCTTATAAAGTTATAGAAGAACAAAAAAGACAATGACAATGTATTAACTCTTACTTATATACAATACAGTTGATGTAATCCTGTCCATATATCAAAAACATTGACATCAAACAAATTACAATTGATAAGTGTGATCACGAACAAATAACAACTATATTGTATGAATTAATGGATATCCATGTATAAAAAATATCAGTATATCAGCAAACCTTCACTGTCCATCCATAGAGTAAATATCATTTAATATTATAGTAGGATAAGGTAAATTGTATTACAAATTAGTTTTTCTGACAAAGTTATCTATATATGTGAATACAGCATAAGGAACACATGACAATATAAAACTGTAAAATATTCACTTCAATTACTAAAAAGGACAGTACATTATTGCATATTACTGAATGTACAGTTCTATAATATCTAATGGTATGTCTTCATTACTGGTACCTTCATTAACCATTACCCTCAATTCAATGTCTTCATTTGTATCCTCATTGAGTGTTTTCATAAACCATGGCATCTTAGGGTTAGTACAACATGGTCCTTCTAATCCTCCACATTGTTGTCCATCCCATAATGGGTCATCAGGATAGAGGACAGTGCTCCAATCTCCACTAGCTATTCCTGATTCACAGTAATAATTACTGCCAACAAAATTTGGTACAGTTCCTGTATTACCAGTATTACATGGACAAGTAAAAATATAAAGATTAGCATCATGAGCAACCAAACCCACTGCTAATGTCCATACATGTTTACGAGGATTACTGCCATATGTAATAGATACACCATCAACATAAATATTATCAATATTTGGATTTCCACCCCCTGGAAAAGCATCAGGTGACCCATACTGATATCCTATCACTCGTCCACATACTTTGTTATAAATAACTCCATATGTGGAGAAGAATACTGAAGCTGAACTACCAGATGATGAGACTGGTCGACTACATAGACCATGATCAATGTTATTATATTGATGTAATGTTAGTCCAGGAGGACAGGTAGCACCAAGTTCACTCATGTTGATGTAGCCTACTCTCATCCAGCCTCCCTTATTATCACAGTTACTACCCTCCATATCACAGTAGACTGATATAAGAGAACCATTAGGAGCTTGTATTGTGTAATAACCTGATGTGGCTGAGCTGTTTACATGGAGAATCTGAGAGCAACTAAGAAAAGAAAGGTCACAGTAGACAGATATTAAGGAACCATTAGGAGCTCGCATTGTGTAGTACCCAGATAGAGCTGAACCGTTTTCTTTGAAAACTTGAGAACAGTTATCAAAGGCATTGTCATCACAATAGACAGATATTAAGGAACCATTAGGAGCTCGCATTGTGTAGTATCCAGATATAGCAGATCTGTTATGTTTGAAAATATCTGAACAATTAAGGAAAGTATGATACATTTCACAAGATATAGGGGAATTATCTGGACATAATATTATTTTTAAAACATTATTTTGTCTTATCTTGAAAGTCTTTCCAGTGTTATTGTCATTACAACAATATTGTTCATAGAGTGAGGGGGGATGTTGAGTTAGTTCACTAGTACAGTCAGCCATACAAGTAGATAAACAACAGACTGGTACAAGAAGTATTAGACTAAGCAACAAAAGAAAAAGAAAGCTTTCAGACTGCATCATTGAAATGACAAAATCCTTTTCTAAGCAGACGTCTTTCACTTAATATCAGATGTAAATTGTGTAGAGACAAATGTCTAAGTACACACATACCTCATGCACTAATTACTATATTATTATATTATTATGGTAAAATGACTATGAAAAGAATGTTTAGTCTATTGTCCACTAGCTATTCCTGATTCACAGTAGTAATTACTGCCAACAAAACTTGGTACAGTTGTTTCTGTGTTACCAGTATTACATGGACAATTATATTGATTAGGACTAGTATCATCAGTGATATTACCCACTCCTAATGTCCATGCGTGTTTACAAGGATTATTGCCATATGTAATAGATACACCATCAATATAATTGTGGTCAATATTTGGATTATTAATGAGAACTGGACCCCCTAAGTCTGGTGGAAAACCATCAGATGACCCATACTGATATCTTATCACTCGTCCACATACTTTGTTATAATTAACTCCATATGTGGAGAAGAATACTGAAGCTAAACTACCAGATGATAAGACTGGTCGACTACATAGACCATGATCAATGTTATTATACTGATGTAATGTTACATGAGGACAGGTGGCGCCAGGTTCACTCATGTTATGGTAGCCTACTCTCATCCAACCTCCCTTATCATAACAGTTACTGCCCTCCATATCACAGTAGATTAAAATAAGAGAACCATTAGGTGCTTGTATTGTGTAATAACCTGATGGAGCAAAACTGTATTCATTGAGAATCTGAGAGCAATTAATAAAAGAAAGGTCACAGTAGGCAAATATTAAGGAACCATTAGGAGCTCGCATTGTGTAGTAGCCAGAGGGAGATGAAGTGTTTTCTTTGAAGACTTGAGAACAATTGTTAAAGGCATTGTCATCACAGTAGACAGATATTAAGGAACCATTAGGAGCTCGCATTGTGTAGTATCCTGATATAGCAGAT
The DNA here is from genome assembly GCA_963965975.1 of Xestospongia bergquistia. Lineage (NCBI taxonomy): Eukaryota > Metazoa > Porifera > Demospongiae > Haplosclerida > Petrosiidae > Xestospongia > Xestospongia bergquistia. The sequence continues at coordinate 640,577 of OZ014414.1, read as the reverse complement.
CTGTTATGTTTGAAAATATCTGTACAATTAAGGAAAGTACGATACATTTCACAAGATATAGGGGAATTATCAGAACAAAATATTATTTTTAAAACATTATTTTGTCTTATCTTAAAAGTCTTTCCAGTGTTATTGTCATTACAACAATATTGTTCATAGAGTGAGGGAGGACGTTGAGTTAGTTCACTAGTACAATCAGCCATACAAGTAGATGAACGACAGACTGGTATAATAAGTATTAAGGTAAAGAACAAAAGAAAAACAAAGCTTTCAGACTTCATGGGTGATCCAGTTGCAGAAAGGTTCTATCTTTCATTAATGGCTAAAGCAAATAAAACATTATGTCTTCAACAGTTACTAAAAGTTGATGTATGATAGATACTTAAACTATAAGTAAATATTGTATCATTACACAATGAACCATGTTATTGTAATTAGGAAGTTAGTTAAATATATTTATGGAGTTATTTATATCAATTATATATATTAATATCACTTAATAAGTTTATGTACTAGTTTTAATGAACATCACATGGGTGTCCAAACTCTTTTTACAACCATTGTATATATCAGTATAATTAGGAAGTTTTAAATTAACATTGTAAAGACAAGGAAGTAAGTACTTTTAATTAGGAAGTTACTGCTTTAATTCATATAGTATATTTTATCATCACAAAGTATGAAGTCATGAGGTGTAATAACATTTTATTATTGTTATATTAACAATACATGATAGACTAGTTTTTTAACTGTGAAGAGGATTGCAGTGTTAATTAGTAGTTATAATTATTGTAACCTCCCCTTATATTATTGAGTATATTGTGTGTTTGTTTGTTCAGTTGTTATCTTTTGGAATTCTCATCTTATCTTGATTAATTCTTAGTTTGTGTCAATATATTACACAAAATACTTTTATTACTCTTTTTGTAGTATCTTCATATTACATTGGACAGCTGCCATTATATATATTTTATGATTTTCTTGACTGTTACATTTAACAAAAAAAATATTTTAAATTAGCAATATAAACAAGTCATAATATGTATGTCTAATTTCAATGCAATTCATATTGAGAACTCAAACATAAGCTTACTTTCAATATGATTCTAGAGCTTAATTGGATACAGAACTTTAATTAATCACTCAACTATTAAGGGGCAAATTGCATATGGCTAACATTAGCCTCATCCACAGACTTATACACAAGAAAAAGTAGTTTTAGCTTTCATGTAAGTCTGGGGATGAGACTAAACTAATTTAATTTTCTATTTTTACCTTAATTAATGCCCTATCTCTTTCCACTATGCATTATTTTTACTATCAACTAGGTAGGACAGCATACACTATGACATCAAATGTTGTGCCTTATATACACTACATCAAGGAGTCATGTTTTGAATGATATCAGAGTACAGTTATATTCTCTGTCCACATAATATCGTTTAAATTAAAATGCTCATGAAATTAATAGTAACGACAAACAGATGTTATTCTAATTGTCTATATTGTTTAAATTAAAATGTTCATGAGATTAATAGTAACGACAAACAGATGTTATTCTAATTGTCTATATTGTTTAAATTAAAATGCTCATGAGATTAATAGTAACGACAAACAGATGTTATTCTAATTGTCTATAATGTGATCTACACGCTTTAGGAATTTGCATATATGCATCAAAAATGACCAAAAAAAATAATTTAATTGTTGATACTTCTCTACAAGCAAATAGAGAGAGAATGCATATCTAAACACAATGTATTAAAAGATATACAATATGTGTAAAAAAAGTATTATATACATTAATATGTAATAATATATTATTATATATTAGCGAATGTACAGTTCTATAATATGTAATGGTGTATCTTCATTACTGGTAGCTTCATCTGCCATTACCCTCAATTCAATATCTTCAGTAGTAGTCTCATTGAGTGTCTTTATAAACCATGGCATCTTGGAGTTAGTACAACATGGTCCTTCTAATCCTCCACATTGTTGTCCATCCCATAATGGGTCATTAGCATACAGGACACTGCTCCAATCTCCACTAGCTATTCCTGATTCACAGTAGTAATTACTGCCAACAAAACTTGGTACAGTTGTTTCTGTATTATTAATATTACATGGACAACAAAATCGACTAGCACGATCAGCAAAATTACCCACTCCTAATGTCCATACATGTTTACGAGGATTATTGTCATATGCAATAGACACACCATCAACATAAATATTATCAATATTTGGATTATTAATTAAAACTCCACCCCCTAAGTCTGGTGGAAAACCATCAGGTGACCCATACTGATATCCTATCACTCGTCCACATACTTTGTTATAAATAACTCCATATGTGGAGAGGAATACTGAAGCTGAACTACCAGATGATGAGACTGGTCGACTACATAGACCATGATCAGTGTTATTATACTGATGTAATGTTAGTTCAGGAAGGCAGGTAGCACCAGGTTCACTCATGTTGATGTAACCCACTCTCATCCAGCCTCCCTTACCATCACAGTTACTACCTTCCATATCACAGTAGACAGATATTAAGGAACCATTAGGAGCTCGCATTGAGTAGTACCCAGATATAGCAGATCTGTTATGTTTGAAAATATCTGAACAATTAAGGAAAGTACGATACATTTCACAAGATATAGGTGAATTATCTGGACATAATATTATTTTTAAAACATTATTTTGTCTTATCTTGAAAGTCTTTCCAGTGTTATTGTCATTGCAACAGAATTGTTCATAGAGTGAGGGAGGACGTTGAGTTAGTTCACTAGTACAGTCAGCCATACAAGTAGAGGAACAACAGACTGGTATAATAAGTATTATGGTAGAGAGCAAAAGAAAAACAAAGCCTTCAGACTGCATGGTTGATCCAACTGTAATACAAATAAAAAGTTTTGGGTCTTTGACTAACAACTATAGCAAATGACTTTTATCTGAATCTTCTTTAATAAAAAAGTGCTGATCAATCTTATAACATAATGACTATACTAGTGGTCAATGACATCATTGTATTGTAGTATACTATGATGTCATTGATCATACTTCTCTGATCCACTAATTATTGTGCTTAAAATAGCATTTTGTCATCTTAACTGAAGTCTTTGTTGCCATAGTTTCATCAATACAATGTAAGCCCAATACAGATTTACCACAAAGCCAAAAATAGGCTATTTCAATTTAAATAAAAACAGTTAGTAATTAAAATTTAATTATTGTAGTTTAATGTTCAATAATTGAAAATTTCAGTAAGAAATAGGTACTATTTCAACTGACAAATAATTTTGTATGTGCTCTTGACTTCCATTGAAGCTATGAGTAAAAAATATTACTTTTTTGCTTCTAGGTGGCTTTGTAGATATCGAGTTAGAGTATTTTGAGTTTGTGGTAGCTTAGAATTGGTTTTACATCATATTGAAGAAATTATGGTAACAAAGAACATGGATGATATGACAAAATCCTTTTTAAGCTGATTTTTTTCACTTAATATCAGATGTCAATCATGTACAGACAATTGTCTGAGTACACACATATCACATGTACCAATTACTGTAGTAAAATGACTATGTTAAAAATGTTTACTTAGTAACTTAGGAATAAAAGCAGTATCATACACAGTAAAAAGTGATGGGTAGAAAGTACCCATACTTTTGGGTCAAAACACCTACAACTCAAGTAACCTGGGTTAAAATAATCCAATGAAAATAATAGTTATAGCAACTGTCAAATGTATTGGTGATTATAACCCACACCTATAGTTAAAGTAACATCTGATATAAGTAGTTGAGGTAACAATTGCTGTTACTTTAACTTCATGCACTGTGGTTACTGTAACACTTAGTAGGTTTGATTCTAACATACATTGCAGTTACCATAACTAACAAAATAGGTTGTTATAACTAATATTGTTAATGTAAATCATTGGTGGTGACATGCTTCTTTTTTTGTTTCATCATGTAATGTACTTTATTTTGATAGCCACACTGAAAAAAGCATGTTGTCATTTTAACTAAGGTCTTCATTACTATAGAGTTACATCAATATAATATAAGCCCAATTCAAAGTTGCTACAAGGCCAATACTAGTGTAACTCAATAAGCATGAAGCAAACAGTTACATCAACAACCACATTGGTTTTACTCCCACTTTGCTATAGTAGTAAATCATAGCTTCAATTGAAGCTATAAGCAGATACTAATTTAGTTAAGTTAAAATAGTATCTACCTCTTCCTCATAATGTCAGTTATTGGATATAAACTACAAAGAGTACTTTGGGTTTTAGTTGGCTTTTCACATATTAAGTTAGACCAGTTTTTGGCTTTGTGGTAACTCAATATTGGGCTTACATCAACTTGATGAGATTCTGGTAACAAGGACAAGGGTTGAAATGACAAAATACTATTTTAAGTGTATTATTATTCCTATGTCATTTCTGTTTCTTCGCACCAGTCATTAATATCTAAATTTATTTAATTACAATGTTTATCATGGTCATATTTATATAAACTAACAGATGGTTTAACTTATATTTATCTAAAACACTATGTTATGCAAATTATTATTGCTTTTCTCCCTTTTACCAATTTTTTAATGACTAGATTACATTGTTATAGTAGTCAAATCATGGCTTCAATTGAAGCTATAAATGGATACTAAGTTAGTTAAGTTAAAATAGTATCTACCTCTTCCTCATAATTTCAGTTATTGGACATAAACTACAAAGACTACTTATGGCTTTTAGTTGGCTACTGGAACATAACATTTCTGAAAACAAGAAAGAAATGGTTAGGTATGATCAGATGTAATATATTTATGAATTGCAGGAAAACTGGTAACAAAGGACAAAGAGAAGAAGGGACTAAGTTGTTTATCTGTCTATTTACCAAACTACATGTATAAAAGTTTTTTTTTAGTTTTGTCAAAATGGGGATATCAATATATGAACAATAATTAATTAACGAGTGGTTGGGTGTGGTCGAAACCAATATTTTGATGAAATATCAAAAAACTGGTAAGAAAAGGACAAAATAGACATGCCCACTAAGTTACTAAGTTGTTTATTTGTCAATATACCAATCTACATGTATAAAAGTAAAGTTTTAATTTGCGTCAAAATGGGAATACATCAAACAATAATTAATTAATTAATTAATACAACAATAACTTTAAAAAAATATTTATTTTGTCATGTGTTAAAATGAGACATAAATATACTAATAGATTAGATTATGATAACAAGAGTTGTAGTACACTTCTAAATATATTAGAATATAATACTTTGAATATATAATTATATAGCATTTAATAATGCTACCAGTTAATTAATTAGTAGATGATGCTTCATCCGAGGGTGTTGCATCAATTGGAGCAGTCTCATTTGAGGGTGTGGCTATTTCCTCTTCTTTTTTGCTTTGGGACTTACGATAGCTAGAAGGAATAGAAAAGAAAATCAAAAAATAAACAAATATAAATAAACGATTAATTACAAAGCATAATTAAGTATTCTTAAATGCTAATATCATAGTAATATTAGTAATATTATAGATTTATAAACAATAGAGTCAGTAAGAGTTGTAGAGTAATCACAGAGTGTATAGTTATATGAATTGTTGTAGAGTTTGCAGTGTTATTTTAATAACTATATATGGTAATTGATTTTATAGTGTAGTATTTCAAAGCAATCTTGCAATGTTTTGTGTAGTATACCAAAAAAGAAAAAAATCAAGATTACAATGTATCATCACTTACTTATAGATACGATAAAGTTGATAAAATCCAGTCCATGCCACAAACACATTGACACCAAACAAGTTATAATTGATTGGTATAATCACAAGTGAATATCGAGACCATATGACACCTAAAAGTAATAATATGATATAAACAAATGAAAGGAAAATGGACAAATATATTATTATACCTGTAGCTGCTAAGGCTATTGACTGATTCAAACTTAATTTTTCAGCTGGTCTATTAATATCGGCTAAACCAGCAATAACAAGCCCCTATTAATTAGAACAATAATTAGATTATTTGAATATTAATAATTTTAATTGACATTGTAATAAATTACTCTAGCAATGTTGATATCAGTGGTACTTACCCATTTAAACGTAGGAGCCCAAAAGAAGATTGTCTTAGGACCTAGAAATCATAATACATGAACAATATCATATACAATGGTAGACTATTGATAATGTGTATAGACATCAAGAAGGAAGTAAATACTTTGCTATAGTCTATACCACTTTTAAACTTAAAATTAACTATAAATAACCAATATAGACTTCCTGTTATACCCTCTCTACTCAAAATGGTCAATTCAGTAGACATTGAATTAACAATATCATTTTACTATTTAAGATATACCTGCTGGATGATTGAAAAAGGCTTGTGCTTTGGGCGGAAATTTGGCCTCGATTGGTGCCCAAAGTCTGCTAGCGATCCTACCAACGACTGCCATTTTTAATGAAGGGCGTTTCTTTCTTTTAATAGGATGCAATGGGAGGAGAGTAAAGGGTTAAATTTAAATAGGTGTGGCTTGGACACGTCACAGTCTTAGAACTAGATCAAAAGATGACTGAGTCAAAAGGAGATATTTTAAAGGTCCGTTTAGGCGATGATACACGTCGTATTATCTTGTACAATACTCATATCTCATATGATGACTTAGTTCTGATGTTACAACGTGTTTATAATGGAGGATTGAAGAGCACTGATGAAGTGACATTGAAATATTATGATGAAGGTATGATGTCATGGGTTATCCCCTAGTTAAAATAAATATAATTAGATATAGTACAAGCTAAAAAATGAGTGTTATTTTACATTTTTTTATAAAATGTTTTTTAGATAATGATCTTATAACAATTGCTGATGCTACTGATTTCTCTCATGCTAGAGAATACTCAAAAAATGGAATTGTTAAAATGATCGTATTTGGTAAGTATGACATTTTTGAAAGATCCTATAAATGAATTAATTAGTCTAAATCCATTTATTTTTAATTCATAATTCTTAATCGGAAAGGACTAGTTTATAGTAACTGTGTTTAGTTTTAATATAGACATTTACAAACTATGTAGCGTCTAATGTTAATGCTAATAGTTAAATGGAGTGTTAATGATACTACTGTCCTATTGTTCTACTGTAATCTATAAAAATGGCTTTGCAGTGTAATACATAATATAATAAAATTAAATGTAGTATTATATATTAAGTACTTGAATATACAATCAATTATTGTATAATAATATAATGTAAAGTTATAACATATTAGGTAAAGATTGATATTATATATATTATGTATGTATGTGTTAAATTTAGAAATTTTAATACCTCTAGTAAAAAATAAAAGAAATAGTTTGTTTTATTAATGTAGTTGTTAGTGTGTCTTCTTTAACTAATAGTTAATGGTCAAGATATCAAGTCTGCTCTCAATGTTACTCAAATTCATGACTTACGAAAAGAGTTGACTGAAGTACGAAACAAAGTGAACTCTCTTGTTGATACTCTTGATATGGGGCATTTCAACGTGGGATCATCAGAAGGACAACCCTATACACATACCACCACTCCACCAGTAAATACTGGTACACTGACTACAAAACATATTGAAGGTAAGGAAAATGATATTACTTGTATTGAAAAGATATTTGTACACTTTCCCTGTTCTTTTCTTGCTTTTTAAGTCAAGGACTCTTTATATACAAATTTTAATATATTAATTAACTATTCATAATAAATCATGACTGTCATTACTTCAACTTGTCCATTAACTGATGCTCAATATGAAGCATTATTTGTTTGTTCATATTTCTATGCCATATTTGTTCCAGACAATGTCCATACAAGTGTTCAATCATTTACTTTCTTTCCATAGAGCCGCCAAAACCAATAGCCACTGCAGCAGCCTCTTTGTTTGATCCTCTGAAACCAACATCAGATGAGTTTTCCGTAATTACAACTTCAGCTACAACTCAAATTCCACTGGCAATGGCCTCAAATCTAGTCCAGTCAACATCACAAGCTCCACCTACAACTGGAGGTGGCGGTAATACTGCACATCTGTTCACTGGTGGTCAATCCGGAGGTCAATTTCTAGACCAAATGCAACCTCCTCAAACTGCCCAACCTACCGCTCCGCCTCCTTCAAGCACCCCACAACCTCCACCTTCTCAATCTGGTGCATATTCTGGTTATCCCCCTAATCCTCCAACTGGACAAGCCAGTCAAACAGGTTATGCTGGTGGACCTTATCAAACTCCATACCCAAGCCAACCTACAGCCCCTCAAACTGCTCCTCCTCATTCCCAAACCAGTCAATACCAGTCTGGGCACTCTACTGCACCTTACCAACAACCCCAGCAACATCCACCAACGTCTACCATTTCTCCTTATGGTGGTAACCCTGGTGCTTATCAGCAACCTCATGGACCTGGAGGACAAACGTATCCTCCTCCACAAGGTCAACCCACACCCATCCGTGGTGGATATCCACCATATTCCCGTCCATCTCCTTATAGAGTTGGATACTGAATTGCTAACCCTTTGATTTACAAATAAAGATACTAAACCTATCAAATTGTGGCATTGCTGTAAATGTTTGTAATGAACATCTATTCAAAATTTGATTTATTGCTATTTTTTGTTTCTTAAAAATGATTTTAAAATAAAATGTTAGCGTGAAATAACATGAACATATTGAGCTATTAATATAGACTTATGAGACAGTTTATCTTTAGATCTATTGTTAAAATGTAATAAGCATATAATTAGACTGATCATCTACAAGTAACTATGGCAACATTGTTAACTTTATATTGACATATAACAAAATTTATTAATTAATTAATTATTAGTGAAAGACAATAGAAAAAAATATTATATCTTTTAATAAATATAATTAACTTTATTAAGTCATTGTTCTACATAATCTACTAACATTAATTCCTCAATCCTCTCAATATTAATTGTATTTATAACAGGGGAACTACCCCTCTCAGATAACGTACATAGGATAGGTACAAAATGAATAGCAGACTTGACTTCAGAAAAATGAGGAGGAGGCAACATATCATCTGACGTTGGAACATCCTATAAGATCATTAAATACCTCAATACTAGGATCTTTAATACATAGATATAATTATACAGAATGCATAGAATATAATAATGATAATAATAATTTGATATACAGAGAAATAATAAATATTAGATATATAATATAGTTACTATTATATTACAACAACTTCATATTACATATCAATTTAGTATTAACACCAATGACATGCACTCAATGAAGGTTTATTGTATCTGTTAATGTTATATACATTTACATACCTTTTCTCTACGCTCTTCTTTGTATGCATCTAAAATGGTTCCAATAAGTCCTTTCTTATCTGTTCCTCTCTCTCCTATGAATCCCCAAGAAATACTAGTATAGAAATTAAATGTATAAGTTAAGTTTTACAGTTTGGCTTACATTTGAAATTGTGGTAATAAGTTTGAAGAAAGTGATAATGCCGTTTCTAATACCTTACAAGCTGAATAGTACCAGTTAATTTTGTCACGTGATGTAGTGAGGGGAGTAGCTAATTCTAACATTAGATCTGAATGGAGCTCTGTGAATGCTGTTGTCTAAAGAGAGAGAGAGACAGACAGACAGACAGACAATGATAGCAATAACTTCTTCATATATAATAGGAGCTACAGTACTACTATGACTAAAGATCTTACCAATTCTGTCAACAAAGCTGGCCACATTGATGAAAGGTTCTCAGCTGATAGTTTTATTAGTAATACTCTTAGTGTAAACAGGACCTCAGCATTGAGAGAGGGACCAGAGTACCAACGAACACTGTCAAGAAGCTTCTCTATACATAAGAAAAAGAACAAATAGCATTACATTTAAAGTAGAGAGTCCTAGCTGAAAAATAAAATATAGATTTGAAGTTGGAATCTCAGGCCAAGGGGATACATTCTGTTTTTTACACATACACACATATATATTTAACGATGACATTAAGATGTTTGACAATGTAAAAATGACTTATACTGGCATAGTACCTGTAATATCATGTAATTGTCCACTATACTGATCTTTTTCTCCACACAATATAACAAAAGCTAATCTTTTAAATAACTTTGCTCTTTGTACCCTCTCCTACAACAAATAATTAATAAACAACAACAAGTAATTAATAAACAACAACAAGTAATATAAATATATAAATTATATTAATTGTAGTAGATAGTAGACAAATTAATAATTGTAGAGATTGAGAGGTATGTCTATACCAATTCTAATGATGAGAAAATGTTGCCCATTCCAGTTGCTGAGGATGAGGTTGGAATACGATTTAAAAGAGAACGAAACATCAACTTGTCCTGTGACATCAAATTATCAATGATGATCTTCCAACTACATTACATAATGGCAAGACAGATGAAAAAAAGAGCTGAATTATATTATTGACTTACTCATGAATACAACTCTCTTCCATGATAAAGAACTTAGAATCCATGAACAGTTCCATAACTTCATCTTTCCAACATTTACGGGTCACTTGAAAGCCACTTAGTGAAGCTAAAAGTCTAGCAGCATGAACATAACATCCAGGTACATGAGGACTAGGATAGAGAAATGGGACAATGAATGAATATATTAATAGATAGAAATACAAGGAAATGAAAACAATCTAGTACTATTTGAATATTATATAATCATTTTAATAATGCATACTTGTAGTTACGTAATGAAGGCCAGACATTACGTAATACAATTTTTAATAAAGAAATGACTCTATCTTTCTCGTTACTTCCGTAAACACAGTCCACAAAATGAGAGAGCACCTATATAACAATTAATATAATTATAATATTTTTATTAATATTAATAACTAACTATAATATTATTAAATGTACAAATTAAATGTCTTCTTGACAAATAAGTGGAAAAAACATTATATTTATTAATGATAATAATTAGTTATTATTTATAGTATACTATTATAAAATTTGTGTTTATTACTATAAATGTATTTAGAATTTTAATATATTCTTACATTTGATAAAACAGCCATAGCTTGTACTTCAATTCCTAAACCAGCTTCCAAATCTGATGTCATTTTAAGTTCGTTGGTGGGACTTGAGATGACATTATTTCTTTCATCAACTATGCCATCTTTTCTACTATCAGACTCTTGGCTATTTACATTTTCAGAGACAACAAGAAATGTTTTAGTATTTTCTGTTGTCTTTGAGACATCTGATGATGTATTGTGTTCATTAATCTCTGATTGAGCCGTGGGTTGTGGTGAGGTGCTTTGAGGTGGTACTATTGTTGCTTGAGAAAGAACATCACAAAGTCGATAAATGATATCCTTCATGAACAAAAAATAAACATCGTGTATAATCTCGTCAAACCTGTAATTCTCGTCTTTGTTTCTTGTTAGTTTTTAAATCTGGTGCAGGAACACGACAGACAAAAACATGAAGAAGACTAAAAAAATAAATAAAAATTATTTACTAATTTAATTATAAATTTCAACTCCTTGCCTTGTCAACATGCATACGAGAGGAATGTTGCCATGGTTATTAGGATCCACACCCACTGTAACGAGATTAAAACTATCCTTTAAAAAGGTATTAATTAAAGCACTACATGATTCCAGCTCTTCAAAACTTTGAAGGGGACTAAAAGAAAATATTAAAAGGTACATGAAGACATCATGTTAGGATGTGCTTAAATTCAGTATACACATTAAGAGGAGCTTACAATCAGAAAGACCATTAAGAACAATATGTATATAATAAATGCATAGACAATCTTATATCTTGTACCTGTATATATATCTATAGAGAAAATGAAGTAAGTATTTCTGTCTTTCTCTGCTTAGTGCGATATCTTCATCTCCTCTCATATTAACAAGAGTAGAACTCATACTGATTAAAAGCTCTTCAAGAGAACAGAGCTATATTTGCAAAGAAAAGAAAAAAGTAAGCAAAAATAATTGATATATATATATATATATATATATATATATATATTGAGAAGTACAATTAATACACTGTACCTTAAATGTGTGCATTAACTCAATAAAGGAATCTCTTATTAACTTTTTAGTCTTTCCAGCAAGATTCTGAAGAAATGACAACTGTATCAATATTAATAATGAATAGGGTCTAACCCATTGCATCCAAGTTTGTGCTATTGATGAAAAGAAAAGGATATCGTTGTCCTCCAAGAGAGGATTCAGGAACTGGCGAATAAGAATATCAATGTCCTATGTAATAAATAAATTAATAAATAAAAATAAAATCAATTATTTTACTGAGGTCTGTTGATATCTAATAAATAAATAATAAAACTATTTTGTTATGTACTGGATATAGTGAAACATCTCTATGGTTACAACTTTTGTTCTATATAATACTTACAGCTAGGTCAATTTACTAACCTCTTTTAAATGGTGTTTTTCTTTTCCACTATCACAAAGTTCTTTCCAAAGTTTTGTCAATGTGCCATAAACTGTTTGTAATAGCCGCAAGATTTTTTGTCCAGCTGGTGTGTTAACTCCACGATATATGTCTCCTGATCTCACATTGATCACCTGATCATTGCCATGACTACCACCACTAAATATGCTACCAAATATCCAAGAGAGTCCAAAAGTTTTTCTTTCAGTTGTCGTTGTAACAGTTGTATGTGAATTTTTAACATTTGGGTCCATACTTTTGAAGGAGGCCAGATCCCAGAATGAGTCTGACAGCTGGTAATGTGGTATAGGAATTGGACTTGATGAAATGGGTGTTTTATGAGATAAGTGAAAATCAGCCCAATTTGATAGAAGACAATAATGAACAATGACAGACAAAGTTTGTACATAAGAAACAATAAGATTTGAATGTGTAGCGCATGTACATTGTTTCCATGACAACATAGTGGATGTACATGTGGACTCGAGAGTGACATCTTTGAAGTTCTCTGTACTTGTCATACTTTGCATTTCTCCATGGCAACAGATGCTGCATCTATTGTCAGCTTTCTCTTTAAGAAGTATATTAAGATTTTTACAAATATATTTAAGTAGTTTCGGTGCAATCAAATCTAAGTTCTCTCTCAAGTAAGGCAATGACAATTGTATCATTAATAAAAGAGGTAGATGACTATTGACATGTTTTGAGTGGACAAGAGTACGTTGAAGTAATAAAAGGAACATAGATTGTGACGTTAAGGGATGACCAGGGATATAAGAGTATTCTGAATGTGATTGATCATCTTTATTTTTAATTGTCATGATAGGAGAATCTGTTTTCTTTAATGACAAACATTCGAGAACAAGTTGACAATAGAGTGACCTCAATAAATGAAGAAATAGTGGTTGAACTGAATCTTGTTTGTGAGCATGCTCAGTAGAGACTCCCGGCAAAATTTGTTCTTGTTGGTCATCAGGAACAGGTGTTTTCTGACTATGCTCAGTAGGCAATCCTGCCAAATGTGAGAGAGAAGTTAAAGTGGCTTTTTGTATTTCACATAATGAAAGCAAACCTTTAAGATAACTAGGATTATGAATGTTTACTGAATGAATAGACTCTGAGAAGAAAAGTGAGGATGACTTAGAGTCATCTAACACTCGAATAAAAGATGTTAATATTTTAACAACTAATTCAGTTGAGATTGTTTTCATACTAAGCAAGTTTTGTTGATCAGTTAATGTTGTATCTAACCAGTCTGGATACTCACTGAGTATAATCTCTGTACAATACGTCAGGATAACTTCTAGAAGACTTTTGCTAGCGACAGGTAGATGCTTAGGTCTTGATAAATCACTAGATACTTCAGTTGAACTTCTTGTTGATTCTTCCGGTTTTGCATGGACAGTTTCAGTAATAGTTCCGGTAATATTAGAGTCATTGCTAGGACCTGGAGAGGAAGTTGAATCACGAGCATTAGCTAGCGATGAAAGAATCAGTTCCGAATGAACAGAGAACAATGAAATGAAAAGAGACAAGCCATAATTAAAGCGAGGTGCATCTAACAATCGAGTAAGATAGAAAAAAGGATAAGCTAACTTCTTTAATGGTGTATCAGACTCTTTGTCATTTTTCTTTAAAGATTCACGATAATATTTAGCATAAGTGTCATCAACCGGACTATCACTTTCCCTATCAACTTTTTCCTGATGTACTTTGACTTTTGGTGGGCAAGCTTCTTGTATTAAAGTGTAAAGAGGATTGAGGGCAGAGTGCAAATGGTTTCTTTGACAAGTTGTGACAAGCCAAGTGGTGGTGCAGTGACTAATAGCAGGATAATGACTTTGTAAACCTTCTATCATCCTAAGAATGAGTCTATAGGGAACATACAATCAATGAATTAATTGATATTAATTGTAAGTGTTTTCAATTTGTAAATAAATGAATGTTTTACAATGAGATCAACAAGATCATTGTTCACTATATGATATCTCACCTCTTTAAACGAGACACATTCAAGTTTTTTGTTATTATTGTATACTGCCAAAATAGAGCAAATCGTTCATATGGTTCTACTGAGTTTGCTGCAAACATTTCTAATAGGAATCCTTCTACTTGTATAGAGGGCGGAGTCAGAGAAAAAAGAAGAGAAAGAAAATGAGCTGCTTCCTCATGATGAGGGGGTGGAGCCGCAGGAGACAAGAGAGACCAAAGAAAAAGAGTAAAAACCTAGATATAGAAAGATGACACATATATTAGTACCATATAAATTATATATATATATATATATATATATATATATATATATATATATATATATTATATATATATATATATATATATATTACATATACTATATATTAAATAATATAAATACACTACATAGTATAGTCTTATTATTATTATAATATATTATATTAATAGTACTATATTGTATACTGATGTTAGTACTATTGTGTTATCACATATAATCCTCAATGATTGTCAGTTGTCAGTAGGGTTGGTACATTTATGTACTACATATTGAAATATTTATGGCAGAAAGGTTTACAATATGTAATTGTGTTTGTAATTTTTTAACATATTAATTTTTTACATGAAAGTTTCCAGATCTATAGTAAATAAGTGTTCTTACAAATGTCACATGTGCTATATACTACAGTACTATATATTAAATGTCACATGTGCTATATACCACAGTACTATATATTAAATGTCACATGTGCTATATACTACAGTACTATATATTAAATGTCACATGTGCTATATACCACAGTACTATATATTAAATGTCACATGTGCTATATACTACAGTACTATATATTAAATGTCACATGTGCTATATACTACAGTACTATATATTAAATGTCACATGTGCTATATACCACAGTACTATATATTAAATGTCACATGTGCTATATACTACAGTACTATATATTAAATGATCTATTGCTATATACTACAGTACTATATATTAAATGTCACATGTGCTATATACTACAGTATTATATATTAAATGTCACATGTGCTATATACCACAGTACTATATATTAAATGTCACATGTGCTATATACCACAGTACTATATATTAAATGTCACATGTGCTATATACCACAGTACTATATATTAAATGTCACATGTGCTATATACCACAGTACTATATATTAAATGTCACATGTGCTATATACCACAGTACTATATATTAAATGTCACATGTTCTATATACCACAGTACTATATATTAAATGTCACATGTGCTATATACCACAGTACTATATATTAAATGTCACATGTTCTATATACCACAGTACTATATATTAAATGTCACATGTTCTATATACCACAGTACTATATATTAAATGTCACGTGTGCTATATACCACAGTACTATATATTAAATGTCACATGTGCTACATACCACAGTACTATATATTAAATGTCCTATTGTACCTGTATCAACTCTGTCCTACTACCCATAATATTGGCCACACTACAAACAATATCTGACAAGACCACATCTCCTTTCTTTGCACTTTCTTGCCACAATATGAAAACTGTCCTCAGAGAAGTTAGTAGAAGATGAATATTTGTAGTACGAAGGGATGTGAGAAGTAAAGCTTGTAACCACGGAGATGCAGGAACTGGTGACTCTAAAAGAGGCACAGAACTCCATTATTAAATGTTAATAATTAGTTAATTAATATAATTTAATTAATATAATTAGGTCCAGTAGTAGCATATGCATATTTCTTACTTATAAGAGATTCTACAGAAAGATTACTCAGTAATGTTAAAGACTCCATTAATATTCCACAAAGACTATTCAAACCGTTTGCAATGTCATCATCGTCACCATCACCACTCTCACTTCCCACACACCGACATTCACATAATTGTAAATCATCTGATGTACTAATATGTTTCAATGCATCTTTGGTTGCCATAGTGACCATTTCATCAGCGGAAACATCTTCCATATCACAAATACGAGTTGATACAAAAATTTGTATAAGCGTCTGTGATTGCTGTATTAATGCCATTACCAGACCCCCTAGAGATACCTCAGACCCTTCTAATGGATTAATTGAAGTATTAAATGACAGGAGCTTCTCTTTATTTGGAGATTTAATTACACCATCTACTGATGGTGTCTTACTCATTGAAAGACAAGGTGAATGTTGTGCATTTTGAGTGATCTCTGAGCTTGTTAAACTAGTCTGACGAGTTCCTAATACTTGTATATACTGGTTAAGCAGAGACAATACACGGGTGATAAACGAGGCAGACAATTTTATGTCTTGAAGAGTGAGAGAAGGGAGGGTTTGGGTGAGAGTGACAGTAAAATGAAGAAGAAGGTTTGGCAAGTAGAGTGTTAAAGCACCTTCCATGTTAGCCTGTAAGATATAATTGTACAATTAAAGGAGAGTTATTAACAATAAAATAAGAATGTAATAATCACATGATTAAAGTGTCTGATCATGTGATCATTATAATGTATTTAAGGTTGTCATGTGACATAAATAAAATGAGGTTACTCACAAGAGGTAACATATGAAGTAGAAATATGACCAGTTCAATTCTTTCTTCCAAACTATCAGATCTATCATACTCATCCAAGCAAGGAGTAAATTGTTCTTCTAACCCTTTAATCAACTTCACTAAATATCCTTCAGCCCATCCCCACAATATATCACTATCAATACTTATTAACAGCTGGTTAGCAGAGTGAAGTAATTCTTCCTTTAAATGATATCGCTTGCTATTCTTTTTAGAAGTAACCTCCAAACTGTTTTGACTAGAAAAACTTGTTAATATAGACGAGGGTAATCCTCCTAAATAAGACACTTGTGCCTTCAAGCAGTGAAGAATATTCGACAAAATATCATTAAATATTAGTTGTATCTCAGCTTTATCGTTAAGAAATTTTAGTAGACGATAAGGTAACAAACAGCTAGCTTTCTCTGTCGTAGCAACTTGTTTAGAAGCTTGTTTTAAAATCTTCTTCAGTGCTAAAAGAAGGTGTGGTCTGACATAAGTGTTAAAATATGACATCAAATCTGATGATGGATCTTCAATGTCAGAAATGGATGAACTGTTTTCACGTTTATGTGTTTGGCTGTTGCCTAGCAACCATGCATATAACCGACGATTTAGGGATTGATCTCGTTTTAGTAGGCATTGTAGACTAGAAATAATAACTTGTATTAAGAGGGTGGGGTTGATGGGTGGAGCATTAAGGGGGAGAAGGTGAGTAACTAAATCAAGAGTATGTCTCTCAACTAAAACATTAGAATCAACTAATGATGAGCATAAAGCAGACACCTGAAAGAGAGAGAGAGAGAGAGAGAGAGAGAGAGAGAGAGAGAGAGAGAGAGAGAGAGAGAGAGAGAGAGAGAGAGAGAGAGAGAGAGAGAGAGAGAGAGAGAGAGAGAGAGAGAGAGAGAGAGAGAGAGCAAGCATGAAATATATCTACAAATAAAACTCACAAATAATTCTGGACACGTATCCACTTGTTTTAAAGCAATAAATACTTCTGATGTTCCTTTAGTAAAATGAGGTAGTAAGTAAGTCAAAGCATGGAGTCTCATATTGGGAGAAGTCAGTAGAACATTCCAGACAGCACAAGCAAATGCAACATGATCAGTTGTTGAACACAAAGAGTTAAGTAAGTGAGTTACTCTGAAAAAACATATTGACAATAAACAATTCTTTCTCTAAAGTTATTTTTAGCCATTTTTCTGTCTATCCATCAACTTACTTGTCAATATGTTCACTTCCTTCTTCCAATCCTGGTAACAAAGCTGATATCAGACCCGATAAACCAGGTAATAATGCCAGACCCAGTGGTATATAGTATTGTTCATAAAGATCTAATATAATAGGTCTAACTTGCATTGAACCATACTCCATAAGAGGAAATAGTCCAGAAGAGTAGAGAAAGAGATCACGAGCTAAACCATCATGTCCGATACGATCAAATATAACTCTAAAATACATGCAAAATATGTAATGTAATTATTTACATGTACATGTAAAATATATAATAATTAATAACTACAACTGTATTGGTATTAACTTCCTATTATAATTGTATTATAAATGTTATTTAACAATAGTGATAGACTATTTCTAATATTACAATATCCATACATGTACACAAATATATAATATATATATAAACATTACATGCAGCTGTCTACTCTCTTCCAAATGTTTATTTTACATATTAAAAATACAATATACTTTTTCCATTATTTTAATCATATCCATTTATTGCCTAAAGTAAACAGATATAAATATACTGAGTAGTTTACTAAAATATACACAAAAGTATGCAAGTAATTAAGATACTGTCAGAGTACATTTACTAATAATTTACTGAAACATGTAGAAAATATACTGAGTAGTTTACTAGAATATATACTTACTTATAAACATCTAATACTTTAAGATGGACACCACCAGGTAAAGATGGATGAAGACATTGAGCTAATCGTTTACATATCAAATGTTTATGAGGTAACACATTAAAATGAACATACGCTAGAAGAACCTAAGAAAAATTGAAATATTCACTTAATTAGAAATATAATGTACTCATGGACCAGTACGACATACAACCCCTTCATAATATATGAATACTTTAATGTTACTTTCTTAACATCTAGCTAGGCCATTCGGCACTGAGGTTTAGCTGTGTATTATTCCTACCTTATTTAGCCTAGCTAAACAGGAGATGAGATCGTGCCACTCACGACTCAATTCAAATCCCTTTAATGCTCGCTCTACAGATGCTGCAAATCTTTGAAATTTCGGGTCTGAAGCAGGATTGCCTTCTTTGCTTCCTTCATCAGCTTCAGCCATGGTTGAAATAAACGGAAGAGTACGGTCATTGAAGGCTTAATATACGGAGACTGAGGGAGGTGTGGCTGAATGGAGTCTTAATTGCACGTCTCTCTGTTCTCCTAATAATTTTGTCTTAATGAGCAGTATTACACGTCCAAGGCGGTCCGTCAACCGAGGAGATAATGAAGATGATGATATCATTTTGACAAGTAAGGAATCACTAACAAACAAGGATACAGATGTGACTAAAGCCAGAAGATGCAAATTTGTCTACAAGACAATCCTGTTACTTCTTCGGAACATCACTGTAGAGCCTGTGATGTTCCTCTTCATGTTCGGAACATATTTGTACCTTGCTTTAATAGAACTATACATATATCAACAGTATGGATTGAAGGCTTTGGAGAATATTAACTTTAATATGCCAAATCACAGTTTCTGTGTGAACGCCACATTCCTAGATCGAGTTGTTGGTAATGGTACCAATGATCGTGTGGAGAGTGAAGCATCACTTTTAATACTGACCATATCTGCAACTGGACAAGTGATTTCTGTGTTTGTAGCACTGGTAGCTGGTCCGCTCTCTGATAGATATGGTCGGAAACCAATGCTACTCTTTGCACTCACTGGTAACTTAATTGGAGCTGTCCTCAATATATTTATAGTGTATTTTCATTTGGATATGCACTCATTAATTGCTAGTGGGCTAGTATTAGGTATTACTGGCGGATTCTCAGTTGTTATGACTGTCTGCGTTGCTTATATTGCTGATGTCAGCACAACAAAATGGCTGACATTAAGAATTGCTCTCCTTCAAGCTATGCTGTATACAAGTCAAGCATTAAGTGATGTTATCACAGGACAATGGCTAAAGAGATCAGGTTGTTTCTTTGATCCATTGCTATGGCTTTCAGCTGGTGCTGGTCTTCTTGTCCTCTTTTATTTGATTATTCTCAAGGAGCCTTGGTCAAGAAAGGCCCGACTTGCAAAATTGAAAGCCAAGGGAGAGGAACAGTTAGCATCTCTATTGACTCGAGGCTTTAAAATTTTTTTATATCGTGGTTACTCTCGTTGGCGATTATGGTTAACTCTAATAACAATGAGTATTACAGTTATTAATGGAATTGGAATGTTTGAAATACTTACTCTATTTCAAGTTCATGAGCCACTGAATTGGGACCCAGCGGAGATAGGCTGGTACGGGTTAGCAAGTACCCTTGCTCAAGCTTTTTCTCTGTTTTTTATTTTGCCAGTGGTTGTGTTTTTTCGTATTCCAGATCCTTTGATAGTTCTTGTTGGTCTTGTTATAACAAGTGGTATGTATTTCTTTATTGGGTTTTTACGAGAGAGCTGGGAAATGTATTTAGGTAATAATTTATACATCTTAATTTTATGCTTGTCTTCTTCTATTGCAGTTGGTGTCTTACTTGGTCTTGATCCTACCATTACTCCAATTATAAGAGCTATCTTATCTAAGCTTGTTTTACAAAAAGATCAAGGTAAGAACCACAAACCCTTCTTTTTTACCCTGTCTCTTTTGTTTCCTTATTAGGAGCTCTATTTGCAATAGTAACAGCTGTACAAGTATTATCAGCTGCATTTTCTTCAGTTTTATATAATACTGTATTTCGAGAAATACTTCAACAACATCTCCGTCCTGGACTTGTTTTTATTCTAATGGGAATACTGGGATTATTACCAGTACCACTAATGTTGTGAGTACAGACCACTCTCCCACATAACTCTTACATTTTATTTAATATATTATTATGACTTTGATGTAATTTTTTACCCTTTCTAGGATTCTCTTCATTTTTCGTAAAGGTGCTAAGATTCCTCAACTTAAAGAATTGGATGTTACAAAGCAAAGTGATAATGAAGGAGTCCCAGTATCATCTGAAGAAGAGGACAATTTGTTATCTGATGACACTTAACTTATTATAATAAGTTATAAGTAATTATTATATAACTTCCCAGGATTGTGTGATGTATTACTATAAAATAATTGTAGTACATCTTCTCTTTTGTTATCATTTAAATTTTAGATTGCTTATACAATGTAAAAATCCTGTCTAATATCGACACTAAAATCATTTGGATGCGTGACGCCCACCCACAACTGTGTAGCCAGCTCCTCCCTTACATGAAACGCGAGGCTTGGATACGCAAGACTTACAGAGGAACGTCATAGACTTCCCTTCAAAAACCCAAATGGCAGAAATGATGGATGATGTAATCAATCAAATGTGTAAACGTAACGGCTTTGTAAACCCACGAAAGCGACAACAAGAAGATGACGATTTACAACTTAAACAAAAACAAAGAAAACACCAATTAGAAAATGTTGTTGCTGTTTCTAATGGTTAGTTGAGTAGTACAATGATATGTTACTTTCTATCATGATGTTCAGGTGAATCTACGAAATGTGTGCCAACTGAAGAGGTCGAAGCAGGTCCTATGTCAGCATGTCAGAGTGAACTAGGTTAGTGATCAAATTATTTAGTAAACAAAGTATAAATTGAGAGTGTGTACAAAATGAATTTTGAAAATGATGACATTGCAATGTTAACAACTTCTACTTTAACAACTCATACTTAAACTACAACAATGTTAATCATAGTTAATGCATTATTTATATATCTCATAAGGGAGTAATCTGTTAGTATAACAAATTATGTGCTTTAAAAACTATTTCAAACATTTGAACTTTCAAAGCCACAAAGTGCACTCTGAACTTTATTATGTTTATATAGTTTATAAAAACAGTAACAATAGTTTGTATGAGATCACATGTCATGTATGCACTTTGTTTAAATATTTTATTTGATAACATGAAAACAGTTGTCTATATTACCAAAGATATACATTGGTACAAACTTAAATGTCATTTGAGATATTATTAAACTAACAACAGAATTCAATATAAAAAGCATGCTATTGTAAATAACTGATAAGTAGTTGTCAATATTTTAGAGTTTGTTTCATGTGCTATACATTGTGTAATTAACAATGCATTGCTATTGATGTCGCTAACCATTTTATAGTGCATTAAGATGGTATGGTAGTTTTGGAAATGATATATTACTAAATACATCATAAAGATTAAGTCATGTGTCATATTGTGCTATATTTTGTACCTTTAATTGTAATATACCTCTCATTATTACAGATATTGATAGTCTTGATGAAGTACTAGAGCTGTTGGAAACTAGTCGTTTCTCAGAACAAAACTGGCTTAATCTTGGTCTCAAATTTGGTCTACTAAAGAATACACTGGAGACAATTGAGGCAAAACATAGACCAGACATTAACCGATGTCTTATTGAGTGTCTGACACTATGGCTACGAAGAGTTGACAAAGTTGATGAGAAAGGTGTACCCACTTGGGACACATTAGCTGATACTCTTAGTAAGCTAGGAGAGAAGAAATCTGCCGAAAATGCTAGACAGAAAGGTTTGCTTAAGAATAAATGATAGGACTTGATTATATCTTTTTAAGGTAATGATGGACCTACAGAAGAATTCTCTAGTTCAGCTTGTCAAATGCTACAGAAATACACTGATAGGCTCTCACATCTAGTTCTTTCTGTGGAGATTGTTCAGATGTTATATACTGAGAGAGTGATCTCTAAGGAGACATTAGATGAAGTGAATAGTTTAGGAGGTAAACTAGGTGATGGTCCATTGAGAGCAATATGTGCTACAGTGTATGAGGATCCTAACAAGCTGAGGGTACTTGCCAGCATCTTTCTGAAATTTGAACAAACAGTATCTATTGGTCAAGACATACTTAAAAGTAAATAGTTATAGATTTTTATTATTAACAGTACTCAATATCATTTTTATAGATGGTACATTTTCTTCTCAAGTCATACTCCAAGAAACTTATCAACAAGATTTTGATAAAATGAGAGTAGCCTTTGGAAATCTTATTTACACTGTTGGACCTCTAATTGAAGCAGGCATTCCATCATTAGATGAGTTAAAAGAGTATGTTCAGACATGTTTCCCTGAGCTAACACCGCAGTTAACTACAGCCGAATCATTTGATAATGTAAGGTACATTGTAAAAAATAGATGTACCATCATAAATATTTCTTGCTTGGAGGCCATTGTTGATCACTACAAAATTACCGAGGCTAAACAACACATTGATGAATTCAACACAGCAGTTGATACATTTTGTGAAAACACGAGGGCTGACATCTGCTGTAACCAGAGCTTTAGCATATTCTCATCTTCTCATCATCTCATCTGTGACACTATTGAGTTTGTTCTAGACTGGGATGCTGATAAATGCACACTCAAAGACATCAAGTTGTTACTTTTGAAAGCATTTAAAGGTTTTGCAAAGTTTATACAAGTAAGAGCTATTGCTGAAGGCCACTCAATTTTGGTTACCTGCCATACTCCACAATATATGATGGAGAGTCTACTAATAATGGCAGAGGAGAATCTCAACTTATTAAAACACGAGGGCCTAATTCGATTAACATTTGGCTACTACACTATTTTTGACAAACGCAAGAAAGATAAGGTATTTAAGTAAGAAGTAGTAGCATCTAGCTCATGTTTTGTCTAGGATATACAAGCTCTTGAAGAAGACAAGCAAAGAATTGTAGAGGATCTCACACACAAAGTCAACTCACAAGACAATGCTATTAAAGAGAAGACAAAAGAAATAAGAGATTTGAAGTCAAAACTTACACATAAATGTAATCAAGGTAAGATATCTATTAATAAAGCAATACTGTAGTTGTAGTTATTTGGGAGACATTGAAATATATTTTCTAATTATAAAATGATGAAATAGATTTGTAAAGAACATGTTTCTGGAAGTGAAGGAATTATGTAAAGCACTACAAGAGTTGATATAGTCTGGTACAAAGGGCATGTACATTGACTGACCTAATATAGAAAAATTTTCAATTTATTGCTTGTTTAGGAACTGCACAAGCAATTTAATAATAATTGTAGACAAGTATAATTATATTAATATTGTACCTTCTATAGAGGATGAGTTGAAACAATTGTTGAAAGCAAAGACTAAAATGAATAATGCAAAGTCTTTAGAGATAGAACAACTAAAAGGTACTGTCAGGAAAAGTGAAGATTGTTATATGCTGTAATTATGGGCAATTTTTTCATATATAGCTACTGAGAAGAAGTTATTGTGTGTGTCTGATGAGAATCAGAAAGAGATAGAGACACTACAGGAAATAGTAACATCATTGACTTTACAACTAAGAGAGAGAGATCAACAGATTAAAGGATTAAAGGAGAGCTTAAAAGGTAACAATCCCTATTACTAAATTTGTCATTTCTATTTATACATTGTTAATTTAGATGTCTTATCAAAAGTTCGGAAACCAATTTCATTTGACCAAGGACTTCCGGAGACACTAAATATGCCTAGTCAACAAGATAATCCCAGTGAACAAATAGGTACATAATATGATATATATTAATTATTATCATAATTATATTATAATTATGATAATACATAGAGTCTTTAATATCAGAGTTAAGAGATCAGTTAACAGATTCAGCTGATGACAAACAGTCAGATGAAGAGACTAATGAAGGTACATATTATATCTTAGTCCTAATTACATGTACAAATACTCAGTTAAAAATGTAAATGTCATATTGTGAGATTCATTGTAGTCAGCAGTCACTTTATTAATGATTAATATTCATTGTAGATGTATGTACCTTGTCTATACAATACTGCACAATACATTACAATACAATCATTATATTTAATTGTAACATAATTATAATGGAATTTCAATGCATAGCTAACAAAAGCACAATGAATAAGCTATTTAGTAGCATAACTTAATTGTACCAATACTACAGACCATATTAAGTTACATACAATAGGGAAAGAAATCAGTCTCTTAAGTTTATCTACTCTTTATACTTTGTCTATAGTATCTAATTTATATTAATATACTATATAATCATTTTGTTTTGTCTATTTTATATGTTATAATACATGTTACCTTTTAATAGAAGATCCTCGTAGTATCCAATGGGGTTATAATTATGTTGATCTATCTTCGGCAACTACTAAACAAGCTGATGATGTAATGAATCACTTGAAAACAGAACAAACAGGAAAAGATTGGAGTATTCGTCTCATTACTTCATCTCCTGAAAGTGCTCTAGTCGTAATTAACAATCTCAATGAGTGTATAATGAGAGCTTTCTACATCGACCAGACTCCATTAGACAGCACTTGTGTCTCGGCATTGTCAGAAATACTTAAAGCTAATCGAACAATGAAGAGGATATATTTTATTTCCTCTCCACTTACTGGTGGTATCAAACCATTGACAGATGCTCTCTGTGTCAACAGATCAATAGATAGATTAGAGATATTACACAATGCTATAACAGATGAAGATATGACTCATGTGGCCGAAATGTTTTGTAGCAACAAGACACTGAAAGAAGTTGTTTTATCTGATTGTGATATCACTGATAATGGCTTCGGACATATCTGTGAAGGACTTACAAAAAATCAAACACTTATTAAGTTGAATGTTGGTAACAATACTCAGATCACTACTATTAGTACCAGTACAATAGTTAAACTTATGAACACAACCACATCTTTGATAGAATTATATCTTCAAAATACTTCATTAGAAGATGATGATATTATGACAATTTGTCACACACTTCCTACAAACAAGACAATAGAGAGAATAGTGTTGTCCAAGAAATATAAGGAGAGTTGTGATAAGCTTGAGGAGAACATTCAAGACAGACTCCTCTTCTTGTAACAATATCTATGTATGTATGTTAAACATTGTTTATTATAACAATTTATATTTTATATATAATACACAGTGCTAAAACCATCCAAACATGGTCTTATACTGAATAGAACTTCTCTGGTGATAACATCACAATAATTATAGGTAGAACACATGGTTTAAAATTTAGTAGTCCTCTGTGGCTATTCTCTTAATGCACATGTGGCATAATTTACTCTTTTAAATAAAATGATTCATAACTTAGCTGACCTTTAAGAAATAGTATTCATGATGTGTTATAATCCTAGCCTGACTTGACCCACCCCATATTTCTTGAAGACATGGTATGGTTTCAAAAGTATATACTTTCCCAACTTCAATTGGATAAGAAAATTATCTCAGCTCATACAATAACTTACTATGTGTCATATAATGGTCCACTTATGGAGTGGGCGTTTTATTTTAAATTGGTCCTTTCCTTATAAGGTAACTTATGTATGTTTAATAAATAGATATGATACTAAAGTATCACATTTAATAGAGCAACCATAACATGTTATGTTAAACCTCCTTTTAAGAAGTGTTGTAATTTATTTTTCTTAACAATAACAATTAGAAAACACTTAAAATCAATTCATGGCCTTGGTACATACATTATGAATTATATTAAAAAGACACCATGATATCATAATAATAAGCATATTATTAAATTAATATTATTAAATATTAACTATTCTGGCGTCACTTATTTCGTTGACTTCTTTTCCTTTTTTTCCTTTTCTTAACATGTTTGACACGTTTAGTCTTCTTTGGTTTGTCTTTAATTTGCTTAGTGAGTTTGGGGCGTACTTGAATGGAAGGAGGATTCCTGTATGGTGAATTCTTAAGAGTACTATGAAGAGGTCTTGATGTTGGTTGACAATTCATACAAGGCTTAGACATTGGAACAATTGCTTTCTCAGTACTATGATGTTCGTTTGCAATGTCCATTGTATTAGAAGGTATTGTATCAAGAGAAGGTGTGTAAACTACCTTTTTATGAACTATAAGTGGGAAGGTGGAATCTTTGTTAACTTTCAGCTGATCTCTTTCATGTGTTACAATAGAAGAAGTAGATGACACAGCTGCTGTGTCAATCAACTGTTTTGCTATGAGAACTGGTGCCATTTCCTGAACTTTTCTTGAGTCTAGATTAGCAGAGTATTTTGGGTTCTCCACTTCTTCCTGTGATGGTCTTAGCTGTTTAATTTCTGAAAGGTTGTTTGTTTGTACCTCGTCAATTGGTTGATTATCAGAGTCCTATAAATAAAAATATTAATTTAAGTACTTATTACAAATATTTACCTATAAGATTGGTTTGTACTTACATGGGAAGGGTCATTTATAAAGGTGACAAGTGAAATTTGTATGCCAATCTCTTGAAAGAACTTGCGATTCTGTTTTACTAATGTTAATGTAACCTCAACATCTTGTGGAAAAATGCTGTAGATCATTTTGATTGAACTTTCTTCAGGCTTAGACAAAATATATGGCCATCGTTTTGAAGTGAATTTGTGCTCCATCATGAAATCAAAGGTGTACAGACTGAGATCATTAGATACTGTGAAAGCAATCTGTGGAAAACCAACGACATCTCCTAGACCAAGTCCATTTTCTTCAAGGTATAAAGTTAGCAAAGAACTAAGGTTAATTTTTTTTGCAAATGCCTTATATAATTCTTCATATTCCTTCATCTCCTTTTTGGTTTCCTCAAGACCATACTTTTCAATAATTTTTCCAAGCAATTGATAATTGAGGTATCCACAGAATTGATGAGACACAAGAAATAAGATAATATCTTCAATTTTGTTTAGCTGAACTAGTTCAGTAATATATTCTCTAATCTTTTTGTTGCTATAGTCACTTATTAGTGAGCATTTAACAAACAATTTGAGCTCACCAACACAGCCATTTTGTAAGCCAGTACATGTCATATCAACTAGTTCTTTGAACTTATCACGAAGTAAGTGAATTTGTCCCATAAATTTTATTTTATTTTCTAGATATTCTTGAAATTTAGCTACATCTAAAAGAAAGAAAAGCAATGAACAATGTTCACTATCTGTGTATCAAACAAATGCAAAAAGCAAACCTTCATTGATTTCTTTGTCTTGCTCTGAAGGACATTTTGACGATGGATGGACCACTTCTTGGACTGCAGTGGAGATTCTTTTATAGTCTGTTGACATCTGGTCAGTAATTGTTCCCTCTGAAACAGACAAAATTGATACGATTGCTGAAAAACTACTCGGGTTATCACGTATTTTGTGCTCGAGATATTGAGTAACTGTTGTGGCTGAAGCTAGACACGATCCTGTTCTTTGAGCTGCTATTGCTTCACTTCTCATCTCCTGAGGTATCATTCCTTTCGCGTACAATTCATTAGCTATGCATAAATATAAGGATGGATTTGAATTCCAATAATTAATTAGACCAGCAGAATGTCTCCTGAATATTCCTTCAGCAACATCTTCTCTCGGAGTCGCCATTTGCAGTCTGCAGACACGCCTAAATTATTTAGCTTTAATTAATAACTGGCCACACCTTCTACTAAATATGCCAGTCTACGAGATCAGGTTGTTAACCCCTTTCCAATAAATATCATGTTACACTAATAGTTCTTTATTATTTAATAACACTTCTGTGTGGATATACAAGTACTATAATTATGTTATTACATACATTAATATTAATAATATAATAATATTATTATTACATGTATTATTTACATTTTATTGTGCACAAAATTATTAACTTTTATCATATGTTAATAGCCCCTCCTCCCTAACTAGACTGACATGACCTTGTCCTTCTATAAAGAAAAGCTATGCCTTCAAAAATACTTCAACTAAGTGAGCATTAACATCATAATAATTATAGGTAGAACATGTTGTTTAAAATTTAATAGTACTCTGTAGTTGTTCTAGTACATAAGTGGACGTTAATTAATACCCTTTTCAAAATTAAATTGTTCATATGTACTTAATTATATCTGACCTTTCAGATAATAGTATTCATGATGTGGTATGCAACCCCACCCTGACTTGACCCTCCCCCATATTTCTTTAAAGTTTAAAGAAACGCTATGTCTTCAAAAGTGCTTTCTCAACCTCAACTAGGTAAGAAAATCATCTCAACTCATACATTTTTATAAAGTACATAATGTACTTGATATAACGGATCACTTATAGAGTGTGTGTGTTTTAGTTTAAAGTCCTCCTTTTCTGAAAAAGTCTGATAACTTATGTATCTATGTTCTATCAATATAGATAGTATGTCTTTATTATCACTTCTAAATTGGTTTACAAAATGTCTTTTATTACAGGTACTGACAATTTGAAAGATATTGTTGATGCTTTGAAGCAAGTTCGATTTCCTAATCATAAATGGTTTCCTCTTGGTCTACAACTGGGTCTATTATCATCCACTCTGAAAGATATTGAAGCAAACCATAAAGATGATGTAAGGAGATGTCTTCAAGAGTGTTTAACTCTGTGGTTGAGTAAAGCTGACAAGGTGACTGAAAGTGGAGGTCCTACATGGGACTCATTAGCTAGTGCTCTTCGCAATATAGAAGAAAATTTTGGTGCTGAAAAAATAACGGAATTTAGTAAGAAATTCAATGATGAATATGTTTGAATATATTCATGTATTATTTTCTTTTTTTCTTATAGAATTCTCCACTCCAGCTTGTCAAATGTTACAGAAACACACTGACAGGCTCTCATCATTGACTCTTCCTGTAGAGATCGTTCAGATGTTACATACAGAGAGAGTGATCTCTAAGGAGACATTAGATAAAGTGAATAGATTGGGAGGTGTACTAGGAGAAGGTCCATTGAGAGCACTGTGTACTACAGTGTATGAAGATCCAAGCAAATTAAAAGAGTTTGCTACTATATTATTGAAATCAGAAGAAGTAGTACAGATTGCTCAAGACATACTCCAGGAATATAGTAAATAAATTTACATATTATTTTATTGTTACTTCTCATTTTGTTACATAGAACAAACATTTCCTTCCCAAGTCATAGTACCAGCTACATGTCAATATGAGTTTGATCAAATGAGAGTAACTTTTGGAAATCTCTTTGATGATGTTGCACCTCTCATTGAAACTGGTATTCCTTCACTTGACAAACTGAAAAAGTACATTCGAAGATGTTTCCAAGAGCTAGCACATCAATTGAGTACAGCCAAATCATTTGATGATGTCATAGATATTGTTCAAGACTCATGTACCATCATTAACATTTGCTCCTTAGAAGCTATTGTTAATCGCTATAAAATCACTGAAGCTCAAAAGCTCATTGCAGAATTCAAGAAACAAGTTGATACTTTTTGTGAGAATGTGAAAGCTGATATATGCCTTAAGCAAAACTTCAAGACAACTTCATCTTCTCATCTTATTTGTGAAAGTATTGAGTTTGTTGTAAAATGGAAGACAAATGAATGTACACTACGTCACATTAATGGTTTGTTGTCGAAGGCTTTTGAAGATATGGCAAAATCTGTCCAAGTTAGAGCAGTAAACGAAGGCAACTCCATCATTGTTACCTGCTATGCTCCACTAAGGTTGATGGATTTTCTGTTAATTGTTGCCAAAAGCAATCTTGACTTACTTAAGGAAATGGGAGTCATTAAACTTACTATCGGCTATCATATTATTTTTGATAAGTACAAAGAGGATAAGGTTAGAAGTAATCATTTGAAAATAATAATTACCTTATTACTTATAGGAGATGAGAGCTATTGAAGAAGATTTAGAGGATCTGAGACACAAACTGGAGTCAAGGGACACAACTATTAGAGAGATAACAATAGAAATGGATGATTTGAAATCCCAGCTTAGAAACAGTGAAGGTCAGTCCAACCTTGAAGTAATAGATAATGTGTTATTAATGAACATTATGGAATAAAGTACAAGATACTATGTCTTGAATGTTTTTAATACACATTTTATCATGTATGGTTTACTCTTCTATTATTTGGTACAACATTTGATATCCTAATACTCTTAGAAACCTAACTTTAGTAATTAATGTCACAATCAACAAACAGTTAGCTTTAAACAAAGAAAAGAAATGATATAACACACCCACCATGTAAATTAACTTTTTTATACAATATGACAAATACTATATGACAGTACCTTTGATATGATCACACATTAAACAATAAACTATTAAGACATCATGTATCCATTAGTAGATTGAGTTAATAAAGGAATATATACCATTTAGTATAATAAGATCACTTTGTCCTATAGAGATAGAAAGTTATTTCATTAGCTCCATTTGTAGAATTATATATATTGTAATATAATATAATTAATTATATTTGTTATATATTGTTAAATATTTTGTTATAGATGAAAAACTAATGAAAGAAAAGGAGATTGAAGAACTATATCAAGGAAAGAAAGGTAGTATATCTTATTAATGTAACACAGCTTATATCATTGTATTGATATCATATACTGTAGCTAGTGAAGAGGAATTAAATTTAGTAAAACAAATGTTAGAACATAAAGAAAGAGAGATTGATTACTTGAAATCATTGTTATCAATGAAGGAAAGTGAGAAATCTAATATAATAATAAATTTTATTATATTTTTAACATTTTATATCAATAATAAATACATCTCTCTTTATAGCTCTTGAAGAGGAACTAGACACACTTAAAAACAAAATACTAGAAATGTCTAGTGTCACAGAAAGTAAAGGTGAGTTCATAACAACACATGTTGTGTATTGTCTTGTTCTCTCTTGTATATAGAGTCTGAGTTGAAACAATTGTTAGAAACAAGTACTAAAATGAACCGAGCAAAGATTTTACAAATAGAACAGTTGACAAATACTATCAAAGAAAAAGAAGGTGAGATATTAATAATGTACACATGATATTGTGTTAATGGAATATTCTTTCTAGTCTTTGAGAAGGAGTTATTGTCAATGTCTGTTGAGAGACAAAGAGAGATAGAGACACTACAAGAAATAATAACAACATCGACATTACAATTAAGAGAGAGAGACAAACAGATTGAGGAGTTAAAGGAAGGTAACTGATATTAGTAGATAATTGTTACTTCTCATTATATGATATTGTTACTAAATTTAGCATTTATCCAAAAGCCTCAGAAACCATTAACTGATGAAGGAGTTCATAAGTCTAGTCAAGAAGAGTCCACACTATCTATCAATGGTAAGTGTCATAGTACCATATCTATGTCTTAGGATGTGTCCATTGCCCATATATGGAAATGTTATTTTAGTATGTACTTGATCTTAAACCATGTAATCACATGTTGTTATTTACAAATAAACTATTTTAGTGACAGATACAAACAAGTCAATGACTTCTATACAACTTTAGAAATTTACTTCTTAATTAGTCTCACTCACCTTTTCTTTGTTAGTCTTGTCCTGATCATCTCTTGTAGTATTTAATATCACGTGATAAAATTGTACAAGCACAAAAGTTAGTAACCACTTTGTCTATGAAAGCATATACCTTATATGGTATTGTAAGATAAGGACTTGTTATAACAGATAGTACATGTTAGTATATGAACATTCAACACTTCTTTTGTTCATACACTCCTGACTACATATATTATACAAATTATATTGTCATTACTTATTGTAGAGTCTTCAATATATGAGTTAAGAGATGAGACAAAAGGTTCAACTGATGATAAAGAGTCAGGTTATGGTATGTTGTGTTATGATGTTTCATAAAGTTACATTATAATAATGTATTAGTGGTCTATACAGAAGCTGTTGTCAAACAATCTTTCACCAAAGTATATTTTCATGATTTAACTATAAATGTTGGAGATGTTATCAAAGATGTTATTAAGGTATGGACACATCCTTTTTATCCATCCATTCATTATGTCAACATATTATTTAAAATTCATATTATATATTTTCATAGATTGATGATGAATGGTGTGAGGGGACTCTGAATGGAATCCGTGGGGAGTTCCCTATAAATTATACAGAACTACGACTAGCTAAATCTGAATTATCTCATGATGATCCCAAATTAGGAGGTAATCTTTGTAATTTGTTCATTAGAACTTAATTTATAATGTTTTATATAGTACAGTTTGTAACACTATATATTATATGTGTATACTATATCTACATACTAACTCTGTTTATAACAGGACATACTGGAAGAGTTGAGTGGAGAGATGATATAGAGACTGTTTGGCTTATCTCACCAACTATTGAACAATGTGAAGAGGTTGTTAGTAGATTAATAAAAGAACAACAAACCAAAGGAAGTAGATGGTGTATTAAACTCAGATCATCATCTCCTGAAAGTGCTCTTGTAATTATTAGTAATCTCAGTAAATGTGCAGTGTGGCTACTTGATATACACAGCACTCCATTGGACAGTATATGTATGTCAACATTATCAACAGAGCTACAAACTACTAATAAAACAATGAAAAACCTAACTTTTAGCTACTCTTCACTTACTGGTGGTATCAAACAAATCAGTGATGCTCTCTTTATCAATACTACTCTTAAGATGTTATCGTTATATAATGTTACTATCACAGATGAAGATACCAGTCACTTGTCTACTATGTTAAGTATTAATAAGACATTGGATACACTAGGTCTCATCAATTGTAACATCACTGATAATGGTGTCCAATATATCTGTGAAGGCGTCACTAAAAACCAAACATTGACTTATTTGAACATCAGATCTAATCCTCAGATCACTTCAGTTAGTACCAGTACAATAGCTGAACTAATAAATACAACTAAATCATTGAGAGAACTACGTCTCTATGGTACTTCACTTAACAATGATGATATCAAGACAATATGTACTACACTTGTTGAGAATACTACAATACAAGAACTACACTTATCCAAACAACATGAAGAGTATTGTAAAAAGTTAGACAATTATCAGTTTATAAAAGACAGACTTAAGTTCCAACCAGACATAAAATAGTTTGTTCTATACATTTACTTTCAATTTAGTTTAAGTTTCTGTTGATGTCTTTTAATATCTTAATAGACTTTGTTTCCATAGTAATCTGATTCTATTGTAATAATTTATTCATTTCTGTTTATTGCATTCTAATATTTTAATTAACATTAATAATAATTAATTTGTGGTTATGCTCCGCCCATTACTTCCCGCCATATTCATGCTTTGATATTAAAATATGTTTAAGAGGTAAGAGCTATCTCTCTTTGTCAGTTTGACTGTATACTTGTAATAACTAGGTAACAGTTCATTCTGCTATATAAGATACTGTGAGTAGAGAATGTATTAAGTTATTGTTGATGTTGATCTCTCTCTCCCTCCCTCTCTGTCAACATAGGAGCTGATATTAGTTGAAGTAAAGTCCAACAAATCTCAATTAACTGAAGGACTGTTGTATTTTAAATCACCCAGGTAACATGTACTTGTGACCACACCTATCTTATCTGTTAATTCAATAGTTCTGTATCAGAGACAAAGTTAAAATCATCAAAAGATATAAAAGGAAAAAAGTTAGAGTTTGTATTAGAAATTAGTCAGAGATTAGTAAGTACTTTATATATTAATCATTTATTATTATTGTCTATTAGTATTTAGATCAGATACAATGTCTTCAGTTATTACAGAACTTTCTATTGGAATCATATCGTGGTTCATTTGATGATATTAATACTCGTTTGTCAAACCAGTTAGAACGACAAGTGTTACTGGTTTGTGTTGAAGAGTATTATCATAAAGAGAGACTATATCTGTTAAGGTATGAAGAAAATGGATGAATGATTAATGTAATAGATTTGATAAATGGATGTATAAAGAGACAATGGATAGTCAGTTTAATGGACAAATGGACAATCATATTGGTTACTGGATTTAAAAATTGATAATTTTTTCATTTGATAGATGTATTAAACAGTTTCTAGGTTACTGGCAAGATGTTAATTATCCTTATAGAGTTAGTAAATGTTCTCTATATCATTATATATCTCTCTCTATTATATAGGAACTTTATAGTAATTGTCTTGAAGTCCTCCATTTTGATGGAAGTATATTCATACCAGTAGTAAGTATTATAACTCTATTGTATCTTTTATTGTATTGTAATAGATTTGGAAACAGTTTGAGATAACTACTACTACAGAACTACCAGCTACTATAGAGGTACTTAGGTACTTGTATATGTTACTATATATAGTAACATATATGTATCAATATGTTACTATATATAGTACTTGTTATTATTTATAGTACACTTACATCATGTACATATATTTACTGTAATTATTTATAGAGTCCTGAAGAAGAGAAGAAGTGGTTACATCAACTATTATTAGAACAGGTACACATACTTACCATATATGGTGTCTTCATTGATAGTTATCACTGTGAATACATTGTTACTATGGAAACATACTTTATTATATTAACTGTAATATCTTCTCTTTATATTTAGTATGAACTATTAGAGATATTGTTGTTATTTTATAAAGACTATGAACTACCTGTAATATCTATTATTGAGAAAATTAAACTATTCCAAGTAATAGAATTTATATTACTAAAACAATTTAGTCTGTTTGTCTCTGTCCTCATAGAAAATAGGTTTTGGTTATCAACCTAGAGGACAATATACTATTGAAGTATCTTATAATGTTTTATCTCAACACATCAGTCACATGTGTTCATTGATTATTTTAGAATCATTTGATTTAGACTGGTTACAACAAAATCAAGAAAGAAAAGAAAAGTTTGTGAAAGAAATCAGTTATTTACTCTCTCTCTCTCTCTCTCTCTCTTTCTCAGATTACAACAACATCATATGTTAAATCCAGACATCACTGCTCACTACAAAGTCTGATAAACTGATATTATTAACATTGTTATTGTATACCATATTGTAGACTCTTGAAGGGATCATTGAACATTTAGACACTTACCACACCCCTCTCCTCTTGTCATGGTCTTTGTTCTGTTACATGACAACAGATGATGACAATACTAACATAAATCATGTGAGGTTGCTAGGAGACAGAGCACTCAAAGGAAGAGTGTTTGAATTTTTATTAAGTATGTTAGAGAGTTCTTTCTTTTCTGGAGATAGAGTAAGTGTGTAAATGATTAATAGATGAACTATATTTTATTGACTTCTTTTAGCCTATAGCTGGTGTATGTAAGAGTGTGTTATATACATTGTTAGCTCTTGTTGTCTCTCTCTTCAGTGAAGAATCTTTTTGAGATCCTAAAGTACATACATAATCAGATTATTTTTAACTCTATCTGTATTAGGTATTGTTGAAGATTAGTGCTCAACTATTTACTCATCCCAGACTGAGACTGGTGCTATGGGAGAATGTAAGTATGGAATTATAAAGATACTAGTAATAAGAATGTTATTTCTTATATATAGGGGTTAGAATCAGATTTAGGTTTACTACTAACATCAGCTTTGAAAAAGTAAATCATAGATATAGTCATGTCTGTATCATCTTTGTTCTTTATGCATCCATTGAACCTTGTTATATGTCCATTTTTATCACAGACTACCACTAGATATTGATGTTATTGAAATGCTCTGTTCATTGTCACATGATGAAGTCTCCGCCCACAATATTCACACTTTGTTATCGGAGGTCACTTGGTATACTGAGGACCTAGCACCTCATGAGTTAGCTGGAAAACTGGATGTGGGACCCCAGGAAGGGACATGGGTACTTACCCAACCTAGAGTGCTATTTAAAAGAGGTTTTTTTGATAGTAGATATTGTAATCATATGATAGTCATGTGATCTTCTTTTTTATAGAATACCTTACCCTCGGCCTATCTCCATTGATGTTATCAGCTGATACTATTGGTTTAATTACTGTACCTAACGAAGATGAATTGGGTGTGGTTATCAGTGTTACTATGATGTTTGTATTGTTTGTATTGGACTGATATTATTGTCAAAATGTATTTGTTGGTATTACTAACTTCTGTGGGTGAGGAGGAAATCCCAGAGTTATTCCTCACTCTTGTATCTATAGAGACACCTTACAGCTTAACTAACTAAATAAATGACTATTACAACATCCAAATATTGTGTTATACTGAATAGAACTTCTCCTCTGATAGCATCACAATAATTATAGACAGAACATGTTGTTTAAAAGTACTCTATAGCTATTTCTTTAGAGCATAAGTGAATACCATAGTATTCTATTGACAGATGCTCTCTGTGTTAACAGATCAATAGACAGATTAGAGATATTACACAATACTATAACAGATGAAGATATGACTCGCTTGTCTGAAATGTTCAGTAGTAACAAGACACTGAAAGAAGCTGTTCTATCTGATTGTGATATCACTGATAATGGCTTTGGACATATCTGTAAAGGACTTATGAAAAATCAAACACTTATAAAGTTGAACATTGGTAACAACACTCAGATCACTACTATTAGTACCAGTACAATAGTTAAACTTATAAACACAAAATCATTGATAGAATTATATCTTCAAAATACTTCATTAGAAGATGATGATATTATGACAATTTGTCACACACTTACTACAAACAAGACAATAGACTAGTATTGTCCAAGAAATATAAGGAGAGTTGTGATAAGCTTGAGGAGAACATTCAGGACAGACTCCTCTTCTTGTAACAACATCTATTATGTATATTAATAATATTTATTATAACAATTTATATTTTGTTTATAATACAATATATTTTTTTATAATAAACTTTAAAATATATTTATTGTAGTATCATTAATGACTACACCATCTAAACATTGTGTTATACTTAATAGAACTTCCTCTGATAACATCACAATAATTATAGACAGTACACGAGGTAGTAGTACTCTGTACATTAATCTGATAATAGTATTCATGATATGGTATGCAACTCCACCCTGACTTGACCTCCCCCGTATTTCTTTAAAGAAACGCTATGACTTCAAAAGTACTTTCTCAACCTCAACTAGGTAAGAAAATCATCTCAACTCATACATTATTATAAAGTACATAATGTACTTGATATAATGGATCACTTATAGAGTGTGTGTTTTAGTTTAAAGTCCTCCTTCTCTGAAAAAGTCTGATAACTTATGTACCTATGTTCTATCAATATAGATAGTATGTCTTTATTATCACTTCTAAATTGGTTTACAAAATGTCTTTTATTACAGGTACTGACAATTTGAAAGATATTGTTGATGCTTTGAAGCAAGTTCATTTTCCAAATCATAGATGGTTTCCTCTTGGTCTACAACTGGGTCTATTATCACCCACTCTGAAAGATATTGAAGCAAACCATAAAGATGATGTAGGGAGATGTCTTCAAGAGTGTTTAACTCTGTGGTTGAGTAAAGCTGACAAGGTCAATGAGAATGGAGGTCCTACTTGGGACTCATTAGCTAGTGCTCTTCACAAAATAGGAGAACATTTTGGTGCTGAAAAAATTATGGAATTCAGTATGAAACTCAGTAATGATATAGTCACTTGTTATTTTCTCCTTTTTATAGAATTCTCCACTCCAGCTTGTCAAATGTTACAGAAACACACTGACAAGCTCTCATTATTTACTCTTCCTATGGAGATTGTTCAGATGTTATATACAGAGAGAGTGATCTCTAAGGAGACATTAGATGAAGTGAATAGATTGGGAGGTGTACTAGGAGAAGGTCCATTGAGAGCACTGTGTACTACAGTGTCTAAAGACCCAAACAAATTAAAGAAGTTCGCTAGTATATTATTAAAATCAGAAGAAGTAGTACAGATTGCTCAAGACATACTCCAGGAATATAGTAAATAAATTTACATATTATTTTATTGTTACTTCTCATTTTGTTACATAGATCAAACATTTCCTTCCCAAGTCACAGTGCTGGCCACACATCAATATGATTTTGATCGAATGAGAGTAACCTTTGGAAATCTCTTTGATAAGGTTGCACCTCTCATTGAAGCTGCCATTCCTTCACTTGATGAACTGAAAAGGTACATTCGAAGGTGTTTCCAAGAGTTAGCACCTCAATTGAGTACGGCCAAATCATTCGATGATGTCATAGATATTGTTCAAGACTCATGTACCATCATTAATATTTGCTGCTTAGAAGCCATTGTTGATCGTTATGAAGTCACTGAAGCTGAAAAGCATATCACAGAATTTAAGAAAAGAGTTGATGATTTTTGTGAGAAGGTGAAAGCTGATATATGCCTTAAGGAAAACTTCAAGACAACTTCATCTTCTCATCTTATTTGTGAAAGTATTGAGTTTGTTGTGGAATGGAAGGCAGATGAATGTACACTCCGTCACATTAAAGGTTTGTTGTCGAAGGCTTTTAAAGATATGGCAAAATCTGTCCAAGTTAGAGCAGTAAATGAAGGCAACTCCATCATTGTTACCTGCTATGCTCCACTAAGGTTGATGGATTTTCTGTTAATTGTTGCCAAAAGCAATCTTGACTTACTTAAGGAAATGGGAGTCATTAAACTTACTATCGGCTATCATATTATTTATGATAAGTACAAAGATGATAAGGTTAGAAATAATCATTTGAAAATAATAATTACCTTATTACTTATAGGAGATGAGAGCTATTGAAGAAGATTTAGAGGATCTGAGACACAAACTGGAGTCAAGGGACACTACTATTAGAGAGATGACAAGAGAAATGGATGATTTGAAATCCCAGCTTAGAGACAGTGAAGGTCAGTCCAATCACATAGATAATGTGTTATTAATGAACATTATGGAATAAAGCACAAGATACTATGTCTTGAATGTTTTTAATACACATTTTATCATGTATGGTTTACTCTTCTATTATTTGGTACAACATTTGATATCCTAAATTCCTAATAATCTTAGAGACCTAACTTTAGTAATTAATGTCACAATCAACAAACAGTTAGCTTTAAACAAAGAAAAGAAGTAATGTAACATACCCACCATGTAAATTAACTTTGTGATACAATATGACCAATACAATATGACAGTACCTTTGATATGATCACACATTAAACAATAAACTATTAAAACATCATGTATCCATTAGTAGATTGAGTTAATAAAGGAATATATACCATTTAGTATAATAAGATCACTTTGTCCTAGAGATAGAAAGTTATTTCATTAGTTCCATTTGTAGAATTATATATATTGTAATATAATATAATTAATTATATTTGTTATATATTGTCAAATATTTTTTTATAGATGAAAAACTAATGAAAGAAAAGGAGATTGAAGAACTATATCAAGGAAAGAAAGGTAGTATATCTTATTAATGTAACACAGCTTATATCATTGTATTGATATCATATACTGTAGCTAGTGAAGAGGAATTAAATTTAGTAAAACAAATGTTAGAACATAAAGAAAGAGAGATTGATTACTTGAAATCATTGTTATCAATGAAGGAAGGTAAGAAATCTAATATAATAATAAATTTTATTATATTTTTAACATTTTATATCAATAATAAATACATCTCTCTTTATAGCTCTTGAAGAGGAACTAGACATACTTAAAAAGAAAATACTAGAAATGTCTAGTGTCACAGAAAGTAAAGGTGAGTTCATAACAACACATGTTGTGTATTGTCTTGTTCTCTCTTGTATATAGAGTCTAAGTTGAAACAATTGTTAGAAACAAGTACTAAAATGAACAGAGCAAAGATTTTACAGATAGAACAGTTGACAAATACTATCAAAGAAAAAGAAGGTGAGATATTAATAATGTACACATGATATTGTGTTAATGGAATATTCTTTCTAGTCTTTGAGAAGGAGTTATTGTCAGTGTCTGTTGAGAGACAAAGAGAGATAGAGACACTACAAGAAATAATAACAACATTGACATTACAATTAAGAGAGAGAGACAAACAGATTGAGGAGTTAAAGCAAAGTTTGAAAGGTAACTGATATTAGTAGATAATTGTTACTTCTCATTATATGATATTGTTACTAAATTTAGCATTTATCCAAAAGCCTCAAAAACCATTAACTGATGAACGAGTTCATAAGTCTAGTAAAGAAGAGTCCACACTATCTATCAATGGTAAGTGTCATAGTACCATATCTATGTCTTAGGATGTGTCCATTGCCCATATATGGAAATGTTATTTTAGTATGTACTTGATCTTAAACGATGTAATCACATGTTGTTATTTACAAATAAACTATTTTAGTGACAGATACAAACAAGTCAATGACTTCTAAACAACTTTACAGATTTACTTCTTAATTAGTGTCACTCACCTCTTCTTTGTTAGTCTTGTCCTGATCATCTCTTGTAGTATTTAATATCACATGATAAAATTGTACAACTACAAAAGTTAGTAACCACTTTGTCTATGAAAGCATATACCTTATATGGTATTCTAAGATAAGGACTTATCATAACAGATAGTACATGTTAGTATATGAATGTTCAACACTCCTTTAGTTCATACACTCCTGACTACATATATTATACAAATTATATTGTCATTACTTATTGTAGAGTCTTCAATATATGAGTTAAGAGATGAGACAAAAGGTTCAACTGATGATAAAGAGTCAGGTTATGGTATGTTGTGTTATGATGTTTCATAAAGTTACATTATAATAATGTATTAGTGGTCTATACAGAAGCTGTTGTCAAATATTCTTTCACCAAAGTAGATCCTGAGGATTTAACTATAAATGTTGGAGATGTTATCAAAGATGTCATTAAGGTATGGACATATCCTTTTTGTTCATCAATTCATTATGTCAACATATTATTTAAAGATCATTTCTATTCATATTATATATTCTCATAGATTGGAGAAGGATGGTGTGAGGGGACTCTGAATGGAATCCGTGGGGAGTTCCCTATAAATTATACAGAACTACGACTAGCTAAATCTGAATTATCTCATGATGATCCCAAATTAGGAGGTAATCCCTGTAATTTGTTCATTAGAACTTAATTTATAATGTTTTATATAGTACAGTTTATAACACTATAATATTATATGTGTATACTATATCTACATACTAACTCTGTTTATAACAGGACATACTGGAAGAGTTGAGTGGAGAGATGATATAGAGAATGTTTGGCTTATCTCACCAACTTTTGAACAATGTGAAGAGGTTGTTAGTAGATTAATAAAAGAACAACAAACCAAAGAAAGTAGATGGCGTATTAGTCTCAGATCATCATCTCCTGAAAGTGCTCTTGTAATTATTAGTAATCTCAGTAAATGTGCAGTGAAGACACTTGATATACACAGCACTCCATTGGACAGTATATGTATGTCAACATTATCAACAGAGCTACAAACTACTAATAAAACAATGATAAACCTAATTCTTCGCTACTGTTCACTTACTGGTGGTATCAAACAAATCAGTGATGCTCTCTTTACCAATACTATTCTTAAGGTGTTAACATTGATTAATGTTACTATCACAGATGAAGATATCAGTCACTTGTCTACTATGTTAAGTATTAATAAGACATTGGATAGACTACATCTCGCCAACTGTAACATCACTGATAATGGTGTCCAATATATCTGTGAAGGCCTCACTAAAAACCAAACATTGACTTTGTTGAGCATCAGAGATAATCCTCAGATCACTTCAGTTAGTACCAGTACAATAGCTGAACTAATAAATACAACTAAATCATTAACAGAACTACGTCTCTATGGTACTTCACTGAACAATGATGATATCAAGACAATATGTACTACACTTGTTGAGAATATTACAATACAAAATCTATTGTTATCTAAACAACATGAAAAGTATTGTAAGAAGTTAGACAATTATCAGTTTATAAAAGACAGACTTAAGTTTTGGTGATAGTTTTTCTAATGATTTATTCATTTCTGTTTATTGTATTCAGTAATAATTATTTTAATTAACATCAATAATAATAATAATAAT
The DNA here is from genome assembly GCA_963965975.1 of Xestospongia bergquistia. Taxonomy (NCBI): domain Eukaryota; kingdom Metazoa; phylum Porifera; class Demospongiae; order Haplosclerida; family Petrosiidae; genus Xestospongia; species Xestospongia bergquistia. The sequence continues at coordinate 597,495 of OZ014414.1, read as the reverse complement.
AATAATAATAATTAGTTTGTGATTATGCTCCGCCCATTGCTTCCCACCACATGCATATCAAAATGTGTTTGAGAGGTAAGAGCTCTCTCTCTCTTTGTCAATTTGACTATATACTTATAATAACTAGATCCAGTCAGAGTCTATGGAAAATAATAACAGGTCATTCTGCTATACAAGATATTGTGAGTAGAGAATATGTCGAGTTATTGTTGATGTTGACCTCTGTCTGTCTGTCTTTCTCTCTCTCTCTCTCTCTCTCTCTCTCTCTCTCTCTCTCTCTCTCTCTCTCTCTCTCTCTCTCTCTCTCTCTCACTCTCTCTCTGACACACACACACACATAGGAGCTGATATTTGTTGAAGTAAAGTCCAACAAATCTCAATTAACTGAAGGACTGTTGTATTTTAAATCACCTAGGTAACATGTACTTGTGACCACACCTATCTTATCTGTTAATTCAATAGTTCTGTATCAGAGACAAAGTTAAAATCATCAAAAGATATAAAAGGAAAGAAGTTAGAGTTTGTATTAGAAATTAGTCAAAGATTAGTAAGTACTTTATATATTAATCATTTATTATTATTGTCTATTAGTATTTAGATCAGATACAATGTCTTCAGTTATTACAGAACTTTCTATTGGAATCATATCGTGGTTCATTTGATGATGTTAATACTCGTTTGTCAAACCAGTTAGAACGGCAGACATTACTGGTTTGTGTTGAAGAGTATTATCATAAAGAGAGACTATATCTGTTAAGGTATGAAGAAAATGGATGAATGATTAATGTAATAGATTTGATAAATGGATGTATAAAGAGACAATGGATAGTCAGTTTAATGGACAAATGGACAATCATATTGGTTACTGGATTTTAAAATTGATAATTTTTTCATTTGATAGATGTATTAAACAGTTTCTAGGTTACTGGGAAGATGTTAATCATCCTTATAGAGTTAGTAAATGTTCTCTATATCTTTATATATCTCTATTATATAGGAACTTTATAGTAATTGTCTTGAAGTCCTCCATTTTGATGGAAGTACATTCATACCAGGAGTAAGTATTAAAACTCTATTGTATCTTTTATTGTATTGTAATAGATTTGGGAACAGTTTGAGATAACTACTACTACAGAACTACCAGCTACTACAGAGGTACTTAGTATATGTTACTATATATAGTAACATATTATGTATCAATGTGTTATTATGTATAGTACTTGTTATTATTTATAGTACACTTACATCATGTACATATATTTATTGTTACTATTTATAGAGTCCTGAAGAAGAGAAGAAGTGGTTACAGCAATTATTACTAGAACAGGTACACATACTTACCATATATGGTGTCTTCATTGATAGTTATCACTGTGGATACATTGTTACTATGGAAACATACTTTATTATATTAACTGTAATATCTTCTCTTTATATTTAGTATGAACTATTAGAGATATTGTTGTTATTTTATAAAGACTATGAACTACCTGTAATATCTATTATTGAGAAAATTAAACTATTTCAAGTAATAGAATTTATATTACTAAAACAATTTAGTCTGTTTGTCTCTGTCCTCATAGAAAATAGGGTTTGGTTATTAACCTAGAGGAAAATATACTATTGAAGTATCTTATAATGTTTTATCTCAACACATCAGTCACTTGTGTTCATTGATTATTTTAGAATCATTTGGTTAAGACTGGTTACAACAAAATCAAGAAAGAAAAGAAAGGTATGTAAATAAAGAAATAAGTTATTTACTCTTTACTCTCTCTCTCTCTCTCTCTCTCTCTCTCTCTCTCTCTCTCTCAGATTGCAACATCATATGTTAAATCCAGACATCACTGCTCACTACAAAGTCTGATAAACTGATATTATTAACACTGTTATTGTATACCATATTGTAGACTCTTGAAGGGATCATTGAACATTTAGACTCCACCCCTTGTCACACCCCTCTCCTCTTGTCATGGTCTTTGTTCTGTTACATGACAACAGATGATGACAATACTAATATAAATCATGTGAGGTTGCTAAGAGACAGAGCACTCAAAGGAAGAGTGTTTGAATTTTTATTAAGTATATTAGAGAGTTCTTTCTTTTCTGGAGATAGAGTAAGTGTGTAAATGGTTAATAGATGGAACTATATTTTATTGACTTCTTTTAGCCTGTAGCTGGTGTATGTAAGAGTGTGTTATATACATTGTTAGCTCTTGTTGTCTCTCTCTTCAGTGAAAAATCTCTTGGAGATCCTAAAGTACATACATAATCAGATTATTTTTAACTCTTGTCTGTATTAGGTATTGTTGAAGATTAATGTTCAACTATTGCTGTCACTTTAACTATATATGTTTATGATGACCAGGTCCAGGATCTAGTATAACTACCTACATAATACATAGTAGATATTGTTGTATTCTGAGTGTGTGTGTATCTCTTTCTATTGGTCTGACAAATCCCAACACCTTAATAGCTAAAGTATGATGACCACACCCACTTTATCCATGACAGTTTGCTGTTCAAATTAGTAAGTACTTTATATAATTATTATTCACTTATTACTATTATCTCTTAGTATTTAAGTCATATACAATGTCTTCAGTTATTTCAGAACTTTCTATTGGAGTCAAATTAACTGCTGATAGCTTCTTTTAATTGAGAAAACAACTATTCCAAGTATATCAAGAAGAAATATGTAATCACAAAGATAAGTGCTCCAGCTGTTGACTCATCTCAGACTAAGACTGATGCTATGGAAGAATATAAGTCTGGAATTATGAATTAATAGCATTATAATATTAATTCTTATTGTGTATAGAATCTGATCTAGGACTACTACCATTATCTAACATTAACTTAAACTCTGTAGCATAATATATAGAGGTAGTCTGTGAGGAAAAATTCACACATAACAGAATTAACTCAAGGGATATATATAAAGAACAAAGATGACATGTATAATTACATGTACTAGATTAACTGCATGCATGGATGTGTTACTGACTTAAAAGTTAATGTATGTATTAAATGATTTAAGGTAAAAATATCTGAAATTTTTTTTCAGCTTTTTTTGATGGAATCATGTAAAGATACTTGTTCTAATAATTGATCATGCTTTAAAAAATTTTTTAAACCCTAGTACTTTGCAGAAATGTAGTTTGATTCCTTAATATCTGCAATGTTTGGAGACGTCAAATAATAATATTAAAGAACCTAGAGAGCTGAAACTTTTGAAAATTAAAGATGAAGTCAATTACTACAATTATACGGATGGATTTATTTCTACAATAATATTTGACATTTTTACAAAGGTATAAACCTTGCTTACTTTAATCACTATTATTATTACATGTTATACAAATCGTACAAAGAAATGCATCCGTAAAAATACTAAAAATTGATCATTTTCGTTCTTGAACTTGTCAGCAGGTTGTTACATTATCCATAGAATCAAAAATCACAACAACAGTATCTAACAGTGCAAAAGTCGCCATCTTGATAATGAATAATCGATTTTCATTAATTAAAGCCAATGAATACACTTAGTGTCAGGTTATTGATAAGTGACTTTCGCGGGGTTAAAATAGTTAAATATATTATTACTATTTTTATTATTGTTGTTATTATTGTTATTAAAGCATGGTCTGCTTTGAGATGAAGGCACATAAGACTACGAACAATAATAATAATAATAATAATAGTAATAATAATTAATACATTTTATTTAACTATTTTAACCCCGCGAAAGTCACTTATCAATAACCTGACACTAAGTGTATTCATTGGCTTTAATTAATGAAAATCGATTATTCATTATCAAGATGGCGACTTTTGCACTGTTAGATAATGTTGTTGTGATTTTTGATTCTATGGATAATGTAACAACCTACTGACAAGTTCAAGAACGAAAATGATCAATTTTTAGTATTTTTACGGATGCATTTCTTTGTACGATTTGTATAACATGTAATAATAATAGTGATTAAAGTAAGCAAGGTTTATACCTTTGTAAAAATGTCAAATATTATTGTAGAAATAAATCCATCCGTATAATTGTAGTAATTGACTTCATCTTTAATTTTCAAAAGTTTCAGCTCTCTAGGTTCTTTAATATTATTATTTGACGTCTCCAAACATTGCAGATATTAAGGAATCAAACTACATTTCTGCAAAGTACTAGGGTTTAAAAAAATTTTTAAAGCATGATCAATTATTAGAACAAGTATCTTTACATGATTCCATCAAAAAAAGCTGAAAAAAAATTTCAGATATTTTTACCTTAATATGTTGACCAATTGGTTATTACAATTATAATTATTATCAATTAATTTTGAATATTGCATAATTTTATTCTTTGATTAATAAATTTGTGATTGTTGAATTGGAAGAGTAGGTGTGGTTTACTGCTCATCATGATCTGCTATCCTGTATGGGTGACTATCCTAGTGTTATTAGGAATTGTTACATTTATTTGGAACGACTTTGCTTGGATCTTGTTACCACTATTTACTGTAGTGTTACTGATTGTGTCAACTTGTTGTTTGTTGGACAGGTATGATCTTTTTGGATATCATGATAAATCAAGAAAATATAAGGTTAGTTGTTAGAATGATATTACTGAAGAAATTATCAATAAAAGTCAATTACACACACACACATATATATATTATATATACTACAGAGACGATCTATTGATAAATTGTTTAAGCTAAAACAACAATTAAAGTCAGTAGTACAAGGTATGATGAATGATAAAATTGAAATTAATTAAAGGATTGTATTTTATCAGATACATCAAGTGAACTTGAACATGAGACTGATTCTGAGCAATATAATGAAGAACATAACAGTGATCAATTACTAACAACAGCTGACACATTACCTTCCCAATCTACTGACATAGTTACTTGTTCAGATCAGGACAGACCACTGGAACCACAAGCTGACTCTCATTATATTTCACAGGTAGATTCAAAATTGTTTGCAAAATTTAGTGCTAATTTCAAATATCTTTATCAATGTTAGAATCTTCTAACACTAATATCATTATATTTCATATTTGTAATAGGTTCATTATCATCCTTCAAGTAAAAGTGAAGAATATAAAGCTTTTGTTACACATTTTGCTGATATTAGCAGTGCAATAATGAATCCTATTTCATTTGCTGGACAGTTACATCAAGTTAATTTAATCAATTCTCAAGTTCATAGAGATATTTCCAGTCCTGGTATTGAACATAGCTATCAAGTCAGTAAACTATTGTGCTGTGTACAGTCTCAAATAGAATTGAGTGCAGACAATCTTTATGTGTTTATTGAAGTCCTTGAGAAAGATCAAACATTGTCTGTATTGACTAGTCAGCTAGTAATGAAATGCTCAAAAGGTCAGTCAACAAGTCATTAGTCACCTTGTAATATTACATAAGCCTATAAATGAATATGTACGTGTCCCATTGAGAGTATGTTCATATAACATATATATAAAAATGTGATATTTGTAGATGAACAGACATGAGATAGTGATGATATAAAGATGAATCAACAATAACAAAACACTTTTTGTACCAAATCATACAAGACCAAAAGAACCATGTACCAAAATCCACTACTAAGCTAACATGCACTACAAAAAACTATGTACTTAATTATCTGGAATTAATTTATGACATAATACAGAAAAAGTAAAAACTAAAAAGACTTGATTTTGGAATTGACATGATAGTCTTCAGAATAAGCTATTAGTATGAATACTTGTCTTAATTATAATTTAAAATTTATTACATATTAGATAAATAATTTTTATTCATAAGAATTTATTCTTCAAGTATTAACTATTGTCTTCTTTTAGAATTATCAGACTTATTGAGTAAACATGAAATGAAAATTACAGATATAAATAAACCATGTTCAGATAAAGTAGATTTTATCATTGAAATTCCTTTGAAAATTTGTGACTACATTGAATTTGGTCGTCAACTTCAATTCTCTGAAAGTGAACTGAAATCTATTACACAAGACAAGAGTTGTGATGAAGAGCGAAAGGTGGCAGTGTTGTCTACCTGGAGAAAAAAGATGGGAAAGAATGCAACATATTTAGCACTTATAAGAGCTTGCTTAAAAACTAAACTTCAAGATGTGGCAGAATGTGTTATGAAATATGCAAAGAATGCTTCAACAAAGCCTGATGAAGAGGAGACTTTGCAACTGTTTCCTGAAAGATGTTATCCTAACTGGGACGACATGTCAGAGATTGAGAAGGAAACAATAATCAATAACTTACTAAATGAATATAAGTTTGTTACTGAAGCCTTTGCATCTCTTGTTTTAAAGCTTAGTAGATCCTTTAGTGAGCGAAGTGTTGATCCAAAGGATTTACAACTGTTTCTTCTAACACATGTAGGCAACAATCCTCCTTTTGAGTTTAATAGAAATGATAATGTGAAGGATGTATTTATTGCAATTTCTAAAAGGAGCTCTTGGTTCAATGATGAAATATTTGTAGCTCTTGTTAATAAATTTGGCACTGAACAAGAGAATAAATTAATGCAAGAATATCAAATTAACACCCTTATTCCTTACCTCAGAAGGTCTATTTTTGAAATTCCTTTAAAGTCATCTTCACAATGTTATTCTCAATCAAAGAGAATTAGCATATTCCTGAAAGTATTCGAAAAAATTACACTGACTGGTATAGAACTGAAAACCATCAAGTTTAACCTTGCAAATATGCTAAAGATCAATAGATCTATTTTTTTATTTTGACCATTTTGAGGAAGGATGCTTAGAACTATTCTTTACTATCAACAAAGAAGTGTTCAATCCACAGAAATCTGTTTTTTTGGAATGGGTACCATCAAAAGAAGCTTTCAGGATCAATACTGATTTAGTTACTATACTGTAAGTTAAAATTTATATTTTTTGCAAGTTGGTTTAGTACCACTTACTGACTTTTAAAACATCACATTTATGTTACCCAATATATATGCCCTTCAGGTATATGATGCATTATTTTTAACAATTCTATTAGGTCTTACTCACAACAACCTGAAGCATTAATTTTGATAAAGCTGATTGAAGAAAAGAAAGCTACAAGGTTCAGGAGTAGTTGGGCTATAAATGGTAGTAAGGTTGCCAGAGCCTCTGAAAATATTCAAGGAGTTTTAAAAAGAGAGAAAAAGCTGGACTATTGTCTAAAGTATTATGAAGAGCCTTTTTTAAGTTTCAGTTTTACTGATGATGAGTATAATGTTGTAGCATCAGGATTGTGTTTGACGTCTAAAGAAAGAAAGGATCTTGTAAAAAAATCTTACCAAGAAGGTTAGTCAGTGGGAATAATAGAATAGTTCATTATACTCTTACACTTTGAGAAAGTAGTGTGTTATGTTTTAAATCAAAATAATAATGTCATTATATTAGTAGTTAAATTTTTATACCATTCATATATTTAGTATAAACATCATCAATAATATAAAATAAATTTCAAAATAAATCTAATCAAATTCAGCCTTGTCTATACATCTAGATTAATTTTCCATTTATAATATAAAGGATTACTAGAAAATGGTCCTGACATGCACTTAAGCTAAAAATTACTTATACATATATTATTGTCATTTTTATATAATACTTGCAAGAAATAGCCGCAGCAAGTTATATTTACTAATAGAGCTTGGGCAAATATTTCAGTTATAGACTGTTTGTAATAGCTAGTGTACAATCTATATAGATATAACTATAATGTACTTTATTATAGAATGGAGGGGAAAGGTTCAAGGAGATGAGAATAATATACCTTACCTTTCAGAAGCAGCTGGTTTGCTTTTCTCAGGTACTAATTTCTATTATATATAACAATATCCTGACGATCTTTGATTTGATTTTTTATTCAGATTTTTTCTGTCACATATATCAACCATCTATGAGTCAAGAAAGTGAGAAAGATATTGATTTTACTTACAATAAAGTATATTTTGATGAACAGACCAAATGAAGAACTTGCTACAACTAGAAAAAAAGGAAAGACAAATTGAATTAGACAAACTCAAAGAGGAACATCAAACATCAGAAAGTAATATCTATTTAAATTGATAACTAACATTTTTATGTTGATGATTGCATTTTAAAGCCAATAGCTAAATCAACTTTTAACATATTGTTATTTCTGAATTAAAATATTAATAACAGACGTTTTGGTGATATTATTGAGTATTTTAGGAATCTAATTTAGATTCAACTCATCTCTGTTTTATTGACAAAATTTGTAATTTAATAATTTTTCATAATCCCTATATTGATAGTTCTTGAAGAGGAACTAGACACACTTAAAAACAAAATACTAGAAATGTCTAGTGTCACAGAAAGTAAAGGTGAGTTCATAACAACACATGTTGTATATTGTCTTGTTCTCTCTTGTATATAGAGTCTGAGTTGAAACAATTGTTAGAAACAAGTACTAAAATGAACAGAGCAAAATATTTACAGATAGAACAGTTGACAAATACTATCAAGAAAAAAGAAGGTGAGATATTAATAATGTACACATGATATTATGTTATTGTGTTTGTTTCATAGTCATTGAAAAGGAGTTATTGTCAGTGTCTACCAAAAGACAGAAAGAGGTAGAGACACTTCAAGAGATAATCACATTGTTGAATGGACAATTAAGAGAGAGAGACAAACAGATTGAGGAGTTAAAACAAAGTTTGAAAGGTAACTGATATTAGGATATAATTGTCACTTCTCATTATATGATGTTGTCACTAGATCTAGCATTTATACCAAAGGGTCGTAAATCATTAACTGATCAGGGACTTCAGGAAATCCAAACAAAGTCTTCTACCCAAGAAGAGTTCACTGCACCTATCGGTGAAAATAAGCATGCTAATTATATAAATTAAAGATCTTGTTCATGCATGAATACTCATATAATGATTTCTTTATTCTTACATTAAGTATAATAATGTAACTCTTTGTCATTAGCTAAGCCTTTTGACTTTTATTTAACTCTGATAAATTTTCAAGATTACCTGAAGCAAGCTCAATTCGTCACTTTTTGTTCTTATAAAGGGCAATTGCATTGGCCTAAGAAAAATATGCTTGTATTAGGTTCTTAATTTAATTGTTTATCCTGTTTATATAAATCATTTTTCTATTTGTATGGGTTGGCTTAATTGTTACTGCTCTAATCTCAAGCTAGTGACTTTTATTGAATCAGTAAAAAGGATGTCTTGTACATACAATCAATTTCAATTTCTTTACATTGCAACAGGAATTTTAAGCCACAGATAGTTTGTTAGATAACAAATTAAGAACAAATACAAATTATTTTCTTGTAATTGTAGTCTTCTATCATGTCTGTTTAACATAGTTATAACATTGCATTGCAATTAATCCTAAAGGCCAAGGATTTGACTAAAGGTATTAGATATTTTTCTTTCACAAATGTCAATATACGCAGCAACTAGGAAGAAATCAGAGGCATTGGTCAATTAGATAGTGTGTACTTACACATTACACATAGATCTTATCTTTTAACGTACAGTGAACAATAGTCCAAGATCACGTAATTAATAATTTTTATATCATATGTCTAGAGCCTTCAGAAGTAGAGTCAAGTGTTCTAGATGTTGATAAAGAGTCAGACACAGGTATGAATGATATATAAATAACTTGGGATATGAGATGTCGTGCATTTTAAGTTTTTTGACCTACCAAAGCTAGCATACAACTGACCTTGATTTATGTTTATATTTATAGAGACACATTAGTTAGATTCATTTGTAAATGACATACAGTACCCATACACAGACCACTAATAGACATTAAAGCACATGCACCTTGTCTGTTAATTCATTGTGAACAACAGTCCAAGATTATGTAGCTAGCTAATAATTTTGTATTACATTTATAGATCCTTCAATGATAGAGCCAAGCAGTTTAGATGATGATAAAAAGTCAGACACAGGTATCTCACTGATATATAAATATCTTAAGATATATTTTAAGTTTTTAGTCTGTAACTCTGTATTGTACTATATAACATATTAACTCTATTTTATAATTAAAAGGAGATACTTCAAGAGTTAAATGGAATGATAATGGTAGCTGGATTCATCTCAGATCATCAAATACTGAAGAATGTAAAGATGTTGTAAGCAGATTAAAGAAAGAAGTACAAGCAAGAAAAAAATGGAGTATCACTCTCTCGTCATTGTCTCCTGAAAATTCTCTTTTAATTATTAATAATCTCAATGAATGTGCAGTGAGAGAACTTCATACAACAAACACTCCATTGGATGATGTATTTATGACAGCATTGTCGAAAATACTCATATCTAATAAAACAATAAAGAAATTAAGTCTTAAAGGTTTTTCTCATAGTATCAATGTCAAACAAATCAGAGACGCCCTCGTTGTAAATACTGCACTTGAGGAATTAGTGATGTCAGTTATTACTGTCACAGATGAAGATGCAATTCATTTTTCTGTAATATTAAGTATTAATGAGACATTGAAAGTACTACATTTCTCTGCCTGCGACATTACCGATAATGGTATTCGACATATCAGTGAAGGTCTTGCTAAAAACCAGTCACTCGAAAAGTTACAACTCCCTCAGTGTGAAGTCACTGATAAAGGTCTCCAATATATCTGCGAAGGTCTCACTAAAAATCAAACACTGACTACATTGGACATCAGCCACAACCTTCAGGTTACTTCAGCTAGTACCATTACAATAATGGACCTTATAAAGACCACTACATCATTAAAAGAAATACAACTCTATGATACTTCACTGACTAATGATGATATCAAGACGATATGTACTGCACTCATTGAAAATACTACATTACAGACATTTCGCCTATCTGAACATCATGAAGAGTATTGTAAGAACTTAGAAAGTTATCAAGTAATTAAAGACAGACTTATGTTCTGGTCATAGACTTTGTTTCCATAGTAATCTGTTCCAATAATTCATTCATTTCTGTTCCAATAATTCATTCATTGTATTCCACCCTCAGTAATAATTTAATAATTATTATTATTATTCACTGGACAAACTAAAAAGATACCTTGAATGGTGTTTCCAAGAGCTAGCACCTCCATTGAGTACAGCTAAATTATTTGATGATGTCATGAAGTTAGTTCAATAATGTACAATTATCAACATTTGTTGCTTAGAAACCATTATTGATCACTATTAAATTACTGAAGCTAAACAATGCATCAAAAAATTCAACAAACAAGTTGCTGATTTTTGTAAAAATGTTAAAGCTGATGTATGCCTTAAGCAAAACTTTGAAATAGCTCTGTCATGTCTTCATCTTATTTGTGACACTATTGAATGTTTAGTGGAATGGACAACAGATAAATTCACACACCATCATATTAAAGGTTTATTCTCAAAAGCTTTTAGGGGTGTGGCAAGGTCTGTTTAAGTTAGAACTATTGATGATGGAAAATCATTACTATCATCTGTTATGCTCCATTAAAATTAATGGACTTTTTGCTAATGTCAGCTAAAGACAACCTTTACTTACTGAAAGAGATGGGAGTAATTAAACTCACTATTGGCTACTACACCATCTATGATAAACATGATCTTCTTATTGCAATATGACATTATTATAATAAAATGAAAAAATTAAATTTAGAAAACTTGTTTCAAAATTGTTTTAAATATTATTTCCTCTCCACTTACTGGTGGTATCAAACCATTGACAGATGCTCTCTGTGTTAACAGATCAATTGTGACCTGATTTCCAAAAAAGGGACCACTTCTGTCACAACATTTGTGACCTGATTTGTGAAAAAAACACTGTTAAAACATAACAAAAAACAGTTTTACATACATGTAGAATAGTTATGCATATGTATCAACTGTATGTATACAAAACTGAGATGTTTGAGATGTTTTAACAGTAGATTGTTCAAAAGTCATGTCACAAATGTTTTGACAGAAGTGGCCCCTTTTTTCAAATCAGGTAGATTAGAGCTATATTATACACAATACTATAACAGATGAAGATATGTCTCACTTGTCTGAAATGTTCAGTAGCAACAAGACACTGAAAGAAGCTGTTCTATCTGATTGTGATATCACTGATAATGGCTTCAGACATATCTGTGAAGGACTTATGAAAAACCAAACACTTATTAAGTTGAATGTTGGTAATAACACTCAGATCACTACTATTAGTACCAGTACAATAGTTAAATTTGTAAACACAACAACATCATTGATAGAATTATATCTTCAAAATACTTCATTAGAAGATGATGATATTATGACAATTTGTCACACACTTACTATAAAGCTTGTACATGTATGATGTATGAATTGCCTGCTGTCAGTCCTTTGATTATGTGTGACAAGAAACTAGATGTATTTCTTAAGACTGTAGTTGAATAGTTGTGACTACTAATGAGACCAGTTTGAGGAGTAAACCCTTCTTTGTAATAGATCTTATAACCACTTAACAATGAAACAATAAGGAGAGTTGTGAGAAACTTGAAGAGAGCGTTCAGGACAGACTCCTCTTCTTGTAACAATATCTATGTATGCATATTAATAATGTTTATTATAACAATTTTATATTATTTATAATACACAATGTTAAACTTTAAAATATAGTATTATTAATGACTACATCATCCAAATATTGTGTTATACTGAATAGAACTTCTCCTCTATAGTATCACAATAATTATAGACAGAACATGTGGTTTTAAATTTAGTAGTACTCTGTTGCTATTCTATAAAATTGTTCATAATGTACATAATTATATCTGATCTTTCAGATAATAGAATTCATAATGTGGTATGCAACCCCACCCTGACTCATTAAAGTTTAAAGAAACGCTATGTCTTTAAAAGTACTTTCTCAACCTCAACTAGGTAAGAAAATCGTCTCAACTCATACATTTTTATAAAGTACATAATGTACTTGATATAATGGATCATTTATTGAGTGTGTGTTTTATTTTAAATTCCTCCTTCTCTGAAAAAGTCTGATAACTTATGTATCTATGTTCTATCAATATAGATAGTATGTCTTTATTATCACTTCTAAATTGGTTTACAAAATGTCTTTATTACAGGTATTGACAATTTGAAAGATGTTGTTGATGCTTTGAAGCAAGTTCATTTTCCAAATCATAAATGGTTTCCTCTTGGTCTACAACTGGGTCTATTATCACCCACTCTGAAAGATATTGAGGCAAACCATAAAGATGATGTAGGGAGATGTCTTCAAGAGTGTTTAACTCTGTGGTTGAGTAAAGCTGACAAGGTGACTGAAAGTGGAGGTCCTACATGGGACTCGTTAGCTGGTGCCCTTTACAAAATAGGAGAAAATTTTGCTGCTGAAAAAATAATGGAATTCAGTAAGAAACTCAATAATGATATATTAGGACAACTCACTTTTTTTTCCTTTTCTTATAGAATTCTCTACTCCAGCTTGTCAAATGTTACAGAAACACACTGACAAGCTCTCATCACTGACTCTTCCTGTGGAGGTTGTTCAGATGTTATATACAGAGAAAGTGATCTCTAAGGAGACATTAGATAAAGTGAATAGATTGGGAGGTGTACTAGGAGATGGTCCATTGAGAGCACTGTTTACTACAGTGTATAAAGACCCAAACAAATTAAAGAAGTTCGCTAGTATATTATTGAAATCAGAAGAAGTAGTACAGATTGCTCAAGACATACTCCAGGAATATAGTAAATAAATTTACATATTATTTTATTGTTGCTTCTCATTTTGTTACATAGATCAAACATTTCCTTCCCAAGTCACAGTGCTGGCCACACATCAATATGATTTTGATCGAATGAGAGTAACCTTTGGAAATCTCTTTCATAAGGTTGCACCTCTCATTGAAGCTGCCATTCCTTCACTTGATGAACTGAAAAGGTACATTCGAAGGTGTTTCCAAGAGCTAGCACCTCAATTGAGTACGGCCAAATCATTCGATAATGTCATAGATATTGTTCAAGACTCATGTACCATCATTAATATTTGCTGCTTAGAAGCCATTGTTGATTGTTATGAAGTCACTGAAGCTGAAAAGCATATCACAGAATTCAAGAAAAGAGTTGATACTTTTTGTGAGAAGGTGAAAGCTGATATATGCCTTAAGCAAAACTTCAAGACAAGTTCATCTTCTCATCTTATTTGTGAAAGTATTGAGTTTGTTGTGGAATGGAAGGCAGATGAATGTACACTCCGTCATATTAAAGGTTTGTTGTCGAAGGCTTTTGAAGATATGGCAAAATCTGTCCAAGTTAGAGCAGTAAATGAAGGCAACTCCATCATTGTTACTTGCTATGCTCCACTAAGGTTGATGGATTTTCTGTTAATGGCTGCCAAAAGCAATCTTGACTTACTTAAGGAAATGGGAGTCATTAAACTTACTATTGGCTATCATATTATTTTTGATAAGTACAAAGATGATAAGGTTAGAAGTAATCATTTCAAAATAATAATTACCTTACTACTTATAGGAGATGAGAGCTATTGAAGAAGATTTAGAGGATCTGAGACACAAAATGGAGTCAAGGGACACAACTATTAGAGAGATGACAAGAGAAATGGATGATTTGAAATCCCAGCTTAGAGACAGTGAAGGTCAGTCCAATCTTGACGTAATAGGTAATGTGTTATTACTGAACATTATGGAATAAAGTACAAGATACTATGTCTTGAATGTTTTTAATACACATTTTATCATGTATTGTTTACTCTTCTATTATTTGGTACAACATTTGATATCCTAATACTCTTAGAGACCTGACTTTAGTAATTAATGTCACAATCAACAAACAGTTTGCTTTAAACAAAGAAAAGAAATGATATAACACACCCACCATGTAAATTAACTTTGTAGTACAATATGACCAATACAATATGACAGTACCTTTGATATGATTACACATTAAACAATAAACTATTAAAACATCATGTATCCATTAGTAGATTGAGTTAATAAAGGAATATATACCATTTAGTATAATAAGATCACTTTTGTCCTATAGAGATAGAAAGTTATTTAATTAGCTCCATTTGTAGAATTATATATATTGTAATATAATATAATTAATTATATTTACTACATATTGTCAAATATTTTTTTATAGATGAAAAACTAATGAAAGAAAAGGAGATTAAAGAACTATATCAAGGAAAGAAAGGTAGTATATCTTATTAATGTAACACAGCTTATATCATTGTATTGATATCATATACTGTAGCTACTGAAGAAGAATTAAATTTAGTAAAACAAATGTTAGAACATAAACAAAGAGAGATTGATGACTTGAAATCATTGTTATCAATGAAGGAAGGTGAGAAATCTAATATAATAATAAATTTTATTATTATATATTATTATATTTTATTATTTATATTTTTATACTTTTAAAATTTTATATCAATAATAAATACATCTCTCTTTATAGCTCTTGAAGAGGAACTAGACACACTTAAAAACAAAATACTAGAAATGTCTAGTGTCACAGAAAGTAAAGGTGAGTTCATAACAACACATGTTGTGTATTGTCTTGTTCTCTCTTGTATATAGAGTCTGAGTTGAAACAATTGTTAGAAACAAGTACTAAAATGAACAGAGCAAAGATTTTAGAGATAGAACAGTTAACAAATACTATCAAAGAAAAAGAAGGTGAGATATTAATAATGTACACACTATATTGTGTTAATGGAATATTCATTATAGTCTTTGAGAAGGAGTTATTGTCAGTGTCTGTTGAGAGACAAAGAGAGATAGAGACACTACAAGAAATCATCACATCATTGACATTACAATTAAGAGAGAGAGACAAACAGATTGAGGAGTTAAAGCAAAGTTTGAAAGGTAACTGATATTAGTAGATAATTGTTACTTCTCATTATATGATATTGTTATTAAATTTAGCATTTATCCAAAAGCCTCAGAAACCATTAACTGATGAAGGAGTTCATAAGTCTAGTCAAGAAGAGTCCACAGTATCTATCAATGGTAAGTGACCATATCTATGTCTTAGGATGTGTCCATTGCCCATATATGGAAATGTTATTATAGTAGGTACTTGATCTTAAACCATGTAATCACATGTTGTTATTTACAAATAAACTATTTTAGTGACAGATACAAACAAGTCAATGACTTCTAAACAACTTTACAGATTTACTTCTTAATTAGTCTCACTCACCTTTTCTTTGTTAGTCTTGTCCTGATCATCTCTTGTAGTTTTTAATATCACATGATAAAATTGTACAACCACAAAAGTTAGCAACCACTTTGCCTATGAAAGCATATACCTTATATGGTATTCTAAGATATGGACATGTCATAACAGATAGTACATGTTAGTATATGAATGTTCAACACTCCTTTAGTTCATACACTCCTGACTACATATATTATACAAATTATATTGTCATTACTTATTGTAGAGTCTTCAATATATGAATTAAGAGATGAGACAAAAGGTTCAACTGATGATAAAGAGTCAGGTTATGGTATGTTGTGTTATGATGTTTGATAAAGTTACATTATAATAATGTATTAGTGGTCTATACAGAAGCTGTTGTCAAACGTTCTTTCACCAAAGTATATCCTGTGGAATTAACTCTAAATGTTGGAGATGTTATCAAAGATGTCATTAAGGTATGGACACATCCTTTTTGTCCATCCATTCATTATGTCAACATATTATTTAAAGAGCATTTCTATTCATATTATATATTTTCATAGATTGAAGAAGGATGGTGTGAGGGGACTCTGAATGGAATCCGTGGGCAATTCCCTCTAAATTATACAGAACTACAACTAGCTAAATCTGAATTATCTCATGATGATCCCAAATTAGGAGGTAATCCCTGTAATTTGTTCATTAGAACTTAACTTATAATGTTTTATATAGTACAGTTTATAACACTATATATTATATGTGTATACTATATCTACATACTAACTCTGTTTATAACAGGACATACTGGAAGAGTTGAGTGGAGAGATGATATAAAGATTGTTTGGCTTATCTCACCAACTATTGAACAATGTGAAGAGGTTGTTAGTAGATTAATAAAAGAACAACAAACCAAAGGAAGTAGATGGCGTATTAATCTCAGATCATCATCTCCTGAAAATGCTCTTGTAATTATTAGTAATCTCAGTAAATGTGCAGTGATGACACTTGATATACACAGCACTCCATTGGACAGTATATGTATATCAACATTATCAACAGAGCTACAAACTACTAATAAAACAATGATAGGCCTAATTCTTAGCTACTGTTCACTTACTGGTGGTATCAAACAAATCAGTGATGCTCTCTTTACCAATACTACTCTTGAGGTGTTAATATTGATTAATGTTACTATCACAGATGAAGATACCAGTCACTTGTCTACTATATTAAGTATTAATAAGACATTGGATAAACTAGAACTCATCAACTGTAACATCACTGATAATGGTGTCCAATATATCTGTGAAGGCCTCACTAAAAACCAAACATTGACTTTGTTGGACATAAGAGATAATCCTCAGATCACTTCAGTTAGTACCAGTACAATAGCTGAACTAATAAATACAACTAAATCATTAACAGAACTACGTCTCTATGGTACTTCACTGAACAATGATGATATCAAGACAATATGTACTACACTTGTTGAGAATACTACAATACAAGAACTACACTTATCCAAACAACATGAAGAGTATTTTAAGAAGTTAGACATTTATCAATTTATTAAAGACAGACTTAAGTTTTGGTGATAGTTTTTCTACTGATTTATTTATTTCTGTTTATTGTATTCAGTAATAATTATTTTAATTAACATCAATAATAATAATATTAATTAATTTGTTATTATGCTCCGCCCATTGCTCCCGCCATATGCATGCTTTGATATTAAAATATGTTTGAGAGGTAAGAGCTCTCTCTCTTTGTCAATTTGACTATATACTTGTAATAACTAGGTCCAGTCAAAGTCTATGGAAAATAATAACAGGTCATTCTGCTATACAAGATACTGTGAGTAGAGAATGTATCAAGTTATTGTTAATGTTGACCTCTCTCTCTCTCTCTCCCTCTCTGTCAACACAGGAGGTGATATTAGTTGAAGTAAAGTCCAACAAATCTCAATTAACTGAAGGACTGTTGTATTTTAAATCACCTAGGTAACATGTACTTGTGACCACACCTATCTTATCTGTTAATCCAATAGTTCTGTATCAGAGACAAAGTTAAAATCATCAAAAGATATAAAAGGAAAGAAGTTAGAGTTTGTATTAGAAATTAGTCAGAGATTAGTAAGTACTTTATATATTAATCATTTGTTATTATTGTCTATTAGTATTTAGATCAGATACAATATCTTCAGTTATTTCAGAACTTTCTATTGGAATCATATCGTGGTTCATTTGATGATATTAATACTCGTTTGTCAAACCAGTTAGAACAACAAGTGTTACTGGTTTGTGTTGAAGAGTATTATCATAAAGAGAGACTATATCTGTTAAGGTATGAAGAAAATGGATGAATGATTAATGTAATAGATTTGATAAATGGATGTATAAAGAGACAATGGATAGTCAGTTTAATGGACAAATGGACAATCATATTGGTTACTGGATTTAAAAAAAATTGATAATTTTTTCATTTGATAGATGTATTAAACAGTTTCTAGGTTACTGGCAAGATATTAATCATCCTTATAGAGTTAGTAAATGTTCTCTATATCTTTATATATCTCTCTCTATTATATAGGAACTTTATAGTAATTGTCTTGAAGTCCTCCATTTTGATGGAAGTACATTCATACCAGTAGTAAGTATTATAACTCTATTGTATCTTTTATTGTATTGTAATAGATTTGGAAACAGTTTGAGATAACTACTACTACAGAACTACCAGCTACTATAGAGGTACTTAGGTACTTGTATATGTTACTATATATAGTAACATGTATAATATATAATGTGTTACTATATATAGTAATATTTTAATATCAATGTTAGTAACATGTTAATATCAATGTGTTACTATATATAGTAGTTTATATTACTAAAACAATTTAGTCTGTTTGTCTCTGTCCTCATAGAAAATAGGGTTTGTTTATCAACCTAGAGGACAATATACTATTAAAGTATCTTATAATGTTTTATCTCAATACATCAGTCACTTGTGTTCATTGATTATTTTAGAATCATTTGATTTAGATTGGTTACAACAAAATCAAGAAATTCTTAAAGAAAGGTATGTGAATAAAGAAATCAATTATTTACTCTCTCTCTCTCTCTCTCTCTCTCTCTCTCTCAGATTACAACATCATCATATGTTAAATCCAGACATCACTGCTCACTACAAAGTCTGATAAACTAGATATTATTAACATTGTTATTGTATACCACACCCCTCTCCTCTTGTCATGGTCTTTGTTCTGTTACATGACAATAGATGATGACAATACTAACATAATCATGTGAGGTTGCTAGAAGACAGAGCACTCAAAGGAAAAGTGTTTGTATTTTTATTAAGTATGTTAGAGAGTTCTTTCTTTTCTGGAGATAGAGTAAGTGTGTAAATGATTAATAGATGAACTATATTTTATTGACTTCTTTTAGCCTGTAGCTGGTGTATGTAAGAGTGTGTTATATACATTGTTAGCTCTTGTTGTCTCTCTCTTCAGTGAAGAATCTCTCGGAGATCCTAATGTACTTACATAATCAGATTATTTTTAATTCTTGTCTGTATTTAGGTGTTTTTAAAGATTAGTGCTCAACTGTTGACTCATCTCAGACTGAGACTGGTGATATGGGAGAATATAAGTCTGGAATTATGAATTAATAATATTATAATATTGTGTATAGAATCTGATCTAGTACTATTACATTAACTTTAAAGATATAAGTCAGTAACACATACATGTAGTTAACATAGTACATGTTATCATTGTTCTTTATACAACCATTGAGTTAGTTCTATTAATTATGTGTCTATTTCTCTCATAGACTACCTCTATAGATATTAATTCTATACTGAGATTAAGTTAATGTAAATGATGATAAATGATTTAGACACAATATATGTTGAACAATTGGTTATTACAAATTTACAATTATATTATCAATTAATTTTGAATTTTGTGTGGTTATGAATTTCATTCTTGATTAATAAATTCATGATGTTCAATTAGAAGGTCAAGGTAACAACAAGGGCGTGTCTTTGTTTACTACTCATCATGATCTGTTATCTTGTATGGGTGACTATCCTAGTATTATTAGGAATTGTTACATTTATTTGGAACGACTTTGCTTGGATCTTGTTACCACTATTTACTGTAGTGTTACTGGTTGTGTCAACTTGTTGTTTGTTGGACAGGTATGATCTCTTTGGATACCATGATAAACTAAAAAAATCCAAGGTTAGTTGTTAGAATGATATTGCTGAAGAAATGATTGATAAAATTAACATTGATTGCATATATGTTATTTACTACAGAAACAATGTATGGATAAATTGTTTAAACCAAAAAGGAACCAATTAAGTCAAGTAGTACAAGGTAAGTAATAAAACTAGTATAATAGAGAGTATCATGAATGAGAAAAAGACCCAACCTACAGCTGGACTTGAAATAGGCATAGGAAATATATTTAAAATAATTTAGAACTGGGAATATATATAGATCATAATAATATGGTCTTTATGTTTAAATTTTAATTGGTGCAGAATCTATTAGACATTTATCAACTGAAGAGCTCCATCCAGGCACTTCAACCATGTCAGAAAGATCAGGTACATCTATGATATAGACTTACAATGTTAATAATAATTAAGTCGAGAAGTACAAGGTATGCTGAATAATAAAAACATCAAGTGTTTTGTTATAATATTAACATCAAATCAATTATAGTCTAATTTTTATAATTATATCTTGTTTTAGATATTTCTGATATCTTAAAGAAGGCTCCTACTAAGCATGAACTACTCAAGTTATTAGCTGATATTAATGATGAGTGGTATGAGATCGGTTTGGGGTTTGAAGTCCCTCATAATACTTTGAATGGGCTAAAACTTAATAATGACAGCAATACTTTCAAACTCTCACAAGTAATTGATGCCTGGATAAATACTAATAACGCTACCTGGAATAAAGTGATCTCTGTCATTGGTGGTACTATTGTTGATAATAAGAAGAAAGCTGATGAGATACGTGACCACCTAAAGGCTAAAGGCAAGTAAAAATATTTAAGTATTGTTTTATATCTTTATTTAGATACCTCAGCTTGTCAAATACTACAAAAATATGATGATAGACTCTCATCACTTACTCTTCCTATGGAGGTTATTCAGATGTTATATACAGAGAGAGTGATCTCTAAGGAGACATTAGATGAAGTGAATAGATTGGGAGGTGTACTAGGAGAAGGTCCATTGAGAGCACTGTGTACTACAGTGTCTAAAGACCCAAATATTTTAAAAGTGTTTGCAAGTGTCTTGTTGAAATCTGAAGAAACAGTACAAATTGCTAAAGATATACTCAAGGAATATGGTAAATAATATTATATAATATTTAATAATGACTTCTCATTAATAGATCGTTCTCATGTCAAATTGCCAACTTCTTATCATGGTAAATTTGATGAAATGAGAGTAGCCTTTGGAGAGCTTATTGTAAATGTTTCACCTCTTATTGCTAAAAGTATGCCATCGTTGGAAGATCTTAAACTGTACCTTCGCCGATGTTTTCAAGATCTAAGACCCCAACTGGTTATAGCTGAATCTTTTGATGATGTAATGGATCTTATACAAGATACATGTACTATTATTAACATCTGCTGTTTGAAAGCTATTGTTGATCACTACAAGATCACAGAGGCTGAACCACACATCACAAAATTCAAGACAACAGTTGATACATTTTGTGACAACGTCAGAGCTGATATATGTCTTAAACAAAATTTCAAAACTACTTCATCTTCTCATCATCTTATTTGTGAGACTATCGAGTTTTTAGTAGAATGGAGAACAAATGAATGTACACTCCGTCACATTAAAGACTTGCTATTGAAAGCCTTTGGGGATATGGCAAAGTCTGTTCAAGTTAGAACTATTGATGATGAAAAATCCATTACTATCATCTGCTATGCTCCACTAAAATTAATGGACTTTTTGCTAATATCAGCTAAAGAGAACCTTGATTTACTGAAAAAGATGGGAGTAATCAAACTCATTATCGGCTACCACACCATCTATGATAAACGTAAAAGTGATGAAGTAAGAGATATGTAGTATATTAGACAAAGATTATCATTTTCACTTACAGGATATAAGAGAACTTAAAGGAGAGAAACAAAGAGATATAGAGGATCTGAAACTCGAAGTGGAGTCAAGAGACACAGTAATTAAAAAGTTGAATACAGAAATGAATGATTTGAAATCCAGACACCAAGGTATGAAGTGCAATGGACATAATATCTATTATTGAATATATGGATTAATTGTTATTTGCTGAAATAAAAGAATATATATCATTGTACAAACTGCATGTAACTTACTAGGATTAATATCATCATGTACTATACACAGCAATATATCTCCAAACACAAAGAATTATGTGTGATTGTGATAATCTTTTGTAGCTACTACTGAGGATTTGAGGTTAATGAAACACAAGTTAGAACAGAAACAAAAAGAGATTGATGATCTGACAATGAAGGAAGGTGAGGATATGTTTGTATCACAAATTTGAGTTTTCCCTGACTTTCTCTTTATATTGCTGCACACATTAATACACAAACATCCAAAATAATTCCAGTTACATGCAACTATACTGACAAACTATTTGACTAAAAACTACAGCTATAATATTGTTTAGATTTTAGTATTTTATTATGAACAATGAACCAATTTTTTCTTTTTGATAGCTCTTGATGAGGAACTAGACACACTCAAAAAGAAGATACTAGAAACATCCAGTGTCACAGAAAGTAAAGGTGAATTCATAACAACACATGTTATGTATTGTCTTGTTCTCTCTTGTATATAGAGTCTGAGTTGAAACAATTGTTAGAAGCAAGTACTAAAATGAATAGAGCAAAAAGATTACAGATAGAACAGTTAACAAATACCATAAAGGAAAAAGAAGGTAAGTTGTTAATAATGTACACATCATTATGTTCATAGCATATATCATATAGTCTTTGAGAAAAAGTTACTGTCATTGTCTACCAAAAGACAAAGAGAGATAGAGACACTACAAGAAACAATCACATCATTGACATTACAATTAAAAGAAAGAAATAAACAGATTGAGAAGGTGAAGCAAATTTTGAAAGGTAACTGATATTAAGATGTAATTGTCTCTTCTCATTATATGATATTGTCACTAGATCTAACATCTATACAAAAAGCTCATAAATCATTAACTGATCCGGAACTTGCAGAGACCCAAGCAAAGTCTAACCAAGAAGAGTCTATACCATTTATCAGTGAAAATATTGGTATAGATTTACATAAAATTAAATTATATATATTGTAATTACTCTTGTAGAGTCGCTAAAAGAGAATTTGAATGATGAGAAGCAAGAAGAGTCAGATCAAGATATAGGTAAATTATAATTGTATATCAGGGCAAATTTAGCAAATTGTATTTCAGTCACCAAAATTTTTGCCTCAAATATTATAACTATATAGATGTATTATAGTATTCAGAGGAAGTCATTAGCCAAACTTAATTTCTCTAAAGTCTACTTTGTATTTTAAATTAATTGTCTCCCTCTAAAATTACCTCCTGTATAGCAAAATTAATGTGTGCATATTAATCTTAGCCATTGACCTACTAACTATATTTTACAGAGTCTCTTATGTTGGAATTGAAAGAGCAATCAAAGGAACATAAGAAGTTTGATAAAGGTAAACTGTCATAACTTTAGTAACAACATATATATTGTTATTAATACTTTGTATTATAATATAGAAACTCAAACAGAACAGTCTGACAGTTTTATAGCTTATAAAAAGTTAGGAAAAGGTATGTAGTGAAGATGGAAATATTGTAGACAGTTAATATCTGTATACTTTGTTGTCATGTTAACCATACTTAGTAGACTATTAGTTTCGTCCCCAATCTATCATGCCCCATTGCAAAAGGTAGTCTGGTGTTTTTGCTTGATTTTCTTAGGACAGGGAGTCTTAAATGTTGCACTTATCTGCTCATGTGGGATATGGTAGACCGGGATGAGACTAGTTAACTGGAAGATCTTTCATAACTTAATGTCCCTGTGAAGAATAGTACTAGTTTCTTTTCCTGTTAACTTCACATTTATTTTTTGACCATAATTTTACTTTTACTCATTCAACTTCCCAATTATAATCACATTACTTTAATGTGTTAATGTAGTCTAGTCTTCAATCAATATCTTTTGGTATTATTCATAAACAAAGTATGTCTGTAAAGCATTTATGCATCAAAATACAAAGAACTCAATAAAGTGATTTATGAGTTGACATGAACATACTTTATTTGTTATAGTATATATTACTATGTGTGTACTATACTATATACTAACTTATTACTATGTGTGTACTATACTATATACTAACTTATTATTATGTGTGTACTATACTATATATGCTAACTCTGTTTTATAACAGATGACACTGGAAATGTTAAGTGGAGAGATGATGAAGTAAAACTCAACTCACCAACTATTCAAGAATGTGAAGATGTTATGAAGAAATTGATAAAAGAACAACAAACGGGAAAAAAATGGAGTATTCGTCTTTGGTCATCATCTCCTAAACATGCTCTGATAATTATAGACAATCTCGATATGTGTACAGTGAGAAGTCTTTTTATAGTGAGTACTCCATTGGACAGTATGTGTGTGTCAAAACTCTCAGAGGTACTCACTAGTAACAAAACAATAAGGTCAATACATTTTAACTACTGCAAAATTACTGGTGATATCAAACTTATATTTGATGCTCTTGTTACTAACACTACAGTTGAGAAGTTATTGTTGTCTGGTACTAAAGGTATCACAGATGAAGATATAACTCATTTGTCTGAAATGTTAACTGTTAATAAGGTATTGGAAAGTCTAGATCTCCTAAACTGTAAAATCACTGATAATCATGTCCGATGTATCTGCAAAGCACTCACTGAAAATGAAACACTGACTTTTTTGGACATCAGTTGTAATCATCTAATTACTTCAGGTAGTACCAGTACAATAGCAGATTTAATACAAAGAAACAAATCACTGACAACACTACATCTCTATGATATTTCTCTGAAAGATGATGATATCAAGACAATTTGTACTGCACTTACTAAAAATGCTATGTTAGAGAAACTACACTTACCAGGACGACATGAAGAGTATTGTGAAAAGTTAGATAGTTATCAAGACATTAAAGACAGACTTGAGTTTCTGTTCTATTAAGTTAGCCTTATCTCTGCTTTTCAGTTACACTTTTACTATTTTATTTCTTATTTTCTCTCTGATTTGTAATTATAATGTCATTACTCATGTTTTTCCCGCCCACTTCTTACATGCTGTATCTACGGAAACCGAAGGCAGACATCCAATTCTACTTTGTAATTTCATATTCTACTTTGAAGTTTTCCAAAAATATTCCAATTCTATTTTCTATCCTTCAATGGAATATTTAACAACTAAAATCCTATATCCCCAACATAACTGGAAACATCTCACTTCTTGCAGTCCGCGCTGCACTTCATTGAGCAATGGAAAGTAGAATTGGAATTGGAATGTCTGCCTTCGGCTTCCATAGGTATCTTATGTATCAGAAATTAATAAGTATTTTTTTATATATTAATCACTTATAATACTCTGTGGTAAAAACTTTAAAGTAACATTCTAGTTTGTTAATGACTTTGCATCAGTCAAATATTGTTGTCCTGAATAGAAGTACTCTTCTAATAACATCACAATAATATAATTACAAACAGAACATGTGGTTTAAAATTTAGTAGTACCTTTGGCAATTTTAGTGCATAAGTGATGTAATTAATATTCTTTGAACTGTTGCGAATAAAATTATTCATAATATACGGAGTTATCCAATCTTTCTAATAATAGTTTCATATTATGCAACCCCACTCTGTCTTGACCTATCCCATATTTCTTTGAGAAATGCTATGGCTTCAAAATACATTTTTATAAAGTACCTCGTCCTTTCCTTCTCTAAAAAATTTTGATAGCTTATGTATGTTTTGTCAACATAGATAATCATAATATGTCTTTATTGTGTCACTTTTAAATTGTTGAAATTGTTTATATATATATAAATTTCGTTTATTACAGGCACTGACAATTTGAAAGAGATTTTTGATGCTTTGAAACAACTTCATTCATAAATGGTTTCCTCTTGGTCTACAACTGGGTCAACTCAACTATCATCCACTCTGAAAGATATTGAAGCAAACCATAAAGATGATGTAGGGAAATGTCTTCAGGAATGTTTAATTTTGTGGTTGAATAAAACTGACAAAGTTGCTGAGAGTGAAGGTCCTACATGGAATTCATTAAGTGATGCTCTTCACAAAATAGAAGAAAAGTTTGCTGCTGAAAAAATAATGGCATTCAGTGATGATGGATGTGTTGGAAAATATCATTTATTATTTTCTTCTTTTCTTATAGAATTCTCTACTCCACCTTGTCAAATGTTACAGAAACACACTGACAGGCTCTCATCACTTACTCTTCCTGTGGAGATTGTTCAGATGTTACATACAGAGAGAGTGATCTCTAAGGAGACATTAGATGAAGTGAATAGATTAGGAGATGTACTAGGAGATGGTCCATTAAAAACTTTATGTACTACAGTGTATGAAGATCCAAACAAATTAAAGAAGTTTGCTAGTATATTATTGAAATCAGAAGAAGTACTAGAGATTGCTCAAGACATACTCCAGGAATATAGTAAATAAATTTACATATTATTTTATTGTTACTTTCTATTTTTGTTTTATTTTTTATATTATTGTTGTTTCCTATTTTGTTACACAGATCAAACATTTCTTTCCCAAGTCATATAGATTATTTATGACCATAATGAACTTGCTATCTCAGTATTTATGTACTAAATTTAAATAACCAGCTCAAATTATTGTTAAAGTATTAAAGTACTATGTTTATAGCAACAATAAATGTTTCAACATTTTCTATTTTTGCTGGGAGGAGACACCACACCTACTCCCTCAATGGTTTCAAGTGTATTCATACATACAAAATATATGTTAATACAATCAACTATACACCTTAATAGATCAGCAAAAATAAAATTTTCTCATTTTTGTTGAGAGAAGACACCACACTTTTTCCTACAATGATCTCAACTGTATTTGTACATACAAAATACATGTAAATACAATTAATACATAACTGATAATAATACTGATTGTTTATGAACAAGAATTATAGAATTATTGTCAACAACAGTTACTTATGTGAATATTACTTTATTAATATATAGATGTTGTTATTATTAACTCATTCATTTTATTATGGAAGTCATTGATTTGTTGAGTGATGTATAATATGATTATAATTGAGAGTTATTAATAGTTATATAATATTACATCATTATTAAATGATCTTGATTAATATTACTCATATATAATCACTTATTGATCCATTTAGTCTTCCAATTGTCCATAAATTTATCATTAATAATATTACATTAATAACATTGAATAGTCATGGTCTCAGACCTATATGTAAAGATTTGTGTGTAGGTCTGGGACTGTAGAGTGGACTAATGGAATAAATGGATGTTTTATATAGTATGTTTTATATAGTACAGTTTATAACACTATATATTATATGTGTATACTATATCTACATACTAACTCTGTTTATAACAGGACATACTGGAAGAGTTGAGTGTAGTTGCAGTGTAGTTGTATATATTTGCATTCAATTTAGTTTTAATTTCCCTTGATGTCTTTTTTCTTTTGGTAAAGAATCTCAGACTTATGTTTACGTGGTAGACTTTGTTTCCATAGTAATCAGTTCTAATATTGTATTTAATATTTTAATTAACATTAATAATAATAATAATAATAATTAATTTGTGATTATGCTCCGCCCATTGCTTCCCGCCATATGCATGCTTTGATATTAAAATATGTTTGAGAGGTAAGAGCTCTCTCTCTTTGTCAATTTGACTGTATACTTGTGATGACTAGGTCCAGTCAAAGTCTATGGAAAATAATAACAGGTCATTCTGCTATACAAGATACTGTGAGTAGAGAATGTATCAAGTTATTGTTAATATTGACCTCTGTCTGGTTTTTTTTTGTGTGTGTGTGTCTCTCTCTCTCCCTCTCTCCCTCCCTCTCTTTCAACATAGGAGCTGATATTAGTTGAAGTAAAGTCCAACAAATCTCAATTAACTGAAGGACTGTTGTATTTTAAATCACCTAGGTAACATGTACTTGTGACCACACCTATCTTATCTGTTAATTCAATAGTTCTGTATCAGAGACAAAGTTAAAATCATCAAAAGATATAAAAGGAAAGAAGTTAGAGTTTGTATTAGAAATTAGTCAGAGATTAGTAAGTACTTTATATATTAATCATTTATTATTATTGTCTATTAGTATTTAGATCAGATACAATGTCTCCAGTTATTTCAAAACTTTCTATTGGAATCATATCGTGGTTCATTTGATGATATTAATACTCGTTTGTCAAACCAGTTAGAACGACAGGCATTACTGGTTTGTATTGAAGAGTATTATCATAAAGAGAGACTATACCTGTTAAGGTATGGATGAATGACTAATGTAATAGATTTGATAAATGGATGTATAAAGAGACAATGGATGGTCAGTTTAATGGACAAATGGACAATCATATTGGTTACTGGATTTAAGAATTGATAATTTTTTCATTTGATAGATGTATTAAACAGTTTCTAGGTTACTGGCAAGATGTTAATCATCCTTATAGAGTTAGTAAATGTTCTCTATATCTTTATATATCTCTCTCTATTATATAGGAACTTTATAGTAATTGTCTTGAAGTCCTCCATTTTGATGGAAGTACATTCATACCAGAAGTAAGTATTATAACTCTATTGTATCTTTTATTGTATTGTGATAGATTTGGAAACAGTTTGAGATAACTACTACTACAGAACTACCAGCTACTATAGAGGTACTTGTATATGTTACTATATATAGTAACAAGTTGTATATTTATGTTACTATATATAGTACTTGTTATTATTTATAGTACACTTACATTGTGTATATATATATTTATTGTTACTATTTATAGAGTCCTGAAGAAGAAAAGAAGTGGCTACAGCAATTATTACTAGAACAGGTACACATACTTACCATATATGGTGTCTTCATTAATAGTTATCACCATAGATACATTGTTACTATGGAAACATACTTTATTATATTAACTGTAATATCTTCTCTTTATATTTAGTGTGAACTATTAGAGATATTGTTGTTATTTTATAAAGACTATGAACTACCTGTAATATCTATTATTGAGAAAATTAAACTATTCCAAGTAATAGAGTTTATATTACTAAAACAATTTAGTCTGTTTGTCTCTGTCCTCATAGAAAATAGGGTTTGGTTATCAACCTAGAGGACAATATACTATTGAAGTATCTTATAATGTTTTATCTCAACACATCAGTCACTTGTGTTCATTGATTATTTTAGAATCATTTGATTTAGACTGGTTACAACAAAATCAAGAAAGAAAAGAAAGGTATGTAAATAAAGAAATCAGTTATTTACTCTTTACTCTCTCTCTCTCTCTCCTCTCTCTCTCTCTCTCTCTCTCTCTCTCTCTCTCTCTTTCTCTCTCTCTCTCTCTCAGATTACAACATCATCATATGTTAAATCCAGACATCACTGCTCACTACAAAGTCTGATAATCTAGATATTATTAACATTGTTATTGTATACCATATTGTAGACTCTTGAAGGGATCATTGAACATTTAGACTCCACCCCTTGTCACACCCCTCTTCTCTTGTCATGGTCTTTGTTCTGTTACATGACAACAGATGATGACAATACTAATATAAATCATGTGAGGTTGCTAGGAGACAGAGCACTCAAAGGAAAAGTGTTTGTATTTTTATTAAGTATGTTAGAGAGTTCTTTCTTTTCTGGAGATAGAGTAAGTGTGTAAATGATTAATAGATGAACTATATTTTATTGACTTCTTTTAGCCTGTAGCTGGTGTATGTAAGAATGTGTTATATACATTGTTAGCTCTTGTTGTCTCTCTCTTCAGTGAAGAATCTCTTGGAGATCCTAAAGTACATACATAATCAGATTATTTTTAACTCTGTCTGTATTTAGGTGTTGTTGAAGATTAGTGCTCAACTATTGACTCATCCCAGACTGAGACTGGTGCTATGGGAGAATGTAAGTATGGAATTATAAAGATACTAGTAATAAGAATGTTATTTCTTATATATAGGGGTTAGAATCAGATTTAGGTTTACTACTAACATCAGCTTTGAAAAAGTAAGTCATAGATATAATCATGTCTGTATCATCTTTGTTCTTTATGTATCCATTGAACGTTGTTATGTGTCCATTTTTATCACAGACTACCACTAGATATAGATGTTATTGAAATGCTCTGTTCATTGTCACATGATGAAGTCTCCGCCCACAATATTCACACTTTGTTATCGGAGGTCACTTGGTATACTGAGGACCTAGCACCTCATGAGTTAGCTGGAAAACTGGATGTGGGACCTCAGGAAGGGACGTGGGTACTCACCCAACCTAGAGTGCTGTTTGAAAGAGGTTTGTTTTGATAGTAGATATTGTAATCATATGATAGTCATGTGATCTTCCTTTTTATAGAATACCTTACCCTCGGCCTATCTCCGTTGATGTTATCAACTGATACTGTTGGTTTAATTACTGCACCTAATGAAGATGAATTGGGTGTGGCTAATGGAGAGAGACAAGTAGTATGTTGGAAGGTCCCATATTCCATTTGGAATTTGTTTGCAGCCAAAATGATACAACTAGTGAACACCCCTGGAATTGGAATAGGTACAATGTACATGTACATTTATTATTAATGTTGGCTTACTGCTCTTAGATCCTACGCCACACCCGCTCATCAACTTTGTTGTCATGGCAACCAAACTAGCAACTGAAGTTCTAAAATTTGATTGGTCAGTATCAACTGATCTTCAACCAATGACATCGCAGTTGTTTACAATACTACAAAAGTATTGTCTATACATGTGATTACTGTAATCTCATTGGTCAGTAGGTTTTCAGGTCTGCCACACCCACCTGCTATATTAATAGCAACATGTTTAGAATGTATGGCAGTAATGGCTGAGAGACAACCATTGGAAGTATGGAGTCAATTAGGAAGAACTGGATATCTACCACAAGTTATGGGAAATATTGACCAGACATTGAGGTAC